>CAUVYK010000075.1:760000-777500 GCA_963556175.1 Tipula confusa
GATAAAGCTTTGTTTACCAATAGATAGTGACTCTTTTTGAGAATAATTTTGAATTTAAAAAAAAAACATTGAACATTTTTTTTTTATATTATAATTAATACCACATGTAATTAAACTAGAAGAAGCCTCTTTTCGGTAGAGTATCTTTGATAAAAAAAAAATTAAATTTTTTTTTTTTACGATAAAGCTTTGTTTACCACTAGATAGTGACTCTTTTTGAGAATAATTTTGAATTTAAAAAAAAAACATTGAACATTTTTTTTTTATATTATAATTAATACCACATGTAATTAAACTAGAAGAAGCCTCTTTTTGGTAGAGTATCTTTGATAAAACAAAAATTTAATTTTTTTTTTTTACGATAAAGCTTTGTTTACCAATAGATAGTGACTCTTTTTGAGAATAATTTTGAATTTTTAAAAAAAACATTGAACATTTTTTTTTTTATATTATAATTAATACCACATGTAACTAAACTAGAAGAAGCCTCTTTTTGGTAGAGTATCTTTGATAAAAAAAAAATTAATTTTTTTTTTTACGATAAAGCTTTGTTTACCAATAGATAGTGACTCTTTTTGAGAATAATTTTGAATTTTAAAAAAAAAAATTGAACATTTTTTTTTATATTATAATTATTACCACATGTAATTAAACTAGAAAAAGCCTCTTTTTGGTAGAGTATCTTTGATAAAAAAAAAATTTAATTTTTTTTTTTACGATAAAGCTTTGTTTACCAATAGATAGTGACTCTTTTTGAGAATAATTTTGAATTTAAAAAAAAACATAAAACATTTTTTTTTTATATTATAATTAATACCACATGTAATTAAACTAGAAGAAGCCTCTTTTTGGTAGAGTATCTTTGATAAAAAAAAAATTTAATTTTTTTTTTTTACGATAAAGCTTTGTTTACCAATAGATAGTGACTCTTTTTGAGAATAATTTTGAATTTTTATAAAAAACATTGAACATTTTTTTTTATATTATAATTAATACCACATGTAATTAAACTAGAAGAAGCCTCTTTTTGGTAGAGTTTCTTTGATAAAAAAAAAAATTAATTTTTTTTTCACGATAAAGCTTTGTTTACCAATAGATAGTGACTCTTTTTGAGAATAATTTTGAATTTAAAAAAAAAAAATTGAACATTTTTTTTTTATATTATAATTAATACCACATGTAATTAAACTAGAAGAAGCCTCTTTTTGGTAGAGTATCTTTGATAAAACAAAAATTTAATTTTTTTTTTTTTACGATAAAGCTTTGTTTACCAATAGATAGTGACACTTTTTGAGAATAATTTTGAATTTAAAAAAAAAACATTGAACATTTTTTTTTTAAATTATAATTAATACCACATGTAACTAAACTAGAAGAAGCCTCTTTTTGGTAGAGTATCTTTGATAAAAAAAAAATTTAATTTTTTTTTTTACGATAAAGCTTTGTTTACCAATAGATAGTGACTCTTTTTGAGAATAATTTTGAATTTAAAAAAAAAACATTG
This sequence comes from Tipula confusa, assembly GCA_963556175.1. Lineage (NCBI taxonomy): Eukaryota > Metazoa > Arthropoda > Insecta > Diptera > Tipulidae > Tipula > Tipula confusa. Next base: position 761,505 of record CAUVYK010000075.1, read on the forward strand.
AACATTTTTTTTTTATATTATAATTATTACCACATGTAATTAAACTAGAAAAAGCCTCTTTTCGGTAGAGTATCTTTGATAAAAAAAAAATTTAATTTTTTTTTTTTACGATAAAGCTTTGTTTACCAATAGATAGTGACTCTTTTTGAGAATAATTTTGAATTTTAAAAAAAAACATTGAACATTTTTTTTTATATTATAATTAATACCACATGTAATTAAACTAGAAGAAGCCTCTTTTTGGTAGAGTATCTTTGATAAAAAAAAAATTTAATTTTTTTTTTCACGATAAAGCTTTGTTTACCAATAGATAGTGACTCTTTTTGAGAATAATTTTGAATTTTAAAAAAAAACATTGAACATTGAATAATTAATTAATTTATTTATTGATTTGTAAGCTACAATGTTTTAATTTAGTTATTAGTTAATTTATTTTTTAATCTTTAAATTCTTACAATTCTTAGATACAGAATTGTATGGTCATTGGAAAAAATATGAGAATATTGAAAAGTTGCAGATCGGTATAGAAAGCTATAGCACTAACTTGTTTATTACTTCAAGCAGTTTTTTGTTTTTTGATGGACTATCGTCCATCAAAAATTATTTATTAAATAATTAATTTATTTATTTATGTAATTTTGAAAATATTAAGACTATGAAGACTGGTTAAGAAAGCTTAAGCAACAACTCGTTTATTACTTTAAGCGGTTTTATGTTTTTTGATGGACTATCGTCCATCAAAAATTATTTATTAAATAATTAATTTATTTATTTATTTAATTTTGAAAATATTAAGATGTTGAAAATTGGACTATCGTCCATTAAAAATTATTTATTTATCAATTAAATTATTTTTTTTTTAATTTGTAAGCAAAAAGTTTAAAATCTTTTTTAATACAATTTATTGACAACAAAAGAGCTGTCGATTAAGATATCAAACTTTTGAATCGGTTGATAATCTTTGCCGTTTATTCAACTTTATATGAGCTTCAAAGTAGTTTATAATAAATGTATCCATACCGAAAAACTATTTTTTTTAACCAAATGTTATAATTTTCATAATCAATATTTATGCGTAGTAGCATGGCTTTTGATTAAGATATCAAACTTTTAAATCGGTCAGTAACTTTGACTTTTATGGACTATCGTCCATCAAAAAATAATTTATTTATCAATTAAATTATTTTTTTTTAATTTATAAGCAAAAAGTTTAAAATCTTATTTAATACAATTTATTGACAACAAAAGAGCTGTCGATTAAGATATCAAACTTAAAAATCGGTTGATAATCTTTGCCGTTTATTCAACTTTATATGAGCTTCAAAGTAGTTTATAATAAATGTATCCTTACCGAAAAACTATTTTTTTAAACCAAATGTTATAATTTTCATAATCAATATTTATGCGTAGTAGCATGGCTTTTGATTAAGATATCAAAGTTTTGAATCGGTCAGTAACTTTTACTTTTATGGACTATCGTCCATCAAAAAATAATTTATTTATCAATTAAATTATTTTTTTTTAATTTATAAGCAAAAAGTTTAAAATCTTTTTTAATACAATTTATAGACAACAAAAGAGCTGTCGATTAAGATATCAAACTTAAAAATCGGTTGATAATCTTTGCCGTTTATTCAACTTTATATGAGCTTCAAAGTAGTTTATAATAAATGTATCCTTACCGAAAAACTATTTTTTTAAACCAAATGTTATAATTTTCATAATCAATATTTATGCGTAGTAGCATTACTTTTGAGTAAGATATCAAAGTTTTGAATCGGTCAGTAACTTTTACTTTTATGGACTATCGTCCATCAAAAAATAATTTATTTATCAATTAATTTTTTTTTTTTTTAGTTTGTAAGCAAAAAGTTTAAAATCTTTTTTAATACAATTTATAGACAACAAAAGAGCTGTCGATTAAGATATCAAACTTAAACATCGGTTGATAATCTTTGCCGTTTATTCAACTTTATATGAGCTTCAAAGTAGTTTATAATAAATGTATCCATATCGAAAAACTATTTTTTTAAACTAAATGTTATAATTTTTATAATCAATATTTATGCGTAGTAGCATGGCTTTTGATTAAGATATCAAACTTTTGAATCGGTCAGTAACTTTGACTTTTATGGACTATCGTCCATCAAAAAATAATTTATTTATCAATTAAATTATTTTTTTTAAATTTATAAGCAAAAATCTTAAAATCCTTTTTTAAAAAATTTATAGACAACAAAAGAGCTGTCGATTAAGATATCAAACTTTTGAATCGGTCAGTAACTTTGACTTTTATGGACTATCGTCCATCAAAAAATAATTTATTTATCAATTAAATTATTTTTTTTTAATTTATAAGCAAAAAGTTTAAAATCTTTTTTAATACAATTTATAGACAACAAAAGAGCTGTCGATTAAGATATCAAACTTAAAAATCGGTTGATAATCTTTGCCGTTTATTCAACTTTATATGAGCTTCAAAGTAGTTTATAATAAATGTATCCTTACCGAAAAACTATTTTTTTAAACCAAATGTTATAATTTTCATAATCAATATTTATGCGTAGTAGCATGGCTTTTGATTAAGATATCAAAATTTTGAATCGGTCAGTAACTTTTACTTTTATGGACTATCGTCCATCAAAAAATAATTTATTTATCAATTAAATTATTTTTTTTTAATTTATAAGCAAAAAAATTAAAATCTTTTTAATACAATTTATAGACAACAAAAGAGCTGTCGATTAAGATATCAAACTTAAAAATCGGTTGATAATCTTTGCCGTTTATTCAACTTTATATGAGCTTCAAAGTAGTTTATAATAAATGTATCCATACCGAAAAACTATTTTTTTAAACAAAATGTTATAATTTTCATAATTAATATTTATGCGTAGTAGCATGGCTTTTGATTGAGATATCAAACTTTTGAATCGGTCAGTAACTTTTACTTTTATGGACTATCGTCCATCAAAAAATAATTTATTTATCAATTAAATTATTTTTTTTTAATTTATAAGCAAAAAAATTAAAATCTTTTTTAATACAATTTATTGACAACAAAAGAGCTGTCGATTAAGATATCAAACTTAAAAATCGGTTGATAATCTTTGCCGTTTATTCAACTTTATATGAGCTTCAAAGTAGTTTATAATAAATGTATCCTTACCGAAAAACTATTTTTTTAAACCAAATGTTATAATTTTCATAATCAATATTTATGCGTAGTAGCATGGCTTTTGATTAAGATATCAAAGTTTTGAATCGGTCAGTAACTTTTACTTTTATGGACTATCGTCCATCAAAAAATAATTTATTTATCAATTAAATTATTTTTTTTTAATTTATAAGCAAAAAAATTAAAATCTTTTTTAATACAATTTATAGACAACAAAAGAGCTGTCGATTAAGATATCAAACTTTTGAATCGGTTCATAATCTTTGCCGTTTATTCAACTTTATATGAGCTTCAAAGTAGTTTATAATAAATGTATCCATACCGAAAAACTATTTTTTTAAACCAAATGTTATAATTTTCATAATCAATATTTATGCGTAGTAGCATGGCTTTTGATTAAGATATCAAACTTTTGAATCGGTCAATAACTTTGACTTTTATGGACTATCGTCCATCAAAAAATAATTTATTTATCAATTAAATTATTTTTTTTTAATTTATAAGCAAAAAGTTTAAAATCTTTTTTAATACAATTTATAGACAACAAAAGAGCTGTCGATTAAGATATCAAACTTAAAAATCGGTTGATAATCTTTGCCGTTTATTCAACTTTATATGAGCTTCAAAGTAGTTTATAATAAATGTATCCTTACCGAAGAACAATTTTTTTAAACCAAATGTTATAATTTTCATAATCAATATTTATGCGTAGTAGCATGGATTTTGATTAAGATATCAAAGTTTTGAATCGGTCAGTAACTTTTACTTTTATGGACTATCGTCCATCAAAAAATAATTTATTTATCAATTAAATTATTATTTTTTTAATTTATAAGCAAAAATCTTAAAATCTTTTTTAATACAATTTATAGACAACAAAAGAGCTGTCGATTAAGATATCAAACTTAAAAATCGGTTGATAATCTTTGCCGTTTATTCAACTTTATATGAGCTTCAAAGTAGTTTATAATAAATGTATCCTTACCGAAAAACTATTTTTTTAAACCAAATGTTATAATTTTCATAATCAATATTTATGCGTAGTAGCATGGCTTTTGATTAAGATATCAAAGTTTTGAATCGGTCAGTAACTTTTACTTTTATGGACTATCGTCCATCAAAAAATAATTTATTTATCAATTAAATTATTTTTTTTTTAATTTATAAGCAAAAATCTTAAAATCTTTTTTAATACAATTTATAGACAACAAAAGAGCGGTCGATTAAGATATAAAACTTAAAAATCGGTTGATAATCTTTGCCGTTTATTCAACTTTATATGAGCTTCAAAGTAGTTTATAATAAATGTATCCATACCGAAAAACTATTTTTTTAAACAAAATGTTATAATTTTCATAATTAATATTCATGCGTAGTAGCATGGCTTTTGATTGAGATATCAAACTTTTGAATCGGTCGGTAACTTTTATAGGGTTAGACAAAAAATTGCTGCGGTTAGACAAAAAATATAAATGAATTAGTTTAGATTATAATTAAATTGTTAAATATATAATAAAATTAAATTTATTAGGTGAAATTTTAAATTTAGTAAATTATATTATTAATTTGTTGAAATATTGAAATTTTAACAATAAACTAGGATTAGATACCCTATTATCGTCCATCAAAAATTATTTATTAAATAATTAATTTATTTATTTATTTAATTTTGAAAATATTAAGACTATGAAGACTGGTTAAGAAAGCTTAAGCAACAACTCGTTTATTACTTTAAGCGGTTTTTTGTTTTGTGATGGACTATCGTCAATCAAAAATTATTTATTAAATAATTAATTTATTTATTTATTTAATTTTAAAAATATTAAGATGTTGAAAATTGGACTATCGTCCATCAAAAATTATTTATTTATCAATTAAACTATTTTTTTTTTAATTTGTAAGCAAAAAGTTTAAAATCTTTTTTAAAAAAATTTATAGACAACAAAAGAGCTGTCGATTAAGATATCAAACTTAAACATCGGTTGATAATCTTTGCCGTTTATTCAACTTTATATGAGCTTCAAAGTAGTTTATAATAAATGTATCCATATCGAAAAACTATTTTTTTAAACTAAATGTTATAATTTTTATAATCAATATTTATGCGTAGTAGCATGGCTTTTGATTAAGATATCAAACTTTTGAATCGGTCAGTAACTTTGACTTTTATGGACTATCGTCCATCAAAAAATAATTTATTTATCAATTAAATTATTTTTTTTTAATTTATAAGCAAAAAAATTAAAATCTTTTTTAATACAATTTATAGACAACAAAAGAGCTGTCGATTAAGATATCAAACTTAAAAATCGGTTGATAATCTTTGCCGTTTATTCAACTTTATATGAGATTCAAAGTAGTTTATAATAAATGTATCCATACCGAAAAACTATTTTTTTAAACCAAATGTTATAATTTTCATAATCAATATTTATGCGTAGTAGCATGGCTTTTGATTAAGATATCAAACTTTTGAATCGGTCAATAACTTTGACTTTTATGGACTATCGTCCATCAAAAAATAATTTATTTATCAATTAAATTATTTTTTTTTAATTTATAAGCAAAAATCTTAAAATCTGTTTTAAAAAAATTTATAGACAACAAAAGAGCTGTCGATTAAGATATCAAACTTTTGAATCGGTCAGTAACTTTGACTTTTATGGACTATCGTCCATCAAAAAATAATTTATTTATCAATTAAATTATTTTTTTTTAATTTATAAGCAAAAAAATTAAAATCTTTTTTAATACAATTTATAGACAACAAAAGAGCTGTCGATTAAGATATTAAACTTAAAAATCGGTTGATAATCTTTGCCGTTTATTCAACTTTATATGAGCTTCAAAGTAGTTTATAATAAATGTATCCTTACCGAAAAACTATTTTTTTAAACCAAATGTTATAATTTTAATAATCAATATTTATGCGTAGTAGCATGGCTTTTGATTAAGATATCAAAGTTTTGAATCGGTCAGTACCTTTTACTTTTATGGACTATCGTCCATCAAAAAATAATTTATTTATCAATTAAATTATTTTTTTTTAATTTATAAGCAAAAAAATTAAAATCTTTTTTAATACAATTTATAGACAACAAAAGAGCTGTCGATTAAGATATCAAACTTAAAAATCGGTTGATAATCTTTGCCGTTTATTCAACTTTATATGAGCTTCAAAGTAGTTTATAATAAATGTATCCATACCGAAAAACTATTTTTTTAAACAAAATGTTATAATTTTCATAATTAATATTTATGCGTAGTAGCATGGCTTTTGATTGAGATATCAAACTTTTGAATCGGTCAGTAACTTTTACTTTTATGGACTATCGTCCATCAAAAAATAATTTATTTATCAATTAAATTATTTTTTTTTAATTTATAAGCAAAAAAATTAAAATCTTTTTTAATACAATTTATAGACAACAAAAGAGCTGTCGATTAAGATATCAAACTTAAAAATCGGTTGATAATCTTTGCCGTTTATTCAACTTTATATGAGCTTCAAAGTAGTTTATAATAAATGTATCCATACCGAAAAACTATTTTTTTAAACAAAATGTTATAATTTTCATAATTAATATTTATGCGTAGTAGCATGGCTTTTGATTGAGATATCAAACTTTTGAATCGGTCAGTAACTTTTACTTTTATGGACTATCGTCCATCAAAAAATAATTTATTTATCAATTAAATTATTTTTTTTTAATTTATAAGCAAAAAAATTAAAATCTTTTTTAATACAATTTATAGACAACAAAAGAGCTGTCGATTAAGATATCAAACTTTTGAATCGGTTGATAATCTTTGCCGTTTATTCAACTTTATATGAGCTTCAAAGTAGTTTATAATAAATGTATCCATACCGAAAAACTATTTTTTTAAACCAAATGTTATAATTTTCATAATCAATATTTATGCGTAGTAGCATGGCTTTTGATTAAGATATCAAACTTTTGAATCGGTCAATAACTTTGACTTTTATGGACTATCGTCCATCAAAAAATAATTTATTTATCAATTAAATTATTTTTTTTTAATTTATAAGCAAAAAGTTTAAAATCTTTTTTAATACAATTTATTGACAACAAAAGAGCTGTCGATTAAGATATCAAACTTAAAAATCGGTTGATAATCTTTGTCGTTTATTCAACTTTATATGAGCTTCAAAGTAGTTTATAATAAATGTATCCATACCGAAAAACTATTTTTTTAAACCAAATGTTATAATTTTCATAATCAATATTTATGCGTAGTAGCATGGCTTTTGATTAAGATATCAAAGTTTTGAATCGGTCAGTAACTTTTACTTTTATGGACTATCGTCCATCAAAAAATAATTTATTTATCAATTAAATTATTTTTTTTTAATTTATAAGCAAAAATCTTAAAATCTTTTTTAATACAATTTATAGACAACAAAAGAGCTGTCGATTAAGATATCAAACTTAAAAATCGGTTGATAATCTTTGCCGTTTATTCAACTTTATATGAGCTTCAAAGTAGTTTATAATAAATGTATCCATACCGAAAAACTATTTTTTTAAACAAAATGTTATAATTTTCATAATTAATATTTATGCGTAGTAGCATGGCTTTTGATTGAGATATCAAACTTTTGAATCGGTCAGTAACTTTTACTTTTATGGACTATCGTCCATCAAAAAATAATTTATTTATCAATTAAATTATTTTTTTTTAATTTATAAGCAAAAAAATTAAAATCTTTTTTAATACAATTTATTGACATCAAAAGAGCTGTCGATTAAGATATCAAACTTAAAAATCGGTTGATAATCTTTGCCGTTTATTCAACTTTATATGAGCTTCAAAGTAGTTTATAATAAATGTATCCTTACCGAAAAACTATTTTTTTAAACCAAATGATATAATTTTTATAATCAATATTTATGCGTAGTAGCATGGCTTTTGATTAAGATATCAAAGTTTTGAATCGGTCAGTAACTTTTACTTTTATGGACTATCGTCCATCAAAAAATAATTTATTTATCAATTAAATTATTTTTTTTTAATTTATAAGCAAAAATCTTAAAATCTTTTTTAATACAATTTATAGACAACAAAAGAGCTGTCGATTAAGATATAAAACTTAAAAATCGGTTGATAATCTTTGCCGTTTATTCAACTTTATATAAGCTTTTAAATTAAAATCTTTTTAAATCTTTTAAAAAGCTTGTAACTAAATTACCACATGTAATTAAACTAGAAAAAGCCTCTTTTTGGTAGAGTATCTTTGATAAAAAAAAAATTAATTTTTTTTTTTACGATAAAGCTTTGTTTACCAATAGATAGTGACTCTTTTTGAGAATAATTTTGAATTTAAAAAAAAAAACATTGAACATTTTTTTTTATATTATAATTATTACCACATGTAATTAAACTAGAAAAAGCCTCTTTTTGGTAGAGTATCTTTGATAAAAAAAAAATTTAATTTTTTTTTTTACGATAAAGCTTTGTTTACCAATAGATAGTGACTCTTTTTGAGAATAATTTTGAATTTTAAAAAAAAACATTGAACCTTTTTTTTTTATATTATAATTAATACCACATGTAATTAAACTAGAAGAAGCCTCTTTTTGGTAGAGTATCTTTGATAAAAAAAAAATTTAATTTTTTTTTTTTACGATAAAGCTTTGTTTACCAATAGATAGTGACTCTTTTTGAGAATAATTTTGAATTTAAAAAAAAAACATTGAACATTTTTTTTTTATATTATAATTATTACCACATGTAATTAAACTAGAAAAAGCCTCTTTTCGGTAGAGTATCTTTGATAAAAAAAAAATTTAATTTTTTTTTTTTACGATAAAGCTTTGTTTACCAATAGATAGTGACTCTTTTTGAGAATAATTTTGAATTTTAAAAAAAAACATTGAACATTTTTTTTTTATATTATAATTAATACCACATGTAATTAAACTAGAAGAAGCCTCTTTTTGGTAGAGTATCTTTGATAAAAAAAAAATTTAATTTTTTTTCACGATAAAGCTTTGTTTACCAATAGATAGTGACTCTTTTTGAGAATAATTTTGAATTTAAAAAAAAAACATTGAACATTTTTTTTTTATATTATAATTAATACCACATGTAATTAAACTAGAAGAAGCCTCTTTTCGGTAGAGTATCTTTGATAAAAAAAAAATTAAATTTTTTTTTTTTACTATAAAGCTTTGTTTACCACTAGATAGTGACTCTTTTTGAGAATAATTTTGAATTTAAAAAAAAAAATTTAACATTTTATTTTTAATCAATTTATAGACAACAAAAGAGCTGTCGATTAAGATATCAAACTTAAAAATCGGTTGATAATCTTTGCCGTTTATTCAACTTTATATGAGCTTCAAAGTAGTTTATAATAAATGTATCCATACCGAAAAACTATTTTTTTAAACAAAATGTTATAATTTTTATAATCAATATTTATGCGTAGTAGCATGGCTTTTGATTGAGATATCAAACTTTTGAATCGGTCAGTAACTTTGACTTTTATGGACTATCGTCCATCAAAAAATAATTTATTTATCAATTAAATTATTTTTTTTTAATTTATAAGCAAAAAAATTAAAATCTTTTTTAATACAATTTATAGACAACAAAAGAGCTGTCGATTAAGATATCAAACTTAAAAATCGGTTGATAATCTTTGCCGTTTATTCAACTTTATATGAGCTTCAAAGTAGTTTATAATAAATGTATCCATACCGAAAAACTATTTTTTTTAACCAAATGTTATAATTTTCATAATCAATATTTATGCGTAGTAGCATGGCTTTTGATTAAGATATCAAACTATTAAATCGGTCAGTAACTTTAACTTTTATGGACTATCGTCCATCAAAAAATAATTTATTTATCAATTAAATTATTTTTTTTTAATTTATAAGCAAAAATCTTAAAATCTTTTTTAATACAATTTATAGACAACAAAAGAGCTGTCGATTAAGATATCAAACTTAAAAATCGGTTGATAATCTTTGCCGTTTATTCAACTTTATATGAGCTTCAAAGTAGTTTATAATAAATGTATCCATACCGAAAAACTATTTTTTTAAACCAAATGTTATAATTTTCATAATCAATATTTATGCGTAGTAGCATGGCTTTTGATTAAGATATGAAACTTTTGAATCGGTCAATAACTTTGACTTTTATGGACTATCGTCCATCAAAAAATAATTTATTTATCAATTAAATTATTTTTTTTTAATTTATAAGCAAAAAAATTAAAATCTTTTTTAATACAATTTATAGACAACAAAAGAGCTGTCGATTAAGATATCAAACTTAAATATCGGTTGATAATCTTTGCCGTTTATTCAACTTTATATGAGCTTCAAAGTAGTTTATAATAAATGTATCCATACCGAAAAATTATTTTTTAAAACCAAATGTTATAATTTTTATAATCAATATTTATGCGTAGTAGCATGGCTTTTGATTGAGATATCAAACTTTTGAATCGGTCAGTAACTTTGACTTTTATGGACTATCGTCCATCAAAAAATAATTTATTTATCAATTAAATTATTTTTTTTTAATTTATAAGCAAAAAGTTTAAAATCTTTTTTAATACAATTTATAGACAACAAAAGAGCTGTCGATTAAGATATCAAACTTAAAAATCGGTTGATAATCTTTGCCGTTTATTCAACTTTATATGAGCTTCAAAGTAGTTTATAATAAATGTATCCATACCGAAAAACTATTTTTTTTAACCAAATGTTATAATTTTCATAATCAATATTTATGCGTAGTAGCATGGCTTTTGATTAAGATATATTTTAAGATATTGATTAAGATTTTTGAAAAATGTTCAATGTTTTTTTTTAAAATTCAAAATTATTTTCAAAAAGAGTCACTATCTATTGGTAAACAAAGCTTTATCGTAAATGTTATAATTTTATTCGACTAAATATGCAACTACGCATAAATATTGATTTTAATAAATGTATCCATACCGAAAAACTATTTTTTTAAACCAAAATTATATATTAAACCAAAATTATATAAACTATTTTTTTAAACCAAAATTTATTATAAACTACTTTGAAGCTCATATAAAGTTGAATAAACGGCAAAGATTATCAACCGATTTTTAAGTTTGATATCTTAATCGACAGCTCTTTTGTTGTCTATAAATTGTATTAAAAAAGATTTTAAACTTTTTGCTTATAAATTAAAAAAAAATAATTTAATTGATAAATAAATTATTTTTTGATGGACGATAGTCCATAAAAGTAAAAGTTACTGACCGATTCAAAAGTTTGATATATCAATCAAAAGCCATGCTACTACGCAAAAATATTGATTATAAAAATTATAACATTTGGTTTTAAAAAATAATTTTTCGGTATGGATACATTTATTATAAACTACTTTGAAGCTCATATAAAGTTGAATAAACGGCAAAGATTATCAACCGATATTTAAGTTTGATATCTTAATCGACAGCTCTTTTGTTGTCTATAAATTGTATTAAAAAAGATTTTAATTTTTTTGCTTATAAATTAAAAAAAAATAATTTAATTGATAAATAAATTATTTTTTGATGGACGATAGTCCATAAAAGTCAAAGTTATGGACCGATTCAAAAGTTTGATATCTTAATCAAAAGCCATGCTACTACGCATAAATATTGATTATGAAAATTATAACATTTGGTTTAAAAAAATAGTTTTTCGGTATGGATACATTTATTATAAACTACTTTGAAGCTCATATAAAGTTGATTAAACGGCAAAGATTATCAACCGATTTGCAAGTTTGATATCTTAATCGACAGCTCTTTTGTTGTCTATAAATTGTATTAAAAAAGATTTTAATTTTTTTGCTTATAAATTAAAAAAAAATAATTTAATTGATAAATAAATTATTTTTTGATGGACGATAGTCCATAAAAGTCAAAGTTACTGACCGATTCAAAAGTTTGATATCTTAATCAAAAGCCATGCTACTACGCATAAATATTGATTATAAAAATTATAACATTTAGTTTAAAAAAATAGTTTTTCGATATGGATACATTTATTATAAACTACTTTGAAGCTCATATAAAGTTGAATAAACGGCAAAGATTATCAACCGATGTTTAAGTTTGATATCTTAATCGACAGCTCTTTTGTTGTCTATAAATTGTATTAAAAAAGATTTTAATTTTTTTGCTTATAAATTAAAAAAAAATAATTTAATTGATAAATAAAATATTTTTTGATGGACGATAGTCCATAAAAGTCAAAGTTATTGACCGATTCAAAAGTTTGATATCTTAATCAAAAGCCATGCTACTACGCATAAATATTGATTATGAAAATTATAACATTTGGTTTAAAAAAATAGTTTTTCGGTATGGATACATTTATTATAAACAACTTTGAAGCTCATATAAAGTTGAATAAACGGCAAAGATTATCAACCGATTTTTAAGTTTGATATCTTAATCGACAGCTCTTTTGTTGTCTATAAATTGTATTAAAAAAGATTTTAAAGTTTTTGCTTATAAATTAAAAAAAAATAATTTAATTGATAAATAAATTATTTTTTGATGGACGATAGTCCATAAAAGTAAAAGTTACTGACCGATTCAAAAGTTTGATATCTCAATCAAAAGCCATGCTACTACGCATGAATATTAATTATGAAAATTATAACATTTGGTTAAAAAAAATAGTTTTTCGGTATGGATACATTTATTATAAACTACTTTGAAGCTCATATAAAGTTGAATAAACGGCAAAGATTATCAACCGATTTTTAAGTTTGATATCTTAATCGACAGCTCTTTTGTTGTCTATAAATTGTATTAAAAAAGATTTTAAGATTTTTGCTTATAAATTAAAAAAAAATAATTTAATTGATAAATAAATTATTTTTTGATGGACGATAGTCCATAAAAGTAAAAGTTACTGACCGATTCAAAACTTTGATATCTTAATCAAAAGCCATGCTACTACGCATAAATATTGATTATGAAAATTATAACATTTGGTTTAAAAAAATAGTTTTTCGGTAAGGATACATTTATTATAAACTACTTTGAAGCTCATATAAAGTTGAATAAACGGCAAAGATTATCAACCGATTTTTAAGTTTGATATCTTAATCGACAGCTCTTTTGTTGTCTATAAATTGTATTAAAAAAGACTTTAATTTTTTTGCTTATAAATTAAAAAAAAATAATTTAATTGATAAATAAATTATTTTTTGATGGACGATAGTCCATAAAAGTCAAAGTTATTGACCGATTCAAAAGTTTGATATCTTAATCAAAAGCCATGCTACTACGCATAAATATTGATTATGAAAATTATAACATTTGGTTTAAAAAAATAGTTTTTCGGTATGGATACATTTATTATAAACTACTTTGAAGCTCATATAAAGTTGAATAAACGGCAAAGATTATCAACCGATTTTTAAGTTTGATATCTTAATCGACAGCTCTTTTGTTGTCTATAAATTGTATTAAAAAAGATTTTAAACTTTTTGCTTATAAATTAAAAAAAAATAATTTAATTGATAAATAAATTATTTTTTGATGGACGATAGTCCATAAAAGTAAAAGTTACTGACCGATTCAAAAGTTTGATATCTCAATCAAAAGCCATGCTACTACGCATGAATATTAATTATGAAAATTATAACATTTGGTTAAAAAAAATAGTTTTTCGGTATGGATACATTTATTATAAACTACTTTGAAGCTCATATAAAGTTGAATAAACGGCAAAGATTATCAACCGATTTTTAAGTTTGATATCTTAATCGACAGCTCTTTTGTTGTCTATAAATTGTATTAAAAAAGATTTAAACTTTTTGCTTATAAATTAAAAAAAAATAATTTAATTGATAAATAAATTATTTTTTGATGGACGATAGTCCATAAAAGTCAAAGTTACTGACCGATTCAAAAGTTTGTTATCTCAATCAAAAGCCATGCTACTACGCATAAATATTGATTATAAAAATTATAACATTTGGTTTTAAAAAATAATTTTTCGGTATGGATAGATTTATTATAAACTACTTTGAAGCTCATATAAAGTTGAATAAACGGCAAAGATTATCAACCGATATTTAAGTTTGATATCTTAATCGACAGCTCTTTTGTTGTCTATAAATTGTATTAAAAAAGATTTTAATTTTTTTGCTTATAAATTAAAAAAAAATAATTTAATTGATAAATAAATTATTTTTTGATGGACGATAGTCCATAAAAGTCAAAGTTATTGACCGATTCAAAAGTTTGATATCTTAATCAAAAGCCATGCTACTACGCATAAATATTGATTATAAAAATTATAACATTTAGTTTAAAAAAATAGTTTTTCGATATGGATACATTTATTATAAACTACTTTGAAGCTCATATAAAGTTGAATAAACGGCAAAGATTATCAACCGATTTTTAAGTTTGATATCTTAATCGACAGCTCTTTTGTTGTCTATAAATTGTATTAAAAAAAATTTTAAGATTTTTGCTTATAAATTAAAAAAAAATAATTTAATTGATAAATAAATTATTTTTTGATGGACGATAGTCCATAAAAGTCAAAGTTACTGACCGATTCAAAACTTTGATATCTTAATCAAAAGCCATGCTACTATGCATAAATATTGATTATAAAAATTATAACATTTGGTTTAAAAAAAATAGTTTTTCGGTATGGATACATTTATTATAAACTACTTTGAAGCTCATATAAAGTTGAATAAACGGCAAAGATTATCAACCGATTTTTAAGTTTGATATCTTAATCGACAGCTCTTTTGTTGTCTATAAATTGTATTAAAAAGATTTTAATTTTTTTGCTTATAAATTACAAAAAAATAATTTAATTGATAAATAAATTATTTTTTGATACTGCTTTAAGCACTCTAATTTGTTCAAAGTAATTGTACTGTTCTAGACCAGCACTCGGTAAAGAGCACTAATGATATCTTTAAATAAATTATTTTTTGATGGACGATAGTCCATCAAAAAACAAAAAACTGCTTGAAGTAATAAACAAGTTAGTGCTATAGCTTTCTATACCGATCTGCAACTTCTCAATATTTTCATATTTTTTCCAATGACCATACAATTCTGTATCTTAGAATTGTAAGAATTTAAAGATTAAAAAATAAATTAACTAATAACTAAATTAAAACATTGTAGCTTACAAATCAATAAATAAATTAATTAATTATTCAATGTTCAATGTTTTTTTTTTAAATTCAAAATTATTCTCAAAAAGAGCCACTATCTATTGGTAAACAAAGCTTTATCGTGAAAAAAAAAATTAAATTTTTTTTTTATCAAAGATACTCTACCAAAAAGAGGCTTCTTCTAGTTTAATTACATGTGGTATTAATTATAATATAAAAAAAAAATGTTCAATGTTTTTTTTTTAAAATTCAAAATTATTCTCAAAAAGAGTCACTATCTATTGGTAAACAAAGCTTTATCGTAAAAAAAAAAAATTAAATTTTTTTTTTATCAAAGATACTCTACCGAAAAGAGGCTTTTTCTAGTTTAATTACATGTGGTAATAATTATAATATAAAAAAAAAATGTTCAATGTTTTTTTTTTAAATTCAAAATTATTCTCAAAAAGAGTCACTATCTATTGGTAAACAAAGCTTTATCGTAAAAAAAAAAATTAATTTTTTTTTTTATCAAAGATACTCTACCAAAAAGAGGCTTCTTCTAGTTTAGTTACATGTGGTATTAATTATAATATAAAAAAAAAATGTTCAATGTTTTTTTTTAAAATTCAAAATTATTCTCAAAAAGTGTCACTATCTATTGGTAAACA
>CAUVYK010000075.1:782500-787500 GCA_963556175.1 Tipula confusa
ATAAATGCAGTTTGAGTGATCGATCTTATCGGCAATGAAATGATTTGAGATACCTTTGGGACCCGTCTTGAAACACGGACCAAGGAGTCTAGTATATGTGCGAGTCATTGGGCTTTTAAGCCTAAAGGCACAATTAACGTAACTAATATATGGGATTACATGTGATTTTTATAATTACATCTTCATCCATGGGCGTTTTAATCAACTCATATTGCTTCGGTTCTATGAGTTAAAGCGTACTGTAAGCATATATACTGTGACCCGAAAGATGGTGAACTATACCTGATCAGGTCGAAGTCAGGGGAAACCCTGATGGAGGATCGTAGCAGTTCTGACGTGCAAATCGATTGTCAGAATTGGGTATAGGGGCGAAAGACCAATCGAACCATCTAGTAGCTGGTTCCCTCCGAAGTTTCCCTCAGGATAGCTGGTGCATATTAATATTTGGGTAAATAGTCTTATCTGGTAAAGCGAATGATTAGAGGAATTGGGGCCGAAACGACCTCAACCTATTCTCAAACTTTAAATGGGTAAGATCCTCGACTTTCTTGATTGAAGTCATCAGAGGTTCTTTAATGATATATTGTGCCTAGTGGGCCACTTTTGGTAAGCAGAACTGGCGCTGTGGGATGAACCAAACGTTATGTTACGGCGCCAAAATTAATGACTCATTCAGATACCATGAAAGGTGTTGCTTGCTTAAGACAGCAGGACGGTGGACATGGAAGTTGTAACCCGCTAAGGAGTGTGTAACAACTCACCTGCCGAAGCAACTAGCCCTTAAAATGGATGGCGCTCAAGTCATATGCCTGTACATAACCGATATGGCAAATTTAATTATACTATTGAAATCAAGTCATATCGAGTAGGAGGGTACAATGATATACATTGAAGTGTTTGGTGTAAGCCTGCATGGAGCTGTCATTGGCACAGATCTTGGTGGTAGTAGCAAATAATCGAATGAGATCTTGGAGGACTGATGTGGAGAAGGGTTTCGTGTGAACAGTGATTGATCACGAGTTAGTCGGTCCTAAGCTCTATGCGAAAGCTGTCGTAAACTAGAATATTATTTATTATTTATAAAAATTAAAATTATTCATTGAGAGCGAAAGGGAATACGGTTCCAATTCCGTAACCTGTTGAGTGTACGCTTTTAAGATTGGATGTTAACATGTAATGATGAATATTCATCCTGGTAACAGGAATTGCCGTAGAGACGCCGTCGGGATATACCGAAAGAGTTTTCTTTTCTGTTTCATAGGCATACTACCATGGAAGTCTTTCGCAGAGAGATATGGTAAAAAGTCTAGAAGAGCATGACATTTACTGTTGTGTCGGTATTCTCCCTTCGGACCTTGAAAATCTATGGAAGGGTTACGCAAATTCTCAACAGACCGTACCGATATCCGCAGCTGGTCTCCAAGATGAAGAGTCTCTAGTCGATAGATTAATGTAGGTAAGGGAAGTCGGCAAATTAGATCCGTAACTTCGGGATAAGGATTGGCTCTGAAAATTGAGATGGCTCGGGCTTGATTAGGATGTAATAATATGACTGATAGTATTTTTTCATTTGAGTGAAGGTATTATATGTACTATCCTCAGATTCGAAGGAATACGCCAAGTCGCCATTGCGGAATAGTCTTGCTAAATATGAGGTTAAATATTTTTATCCTTAAACGACCATCATTTAACAATTAATTCAGAACTGGCACGGACCAGGGGAATCCGACTGTCTAATTAAAACAAAGCATTGTGATGGCCCTAGCGGGTGATGACACAATGTGATTTCTGCCCAGTGCTCTGAATGTCAACGTGAAGAAATTCAAGCAAGCGCGGGTAAACGGCGGGAGTAACTATGACTCTCTTAACGGGATTATAGACGTGCCTCTATCTTCTTCCTCCTCGTGGTGCCCGCCGGTAACGAGAAATACTTGTATTGATCGGCTAATAGAAGAAGGCTTTGGTCAATTGGGTTACCAGCCCAATTGACGTCAATTGTTGGTACAAATTTAATTAACTTGCCTCGGATTACTCGGTCACGAGCCTCAGCTCGTGACCACCAACAAATAAGGAGATCAATCTCAACTCCACCCGTCATGAGTTTTGTGTGTCAAAGCTGCAATAGAGCCTTCACCACTAAGATCGGTTTAGGTGTGCATAGGCGTAAAGCCCATCCTGACGAAGTCGACGCAGAAAGAGAAATAAATAATAACGATGTCAAAGTGCGTTGGTCTAAAGAAGAGACATCACTTGTTGCTTTATCAGAAGCGCAACTTACCATAGAGGGTAAGCGTTACATGAATATTCGACTCGTAGACTTATTCCCGAATAGGTCCGTCGAAGCGATCAAAAAGGCTAGGCAAAAAGCGGACTATAGAAATATGGTCCGTCAGTTTATTACTGAAATCGAGGAACGTTCACGGTTACAAACTGTAGCAGTGACTCCTGCGGTATCAAACGAATTACTGGAGCATTTAACATCCGCGCTCTTAAACATCAATAATGCTAGCCTACAACCTGACCATCTAATTTCCATAGCGAAACAAGCCGCAAGGTCTAGCAAAGAGTTAATACTCACAGAGCTGACCTCATATCTATCTAATGTATTTCCGAACCATCCACGATCTGTAAAGATTACCAGTACTTCTACTCCTAGTATTACTTTGAGTAGAAGACAAAAGAGGAGGTTCGAATACGCACGTACCCAAAGGAATTTTCAGAAGCACCAGGGACGTTGCATTAGATCGATCATAGAAGGCTCAATACAGGGCGCGATCCCTGCTAAAGAGATAATGGTGCCCTTCTGGAAGGCTATTATGGAACATAGAATGGTTGTATCGCCACAAAACGAGAACTTATTCAGTAACTTAAATGATGTCTGGGCTCCGATTACCACTCACGAAGTCACTACAAGTTTGCCTAAAATTTCAACCTCACCAGGTCCTGATGGAATAACATCAAGACATCTGAGATCTTTTCCGCCAGAAATTCTTATGTTGATTTTCAACATAATAATGTGGTGTGAAAAGCCTCCGACCTGTGTTCTTGGAGCAAAAACAATCTTTTTGGCCAAGAAAAATGGGGCTTTTGAACCTGGCGACTTTAGGCCCATAACCATTCCTTCAGTGTTATTAAGACATCTACACGGTATTATCGCTAAAAGAATCAATAAAGTCTTTGACTTTGATTCAAGACAGCGCGCCTTTAGATTTACTAATGGTTGTGCCGATAATACAACATTGTTGGATATGGTTCTAAGGGATCACCATCAGCGCAATGATCCTTGTTACATAGCATCCCTCGATATAAGTAAGGCATTCGATTCAGTTTCACATACTGCAATTATTGGAACATTAAGATCATATGGAATGCCCGAGGGGTTCGTTGCATATATAGAATATATATATAGCAACTCGACAACAAGGCTGTATGGTGATGATTGGATGAGTGGTGACATTCGTCCGTTGCGAGGTGTCAAACAAGGAGATCCATTATCTCCGGTCATCTTTAATTTAATTATTGATAGACTTTTAAAGACACTCCCGGATGAAGTGGGAATCGACCTTGGTGGCACCACTGTGAACGCAATAGCGTTCGCTGATGATATTATATTGATGGCTTCTACACCACTTGGCCTACAAAGGTTGTTGGACCTTATTCAGGATTTTCTGTCACAATGTGGCATGGATTTGAATAGGTCCAAGTGCTTTACTATAAGCATTGATGCCAGTGGTAAAAATAAGCATTCGTATGTAAGTCAGCGAACATTTACTGTTGCCGGTTCACCAATACCATCTCTCAAAAGATCTGAGGAATGGTGCTACCTTGGCATAAATTTTACAGCTGAAGGGAAAAGTAAATTCTACCCTCAAACCCTCCTAGAGCCAAAATTAGGCAATCTACGGAAGGCCCCACTTAAGCCACAACAAAGACTTTACGCACTAAGAACTGTCCTGATACCACAATTATACCATCGAGTTACCTTAGGGAACATTACGATTGGAAGCCTTAGAAAGACCGACGTCATTGTCCGTAAAGCAGTAAGGGAATGGTTCAATCTACCAGCTGATGTTCCAACCGCATTTTTCTACACACCAGTCAGTCACGGTGGACTTGGTTTACCAAGTCTACGGTGGATGGCTCCTATGTTGAGATTACACTGCCTAGAGGGTCTTAAACTGCCCCATCTAGAAAATACCCGCGTTGCTAACACTTTGTTAGCCAGGGAAATGGATAATGCACGTAAAAGGCTAATGGTTGACGGACGGTTTCTTAATTCAAGATCTGACATAGACTCTTTCTGGAGTATCAAGCTGTATGCATCGGTCGATGGGTCGGGTTTGCAATATGCTGCAGACGCTCCGTTTGCACATAGATGGATTCATGAACCATCTAAACTATTATCAGGTCGCGACTTTGTTAATTGTCTAAAATTGCGAATTAATGCTCTTCCGTCTAAGTCAAGAACGACTAGGGGTAGAGTTCGCGAAGACAGGCAATGTCGCGCAGGTTGTAGAGTCCCAGAAACAACTAATCACATCCTTCAAGGATGTCATAGGACTCATGGTAATAGAATAGATAGGCATGACACAATTATTAAATTCATCGAAAAAGGTCTTGTGAATAAGGGGTGGGAAACCACTCTCGAACCTCACATAACAACATCTTTAGGCCTCCGTAAACCTGACCTTATCGCAGTTCATGAAAATGATGCCATACTGATTGATGCTCAAGTCGTTACCGACGGGCATAACATCAATGAAATGCACAGGACTAAGGTTAATAAGTATGATACCGATGAGATTAAACACCACATTGTTGAGCGTTTCAGAGTTCACAATGTGATAGTTACTTCTGCAACTCTAAATTGGAGAGGCATTTGGGCTAAACAATCCATCAATCAACTTATTGCTTTAGGCATAATAAACAAAAATGATGCAGCTTTGATATGTACAAGAACTTTAATTGGTGGCGTTAGAGGTTTTCGAATCTTTAACGCC
>CAUVYK010000075.1:792500-825000 GCA_963556175.1 Tipula confusa
GGAATATTAAGACGATGAAGATTGGTTATGAAAGCTTAAACAACAACTCGTTTATTACTTTAAGCGGTTTTTTGTTTTTTGATGGACTATCGTCCATCAAAAATTATTTATTAAATAATTAATTTATTTATTTATTTAATTTTGAAAATATTAAGACTATGAAGACTGGTTAAGAAAGCTTAAGCAACAACTCGTTTATTACTTTAAGCGGTTTTTTGTTTTTTGATGGACTATCGTCCATCAAAAATTATTTATTAAATAATTAATTTATTTATTTATTTAATTTTGAAAATATTAAGATGTTGAAAATTGGACTATCGTCCATCAAAAATTATTTATTTATCAATTAAACTATTTTTTTTTTAATTTGTAAGCAAAAAGTTTAAAATCTTTTTTAAAAAAATTTATAGACAACAAAAGGGCTGTCGATTAAGATATCAAACTTTTGAATCGGTCAGTAACTTTGACTTTTATGGACTATCGTCCATCAAAAAATAATTTATTTATCAATTAAATTATTTTTTTTTAATTTATAAGCAAAAAGTTTAAAATCTTTTTTAATACAATTTATAGACAACAAAAGAGCTGTCGATTAAGATATCAAACTTAAAAATCGGTTGATAATCTTTGCCGTTTATTCAACTTTATATGAGCTTCAAAGTAGTTTATAATAAATGTATCCTTACCGAAAAACTATTTTTTTAAACCAAATGTTATAATTTTCATAATCAATATTTATGCGTAGTAGCATGGCTTTTGATTAAGATATCAAAGTTTTGAATCGGTCAGTAACTTTTACTTTTATGGACTATCGTCCATCAAAAAATAATTTATTTATCAATTAAATTATTTTTTTTTAATTTATAAGCAAAAAAATTAAAATCTTTTTTAATACAATTTATAGACAACAAAAGAGCTGTCGATTAAGATATCAAACTTAAAAATCGGTTGATAATCTTTGCCGTTTATTCAACTTTATATGAGCTTCAAAGTAGTTTATAATAAATGTATCCATACCGAAAAACTATTTTTTTAAACCAAATGTTATAATTTTCATAATTAATATTTATGCGTAGTAGCATGGCTTTTGATTAAGATATCAAACTTTTGAATCGGTCAATAACTTTGACTTTTATGGACTATCGTCCATCAAAAAATAATTTATTTATCAATTAAATTATTTTTTTTTAATTTATAAGCAAAAAAATTAAAATCTTTTTTAATACAATTTATAGACAACAAAAGAGCTGTCGATTAAGATATCAAACTTAAAAATCGGTTGATAATCTTTGCCGTTTATTCAACTTTATATGAGCTTCAAAGTAGTTTATAATAAATGTATCCATACCGAAAAACTATTTTTTTTAACCAAATGTTATAATTTTCATAATCAATATTTATGCGTAGTAGCATGGCTTTTGATTAAGATATCAAACTTTTAAATCGGTCAGTAACTTTGACTTTTATGGACTATCGTCCATCAAAAAATAATTTATTTATCAATTAAATTTTTTTTTTTTAATTTATAAGCAAAAAGTTTAAAATCTTTTTTAATACAATTTATTGACAAGAAAAGAGCTGTCGATTAAGATATCAAACTTAAAAATCGGTTGATAATCTTTGCCGTTTATTCAACTTTATATGAGCTTCAAAGTAGTTTATAATAAATGTATCCATATCGAAAAACTATTTTTTTAAACTAAATGTTATAATTTTTATAATCAATATTTATGCGTAGTAGCATGGCTTTTGATTAAGATATCAAACTTTTGAATCGGTCAGTAACTTTGACTTTTATGGACTATCGTCCATCAAAAAATAATTTATTTATCAATTAAATTATTTTTTTTTAATTTATAAGCAAAAAAATTAAAATCTTTTTTAATACAATTTATAGACAACAAAAGAGCTGTCGATTAAGATATCAAACTTAAAAATCGGTTGATAATCTTTGCCGTTTATTCAACTTTATATGAGCTTCAAAGTAGTTTATAATAAATGTATCCATACCGAAAAACTATTTTTTTAAACCAAATGTTATAATTTTCATAATCAATATTTATGCGTAGTAGCATGGCTTTTGATTAAGATATCAAACTTTTGAATCGGTCAATAACTTTGACTTTTATGGACTATCGTCCATCAAAAAATAATTTATTTATCAATTAAATTATTTTTTTTTAATTTATAAGCAAAAAGTTTAAAATCTTTTTTAATACAATTTATAGGCAACAAAAGAGCTGTCGATTAAGATATCAAACTTAAAAATCGGTTGATAATCTTTGCCGTTTATTCAACTTTATATGAGCTTCAAAGTAGTTTATAATAAATGTATCCTTACCGAAAAACTATTTTTTTAAACCAAATGTTATAATTTTCATAATCAATATTTATGCGTAGTAGCATGGCTTTTGATTAAGATATCAAACTTTTGAATCGGTCAATAACTTTGACTTTTATGGACTATCGTCCATCAAAAAATAATTTATTTATCAATTAAATTTTTTTTTTTTAATTTATAAGCAAAAAGTTTAAAATCTTTTTTAATACAATTTATTGACAACAAAAGAGCTGTTGATTAAGATATCAAACTAAAAATCGGTTGATAATCTTTGCCGTTTATTCAACTTTATATGAGCTTCAAAGTAGTTTATAATAAATGTATCCTTACCGAAAAACTATTTTTTTAAACCAAATGTTATAATTTTCATAATCAATATTTATGCGTAGTAGCATGGCTTTTGATTAAGATATCAAACTTTTGAATCGGTCAGTAACTTTTACTTTTATGGACTATCGTCCATCAAAAAATAATTTATTTATCAATTAAATTATTTTTTTTTAATTTATAAGCAAAAATCTTAAAATCTTTTTTAATACAATTTATAGACAACAAAAGAGCTGTCGATTAAGATATCAAACTTAAAAATCGGTTGATAATCTTTGCCGTTTATTCAACTTTATATGAGCTTCAAAGTAGTTTATAATAAATGTATCCATACCGAAAAACTATTTTTTTAAACCAAATGTTATAATTTTCATAATCAATATTTATGCGTAGTAGCATGGCTTTTGATTAAGATATCAAACTTTTGAATCGGTCAATAACTTTGACTTTTATGGACTATCGTCCATCAAAAAATAATTTATTTATCAATTAAATTATTTTTTTTTAATTTATAAGCAAAAAAATTAAAATATTTTTTAATACAATTTATAGACAACAAAAGAGCTGGCGATTAAGATATCAAACTTAAAAATCGGTTGATAATCTTTGCCGTTTATTCAACTTTATATGAGCTTCAAAGTAGTTTATAATAAATGTATCCATACCGAAAAACTATTTTTTTTAACCAAATGTTATAATTTTCATAATTAATATTCATGCGTAGTAGCATGGCTTTTGATTGAGATATCAAACTTTTGAATCGGTCAGTAACTTTTACTTTTATGGACTATCGTCCATCAAAAAATAATTTATTTATCAATTAAATTATTTTTTTTTAATTTATAAGCAAAAAGTTTAAAATCTTTTTTAATACAATTTATAGACAACAAAAGAGCTGTCGATTAAGATATCAAACTTAAAAATCGGTTGATAATCTTTGCCGTTTATTCAACTTTATATGAGCTTCAAAGTAGTTTATAATAAATGTATCCATACCGAAAAACTATTTTTTTAAACCAAATGTTATAATTTTCATAGTCAATATTTATGCGTAGTAGCATGGCTTTTGATTAAGATATCAAACTTTTGAATCGGTCAATAACTTTGACTTTTATGGACTATCGTCCATCAAAAAATAATTTATTTATCAATTAAATTATTTTTTTTTAATTTATAAGCAAAAAAATTAAAATCTTTTTTAATACAATTTATAGACAACAAAAGAGCTGTCGATTAAGATATCAAACTTAAAAATCGGTTGATAATCTTTGCCGTTTATTCAACTTTATATGAGCTTCAAAGTAGTTTATAATAAATGTATCCATACCGAAAAACTATTTTTTTTAACCAAATGTTATAATTTTCATAATTAATATTCATGCGTAGTAGCATGGCTTTTGATTGAGATATCAAACTTTTGAATCGGTCAGTAACTTTTACTTTTATGGACTATCGTCCATCAAAAAATAATTTATTTATCAATTAAATTATTTTTTTTTAATTTATAAGCAAAAAGTTTAAAATCTTTTTTAATACAATTTATAGACAACAAAAGAGCTGTCGATTAAGATATCAAACTTAAAAATCGGTTGATAATCTTTGCCGTTTATTCAACTTTATATGAGCTTCAAAGTAGTTTATAATAAATGTATCCATACCGAAAAACTATTTTTTTAAACCAAATGTTATAATTTTCATAATCAATATTTATGCGTAGGAGCATTACTTTTGATTAAGATATCAAAGTTTTGAATCGGTCAGTAACTTTTACTTTTATGGACTATCGTCCATCAAAAAATAATTTATTTATCAATTAATTTATTTTTTTTTAATTTGTAAGCAAAAAGTTTAAAATCTTTTTTAATACAATTTATAGACAACAAAAGAGCTGTCGATTAAGATATCAAACTTAAACATCGGTTGATAATCTTTGCCGTTTATTCAACTTTATATGAGCTTCAAAGTAGTTTATAATAAATGTATCCATATCGAAAAACTATTTTTTTAAACTAAATGATATAATTTTTATAATCAATATTTATGCGTAGTAGCATGGCTTTTGATTAAGATATCAAACTTTTGAATCGGTCAGTAACTTTGACTTTTATGGACTATCGTCCATCAAAAAATAATTTATTTATCAATTAAATTATTTTTTTTTAATTTATAAGCAAAAATCTTAAAATCTTTTTTAAAAAAATTTATAGAAAACAAAAGAGCTGTCGATTAAGATATCAAACTTTTGAATCGGTCAGTAACTTTGACTTTTATGGACTATCGTCCATCAAAAAATAATTTATTTATCAATTAAATTTTTTTTTTTTAATTTATAAGCAAAAAGTTTAAAATCTTTTTTAATACAATTTATAGACAACAAAAGAGCTGTCGATTAAGATATCAAACTTAAAAATCGGTTGATAATCTTTGCCGTTTATTCAACTTTATATGAGCTTCAAAGTAGTTTATAATAAATGTATCCTTACCGAAAAACTATTTTTTTAAACCAAATGTTATAATTTTCATAATCAATATTTATGCGTAGTAGCATGGCTTTTGATTAAGATATCAAAGTTTTGAATCGGTCAGTAACTTTTACTTTTATGGACTATCGTCCATCAAAAAATAATTTATTTATCAATTAAATTATTTTTTTTTAATTTATAAGCAAAAAAATTAAAATCTTTTTTAATACAATTTATAGACAACAAAAGAGCTGTCGATTAAGATATAAAACTTAAAAATCGGTTGATAATCTTTGCCGTTTATTCAACTTTATATGAGCTTCAAAGTAGTTTATAATAAATGTATCCATACCGAAAAACTATTTTTTTAAACAAAATGTTATAATTTTCATAATTAATATTCATGCGTAGTAGCATGGCTTTTGATTGAGATATCAAACTTTTGAATCGGTCAGTAACTTTTACTTTTATGGACTATCGTCCATCAAAAAATAATTTATTTATCAATTAAATTATTTTTTTTTAATTTATAAGCAAAAAGTTTAAAATCTTTTTTAATACAATTTATAGACAACAAAAGAGCTGTCGATTAAGATATCAAACTTAAAAATCGGTTGATAATCTTTGCCGTTTATTCAACTTTATATGAGCTTCAAAGTAGTTTATAATAAATGTATCCTTACCGAAAAACTATTTTTTTAAACCAAATGTTATAATTTTCATAATCAATATTTATGCGTAGTAGCATGGCTTTTGATTAAGATATCAAAGTTTTGAATCGGTCAGTAACTTTTACTTTTATGGACTATCGTCCATCAAAAAATAATTTATTTATCAATTAAATTATTTTTTTTTTAATTTATAAGCAAAAAATTAAAATCTTTTTTAATACAATTTATAGACAACAAAAGAGCTGTCGATTAAGATATCAAACTTAAAAATCGGTTGATAATCTTTGCCGTTTATTCAACTTTATATGAGCTTCAAAGTAGTTTATAATAAATGTATCCATACCGAAAAACTATTTTTTTAAACAAAATGTTATAATTTTCATATTTAATATTTATGCGTAGTAGCATGGCTTTTGATTGAGATATCAAACTTTTGAATCGGTCAGTAACTTTTACTTTTATGGACTATCGTCCATCAAAAAATAATTTATTTATCAATTAAATTTTTTTTTTTTAATTTATAAGCAAAAAAATTAAAATCTTTTTTAATACAATTTATAGACAACAAAAGAGCTGTCGATTAAGATATCAAACTTAAAAATCGGTTGATAATCTTTGCCGTTTATTCAACTTTATATGAGCTTCAAAGTAGTTTATAATAAATGTATCCTTACCGAAAAACTATTTTTTTAAACCAAATGTTATAATTTTCATAATTAATATTTATGCGTAGTAGCATGGCTTTTGATTGAGATATCAAACTTTTGAATCGGTCAGTAACTTTTACTTTTATGGACTATCGTCCATCAAAAAATAATTTATTTATCAATTAAATTATTTTTTTTTAATTTATAAGCAAAAAAATTAAAATCTTTTTTAATACAATTTATAGACAACAAAAGAGCTGTCGATTAAGATATCAAACTTTTGAATCGGTTGATAATCTTTGCCGTTTATTCAACTTTATATGAGCTTGAAAGTAGTTTATAATAAATGTATCCTTACCGAAAAACTATTTTTTTAAACCAAATGTTATAATTTTCATAATCAATATTTATGCGTAGTAGCATGGCTTTTGATTAAGATATCAAAGTTTTGAATCGGTCAGTAACTTTTACTTTTATGGACTATCGTCCATCAAAAAATAATTTATTTATCAATTAAATAATTTTTTTTTAATTTATAAGCAAAAAAATTAAAATCTTTTTTAATACAATTTATAGACAACAAAAGAGCTGTCGATTAAGATATCAAACTTAAAAATCGGTTGATAATCTTTGCCGTTTATTCAACTTTATATGAGCTTCAAAGTAGTTTATAATAAATGTATCCATACCGAAAAACTATTTTTTTAAACAAAATGTTATAATTTTCATAATTAATATTTATGCGTAGTAGCATGGCTTTTGATTGAGATATCAAACTTTTGAATCGGTCAGTAACTTTTACTTTTATGGACTATCGTCCATCAAAAAATAATTTATTTATCAATTAAATTATTTTTTTTTAATTTATAAGCAAAAAAATTAAAATCTTTTTTAATACAATTTATAGACAACAAAAGAGCTGTCGATTAAGTTATCAAACTTAAAAATCGGTTGATAATCTTTGCCGTTTATTCAACTTTATATGAGCTTCAAAGTAGTTTATAATAAATGTATCCATACCGAAAAACTATTTTTTTAAACCAAATGTCATAATTTTCATAATCAATATTTATGCGTAGTAGCATGGCTTTTGATTAAGATATCAAACTTTTGAATCGGTCAATAACTTTGACTTTTATGGACTATCGTCCATCAAAAAATAATTTATTTATCAATTAAATTATTTTTTTTTAATTTATAAGCAAAAAGTTTAAAATCTTTTTTAATACAATTTATAGACAACAAAAGAGCTGTCGATTAAGATATCAAACTTAAAAATCGGTTGATAATCTTTGCCGTTTATTCAACTTTATATGAGCTTCAAAGTAGTTTATAATAAATGTATCCTTACCGAAAAACTATTTTTTTAAACCAAATGTTATAATTTTCATAATCAATATTTATGCGTAGTAGCATGGCTTTTGATTAAGATATCAAAGTTTTGAATCGGTCAGTAACTTTGACTTTTATGGACTATCGTCCATCAAAAAATAATTTATTTATCAATTAAATTATTTTTTTTTAATTTATAAGCAAAAATCTTAAAATCTTTTTTAATACAATTTATAGACAACAAAAGAGCTGTCGATTAAGATATCAAACTTAAAAATCGGTTGATAATCTTTGCCGTTTATTCAACTTTATATGAGCTTCAAAGTAGTTTATAATAAATGTATCCTTACCGAAAAACTATTTTTTTAAACAAAATATTATAATTTTCATAATCAATATTTATGCGTAGTAGCATGGCTTTTGATTAAGATATCAAAGTTTTGAATCGGTCAGTAACTTTTACTTTTATGGACTATCGTCCATCAAAAAATAATTTATTTATCAATTAAATTATTTTTTTTTAATTTATAAGCAAAAAAATTAAAATCTTTTTTAATACAATTTATAGACAACAAAAGAGCTGTCGATTAAGATATCAAACTTAAAAATCGGTTGATAATCTTTGCCGTTTATTCAACTTTATATGAGCTTCAAAGTAGTTTATAATAAATGTATCCATACCGAAAAACTATTTTTTTAAACAAAATGTTATAATTTTCATAATTAATATTTATGCGTAGTAGCATGGCTTTTGATTGAGATATCAAACTTTTGAATCGGTCAGTAACTTTTACTTTTATGGACTATCGTCCATCAAAAAATAATTTATTTATCAATTAAATTATTTTTTTTTTAATTTATAAGCAAAAAAATTAAAATCTTTTTTAATACAATTTATAGACAACAAAAGAGCTGTCGATTAAGATATCAAACTTAAAAATCGGTTGATAATCTTTGCCGTTTATTCAACTTTATATGAGCTTCAAAGTAGTTTATAATAAATGTATCCTTACCTAAAAACTATTTTTTTAAACCAAATGTTATAATTTTCATAATTAATATTTATGCGTAGTAGCATGGCTTTTGATTGAGATATCAAACTTTTGAATCGGTCAGTAACTTTTACTTTTATGGACTATCGTCCATCAAAAAATAATTTATTTATCAATTAAATTATTTTTTTTTAATTTATAAGCAAAAAAATTAAAATCTTTTTTAATACAATTTATAGACAACAAAAGAGCTGTCGATTAAGATATCAAACTTAAAAATCGGTTGATAATCTTTGCCGTTTATTCAACTTTATATGAGCTTCAAAGTAGTTTATAATAAATGTATCCTTACCGAAAAACTATTTTTTTAAACCAAATGTTATAATTTTCATAATCAATATTTATGCGTAGTAGCATGGCTTTTGATTAAGATATCAAAGTTTTGAATCGGTCAGTAACTTTTACTTTTATGGACTATCGTCCATCAAAAAATAATTTATTTATCAATTAAATTATTTTTTTTTAATTTATAAGCAAAAAAATTAAAATCTTTTTTAATACAATTTATAGACAACAAAAGAGCTGTCGATTAAGATATCAAACTTAAAAATCGGTTGATAATCTTTGCCGTTTATTCAACTTTATATGAGCTTCAAAGTAGTTTATAATAAATGTATCCATACCGAAAAACTATTTTTTTAAACAAAATGTTATAATTTTCATAATTAATATTTATGCGTAGTAGCATGGCTTTTGATTGAGATATCAAACTTTTGAATCGGTCAGTAACTTTTACTTTTATGGACTATCGTCCATCAAAAAATAATTTATTTATCAATTAAATTATTTTTTTTTAATTTATAAGCAAAAAAATTAAAATCTTTTTTAATACAATTTATAGACAACAAAAGAGCTGTCGATTAAGATATCAAACTTAAAAATCGGTTGATAATCTTTGCCGTTTATTCAACTTTATATGAGCTTCAAAGTAGTTTATAATAAATGTATCCTTACCGAAAAACTATTTTTTTAAACCAAATGTTATATTTTTCATAATTAATATTTATGCGTAGTAGCATGGCTTTTGATTGAGATATCAAACTTTTGAATCGGTCAGTAACTTTTACTTTTATGGACTATCGTCCATCAAAAAATAATTTATTTATCAATTAAATTATTTTTTTTTAATTTATAAGCAAAAAAATTAAAATCTTTTTTAATACAATTTATAGACAACAAAAGAGCTGTCGATTAAGATATCAAACTTAAAAATCGGTTGATAATCTTTGCCGTTTATTCAACTTTATATGAGCTTCAAAGTAGTTTATAATAAATGTATCCTTACCGAAAAACTATTTTTTTAAACCAAATGTTATAATTTTCATAATCAATATTTATGCGTAGTAGCATGGCTTTTGATTAAGATATCAAAGTTTTGAATCGGTCAGTAACTTTTACTTTTATGGACTATCGTCCATCAAAAAATAATTTATTTATCAATTAAATTATTTTTTTTTAATTTATAAGCAAAAATCTTAAAATCTTTTTTAATACAATTTATAGACAACAAAAGAGCTGTCGATTAAGATATCAAACTTAAAAATCGGTTGATAATCTTTGCCGTTTATTCAACTTTATATGAGCTTCAAAGTAGTTTATAATAAATGTATCCTTACCGAAAAACTATTTTTTTAAACAAAATATTATAATTTTCATAATCAATATTTATGCGTAGTAGCATGGCTTTTGATTAAGATATCAAAGTTTTGAATCGGTCAGTAACTTTTACTTTTATGGACTATCGTCCATCAAAAAATAATTTATTTATCAATTAAATTATTTTTTTTTAATTTATAAGCAAAAAAATTAAAATCTTTTTTAATACAATTTATAGACAACAAAAGAGCTGTCGATTAAGATATCAAACTTAAAAATCGGTTGATAATCTTTGCCGTTTATTCAACTTTATATGAGCTTCAAAGTAGTTTATAATAAATGTATCCATACCGAAAAACTATTTTTTTAAACAAAATGTTATAATTTTCATAATTAATATTTATGCGTAGTAGCATGGCTTTTGATTGAGATATCAAACTTTTGAATCGGTCAGTAACTTTTACTTTTATGGACTATCGTCCATCAAAAAATAATTTATTTATCAATTAAATTATTTTTTTTTAATTTATAAGCAAAAAAATTAAAATCTTTTTTAATACAATTTATAGACAACAAAAGAGCTGTCGATTAAGATATCAAACTTAAAAATCGGTTGATAATCTTTGCCGTTTATTCAACTTTATATGAGCTTCAAAGTAGTTTATAATAAATGTATCCTTACCTAAAAACTATTTTTTTAAACCAAATGTTATAATTTTCATAATTAATATTTATGCGTAGTAGCATGGCTTTTGATTGAGATATCAAACTTTTGAATCGGTCAGTAACTTTTACTTTTATGGACTATCGTCCATCAAAAAATAATTTATTTATCAATTAAATTATTTTTTTTTAATTTATAAGCAAAAAAATTAAAATCTTTTTTAATACAATTTATAGACAACAAAAGAGCTGTCGATTAAGATATCAAACTTAAAAATCGGTTGATAATCTTTGCCGTTTATTCAACTTTATATGAGCTTCAAAGTAGTTTATAATAAATGTATCCTTACCGAAAAACTATTTTTTTAAACCAAATGTTATAATTTTCATAATCAATATTTATGCGTAGTAGCATGGCTTTTGATTAAGATATCAAAGTTTTGAATCGGTCAGTAACTTTTACTTTTATGGACTATCGTCCATCAAAAAATAATTTATTTATCAATTAAATTATTTTTTTTTAATTTATAAGCAAAAAAATTAAAATCTTTTTTAATACAATTTATAGACAACAAAAGAGCTGTCGATTAAGATATCAAACTTAAAAATCGGTTGATAATCTTTGCCGTTTATTCAACTTTATATGAGCTTCAAAGTAGTTTATAATAAATGTATCCATACCGAAAAACTATTTTTTTAAACAAAATGTTATAATTTTCATAATTAATATTTATGCGTAGTAGCATGGCTTTTGATTGAGATATCAAACTTTTGAATCGGTCAGTAACTTTTACTTTTATGGACTATCGTCCATCAAAAAATAATTTATTTATCAATTAAATTATTTTTTTTTAATTTATAAGCAAAAAAATTAAAATCTTTTTTAATACAATTTATAGACAACAAAAGAGCTGTCGATTAAGATATCAAACTTAAAAATCGGTTGATAATCTTTGCCGTTTATTCAACTTTATATGAGCTTCAAAGTAGTTTATAATAAATGTATCCTTACCGAAAAACTATTTTTTTAAACCAAATGTTATATTTTTCATAATTAATATTTATGCGTAGTAGCATGGCTTTTGATTGAGATATCAAACTTTTGAATCGGTCAGTAACTTTTACTTTTATGGACTATCGTCCATCAAAAAATAATTTATTTATCAATTAAATTATTTTTTTTTAATTTATAAGCAAAAAAATTAAAATCTTTTTTAATACAATTTATAGACAACAAAAGAGCTGTCGATTAAGATATCAAACTTTTGAATCGGTTGATAATCTTTGCCGTTTATTCAACTTTATATGAGCTTCAAAGTAGTTTATAATAAATGTATCCTTACCGAAAAACTATTTTTTTAAACCAAATGTTATAATTTTCATAATCAATATTTATGCGTAGTAGCATGGCTTTTGATTAAGATATCAAAGTTTTGAATCGGTCAGTAACTTTTACTTTTATGGACTATCGTCCATCAAAAAATAATTTATTTATCAATTAAATTATTTTTTTTTAATTTATAAGCAAAAAAATTAAAATCTTTTTTAATACAATTTATAGACAACAAAAGAGCTGTCGATTAAGATATCAAACTTAAAAATCGGTTGATAATCTTTGCCGTTTATTCAACTTTATATGAGCTTCAAAGTAGTTTATAATAAATGTATCCTTACCGAAAAACTATTTTTTTAAACCAAATGTAATTTTCATAATCAATATTTATGCGTAGTAGCATGGCTTTTGATTAAGATATCAAAGTTTTGAATCGGTCAGTAACTTTTACTTTTATGGACTATCGTCCATCAAAAAATAATTTATTTATCAATTAATTTATTTTTTTTTTAATTTGTAAGCAAAAAGTTTAAAATCTTTTTTAATACAATTTATAGACAACAAAAGAGCTGTCGATTAAGATATCAAACTTAAACATCGGTTGATAATCTTTGCCGTTTATTCAACTTTATATGAGCTTCAAAGTAGTTTATAATAAATGTATCCATATCGAAAAACTATTTTTTTAAACTAAATGTTATAATTTTTATAATCAATATTTATGCGTAGTAGCATGGCTTTTGATTAAGATATCAAAGTTTTGAATCGGTCAGTAACTTTTACTTTTATGGACTATCGTCCATCAAAAAATAATTTATTTATCAATTAAATTATTTTTTTTTAATTTATAAGCAAAAAAATTAAAATCTTTTTTAATACAATTTATAGACAACAAAAGAGCTGTCGATTAAGTTATCAAACTTAAAAATCGGTTGATAATCTTTGCCGTTTATTCAACTTTATATGAGCTTCAAAGTAGTTTATAATAAATGTATCCATACCGAAAAACTATTTTTTTAAACCAAATGTCATAATTTTCATAATCAATATTTATGCGTAGTAGCATGGCTTTTGATTAAGATATCAAACTTTTGAATCGGTCAATAACTTTTACTTTTATGGACTATCGTCCATCAAAAAATAATTTATTTATCAATTAAATTATTTTTTTTTAATTTATAAGCAAAAAAATTAAAATCTTTTTTAATACAATTTATAGACAACAAAAGAGCTGTCGATTAAGATATCAAACTTAAAAATCGGTTGATAATCTTTGCCGTTTATTCAACTTTATATGAGCTTCAAAGTAGTTTATAATAAATGTATCCTTACCGAAAAACTATTTTTTTAAACCAAATGTAATTTTCATAATCAATATTTATGCGTAGTAGCATGGCTTTTGATTAAGATATCAAAGTTTTGAATCGGTCAGTAACTTTTACTTTTATGGACTATCGTCCATCAAAAAATAATTTATTTATCAATTAATTTATTTTTTTTTTAATTTGTAAGCAAAAAGTTTAAAATCTTTTTTAATACAATTTATAGACAACAAAAGAGCTGTCGATTAAGATATCAAACTTAAACATCGGTTGATAATCTTTGCCGTTTATTCAACTTTATATGAGCTTCAAAGTAGTTTATAATAAATGTATCCATATCGAAAAACTATTTTTTTAAACTAAATGTTATAATTTTTATAATCAATATTTATGCGTAGTAGCATGGCTTTTGATTAAGATATCAAAGTTTTGAATCGGTCAGTAACTTTTACTTTTATGGACTATCGTCCATCAAAAAATAATTTATTTATCAATTAAATTATTTTTTTTTAATTTATAAGCAAAAAAATTAAAATCTTTTTTAATACAATTTATAGACAACAAAAGAGCTGTCGATTAAGTTATCAAACTTAAAAATCGGTTGATAATCTTTGCCGTTTATTCAACTTTATATGAGCTTCAAAGTAGTTTATAATAAATGTATCCATACCGAAAAACTATTTTTTTAAACCAAATGTCATAATTTTCATAATCAATATTTATGCGTAGTAGCATGGCTTTTGATTAAGATATCAAACTTTTGAATCGGTCAATAACTTTTACTTTTATGGACTATCGTCCATCAAAAAATAATTTATTTATCAATTAAATTTTTTTTTTTTAATTTATAAGCAAAAAAATTAAAATCTTTTTTAATACAATTTATTGACAACAAAAGAGCTGTCGATTAAGATAAATTTTTGAAACCATCAAAAATTATTTATTAAATAATTAATTTATTTATTTATTTAATTTTGAAAATATTAAGATGTTGAAAATTGGACTATCGTCCATCAAAAATTATTTATTTATCAATTAAACTATTTTTTTTTTGAATTTGTAAGCAAAAAGTTTAAAATCTTTTTTAAAAAAATTTATAGACAACAAAAGAGCTGTCGATTAAGATATCAAACTTTTGAATCGGTCAGTAACTTTGACTTTTATGGACTATCGTCCATCAAAAAATAATTTATTTATCAATTAAATTATTTTTTTTTAATTTATAAGCAAAAAGTTTAAAATCTTTTTTAATACAATTT
Source organism: Tipula confusa (assembly GCA_963556175.1). Lineage (NCBI taxonomy): Eukaryota > Metazoa > Arthropoda > Insecta > Diptera > Tipulidae > Tipula > Tipula confusa. The sequence continues at coordinate 807,506 of CAUVYK010000075.1, forward strand.
ATAGACAACAAAAGAGCTGTCGATTAAGATATCAAACTTAAAAATCGGTTGATAATCTTTGCCGTTTATTCAACTTTATATGAGCTTCAAAGTAGTTTATAATAAATGTATCCATACCGAAAAACTATTTTTTTAAACCAAATGTTATAATTTTCATAATCAATATTTATGCGTAGTAGCATGGCTTTTGATTAAGATATCAAAGTTTTGAATCGGTCAGTAACTTTTACTTTTATGGACTATCGTCCATCAAAAAATAATTTATTTATCAATTAAATTATTTTTTTTTAATTTATAAGCAAAAAAATTAAAATCTTTTTTAATACAATTTATAGACAACAAAAGAGCTGTCGATTAAGATATCAAACTTAAAAATCGGTTGATAATCTTTGCCGTTTATTCAACTTTATATGAGCTTCAAAGTAGTTTATAATAAATGTATCCATACCGAAAAACTATTTTTTTTAAACCAAATGTTATAATTTTCATAATCAATATTTATGCGTAGTAGCATGGCTTTTGATTAAGATATCAAACTTTTGAATCGGTCAATAACTTTGACTTTTATGGACTATCGTCCATCAAAAAATAATTTATTTATCAATTAAATAATTTTTTTTTAATTTTTAAGCAAAAAAATTAAAATCTTTTTTAATACAATTTATAGACAACAAAAGAGCTGTCGATTAAGATATCAAACTTAAAAATCGGTTGATAATCTTTGCCGTGTATTCAACTTTATATGAGCTTCAAAGTAGTTTATAATAAATGTATCCATACCGAAAAACTATTTTTTTTAACCAAATGTTATAATTTTCATAATCAATATTTATGCGTAGTAGCATGGCTTTTGATTAAGATATCAAACTTTTAAATCGGTCAGTAACTTTTACTTTTATGGACTATCGTCCATCAAAAAATAATTTATTTATCCATTAAATTATTTTTTTTTAATTTATAAGCAAAAATCTTAAAATCTTTTTTAATACAATTTATAGACAACAAAAGAGCTGTCGATTAAGATATCAAACTTAAAAATCGGTTGATAATCTTTGCCGTTTATTCAACTTTATATGAGCTTCAAAGTAGTTTATAATAAATGTATCCATATCGAAAAACTATTTTTTTAAACTAAATGTTATAATTTTTATAATCTATATTTATGCGTAGTAGCATGGCTTTTGATTAAGATATCAAACTTTTGAATCGGTCAGTAACTTTGACTTTTATGGACTATCGTCCATCAAAAAATAATTTATTTATCAATTAAATTATTTTTTTTTAATTTATAAGCAAAAAAATTAAAATCTTTTTTAATACAATTTATAGACAACAAAAGAGCTGTCGATTAAGATATCAAACTTTTGAATCGGTCAGTAACTTTGACTTTTATGGACTATCGTCCATCAAAAAATAATTTATTTATCAATTAAATTATTTTTTTTTTAATTTATAAGTAAAAAAATTAAAATCTTTTTTAATACAATTTATAGACAACAAAAGAGCTGTCGATTAAGATATCAAACTTAAAAATCGGTTGATAATCTTTGCCGTTTATTCAACTTTATATGAGCTTCAAAGTAGTTTATAATAAATGTATCCATACCGAAAAACTATTTTTTTAAACCAAATGTTATAATTTTCATAATCAATATTTATGCGTAGTAGCATGGCTTTTGATTAAGATATCAAACTTTTGAATCGGTCAATAACTTTGACTTTTATGGACTATCGTCCATCAAAAAATAATTTATTTATCAATTAAATTATTTTTTTTTAATTTATAAGCAAAAAAATTAAAATCTTTTTTAATACAATTTATAGACAACAAAAGAGCTGTCGATTAAGATATCAAACTTAAAAATCGGTTGATAATCTTTGCCGTTTATTCAACTTTATATGAGCTTCAAAGTAGTTTATAATAAATGTATCCATACCGAAAAACTATTTTTTTTAACCAAATGTTATAATTTTCATAATTAATATTCATGCGTAGTAGCATGGCTTTTGATTGAGATATCAAACTTTTGAATCGGTCAGTAACTTTTACTTTTATGGACTATCGTCCATCAAAAAATAATTTATTTATCAATTAAATTATTTTTTTTTAATTTATAAGCAAAAAGTTTAAAATCTTTTTTAATACAATTTATAGACAACAAAAGAGCTGTCGATTAAGATATCAAACTTAAAAATCGGTTGATAATCTTTGCCGTTTATTCAACTTTATATGAGCTTCAAAGTAGTTTATAATAAATGTATCCATACCGAAAAACTATTTTTTTAAACCAAATGTTATAATTTTCATAATCAATATTTATGCGTAGTAGCATGGCTTTTGATTAAGATATCAAACTTTTGAATCGGTCAATAACTTTGACTTTTATGGACTATCGTCCATCAAAAAATAATTTATTTATCAATTAAATTATTTTTTTTTAATTTATAAGCAAAAAAATTAAAATCTTTTTTAATACAATTTATAGACAACAAAAATCGTCCATCAAAAATTATTTATTAAATAATTAATTTATTTATTTATTTAATTTTGAAAATATTAAGATGTTGAAAATTGGACTATCGTCCATCAAAAATTATTTATTTATCAATTAAACTATTTTTTTTTTTAATTTGTAAGCAAAAAGTTTAAAATCTTTTTTTAAAAAATTTATAGACAACAAAAGAGCTGTCGATTAAGATATCAAACTTTTGAATCGGTCAGTAACTTTGACTTTTATGGACTATCGTCCATCAAAAAATAATTTATTTATCAATTAAATTATTTTTTTTTAATTTATAAGCAAAAAGTTTAAAATCTTTTTTAATACAATTTATACACAACAAAAGAGCTGTCGATTAAGATATCAAACTTAAAAATCGGTTGATAATCTTTGCCGTTTATTCAACTTTATATGAGCTTCAAAGTAGTTTATAATAAATGTATCCTTACCGAAAAACTATTTTTTTAAACCAAATGTTATAATTTTCATAATCAATATTTATGCGTAGTAGCATGGCTTTTGATTAAGATATCAAAGTTTTGAATCGGTCAGTAACTTTTACTTTTATGGACTATCGTCCATCAAAAAATAATTTATTTATCAATTAAATTATTTTTTTTTAATTTATAAGTAAAAAAATTAAAATCTTTTTTAATACAATTTATAGACAACAAAAGAGCTTTGACGATTAAGATATCAAACTTAAAAATCGGTTGATAATCTTTGCCGTTTATTCAACTTTATATGAGCTTCAAAGTAGTTTATAATAAATGTATCCATACCGAAAAACTATTTTTTTAAACCAAATGTTATAATTTTCATAATCAATATTTATGCGTAGTAGCATGGCTTTTGATTAAGATATCAAACTTTTGAATCGGTCAATAACTTTGACTTTTATGGACTATCGTCCATCAAAAAATAATTTATTTATCAATTAAATTATTTTTTTTAGAAAAACTATTTTTTTAAACCAAATGTTATAATTTTCATAATCAATATTTATGCGTAGTAGCATGGCTTTTGATTAAGATATCAAAGTTTTGAATCGGTCAGTAACTTTTACTTTTATGGACTATCGTCCATCAAAAAATAATTTATTTATCAATTAAATTATTTTTTTTTAATTTATAAGCAAAAAAATTAAAATCTTTTTTAATACAATTTATAGACAACAAAAGAGCTGTCGATTAAGATATCAAACTTAAAAATCGGTTGATAATCTTTGCCGTTTATTCAACTTTATATGAGCTTCAAAGTAGTTTATAATAAATGTATCCATACCGAAAAACTATTTTTTTAAACAAAATGTTATAATTTTCATAATTAATATTTATGCGTAGTAGCATGGCTTTTGATTGAGATATCAAACTTTTGAATCGGTCAGTAACTTTTACTTTTATGGACTATCGTCCATCAAAAAATAATTTATTTATCAATTAAATTATTTTTTTTTAATTTATAAGCAAAAAAATTAAAATCTTTTTTAATACAATTTATAGACAACAAAAGAGCTGTCGATTAAGATATCAAACTTAAAAATCGGTTGATAATCTTTGCCGTTTATTCAACTTTATATGAGCTTCAAAGTAGTTTATAATAAATGTATCCTTACCGAAAAACTATTTTTTTAAACCAAATGTTATAATTTTCATAATTAATATTTATGCGTAGTAGCATGGCTTTTGATTGAGATATCAAACTTTTGAATCGGTCAGTAACTTTTACTTTTATGGACTATCGTCCATCAAAAAATAATTTATTTATCAATTAAATTATTTTTTTTTAATTTATAAGCAAAAAAATTAAAATCTTTTTTAATACAATTTATTGACAACAAAAGAGCTGTCGATTAAGATAAATTTTTGAAACCATCAAAAATTATTTATTAAATAATTAATTTATTTATTTATTTAATTTTGAAAATATTAAGATGTTGAAAATTGGACTATCGTCCATCAAAAATTATTTATTTATCAATTAAACTATTTTTTTTTTGAATTTGTAAGCAAAAAGTTTAAAATCTTTTTTAAAAAAATTTATAGACAACAAAAGAGCTGTCGATTAAGATATCAAACTTTTGAATCGGTCAGTAACTTTGACTTTTATGGACTATCGTCCATCAAAAAATAATTTATTTATCAATTAAATTATTTTTTTTTAATTTATAAGCAAAAAGTTTAAAATCTTTTTTAATACAATTTATAGACAACAAAAGAGCTGTCGATTAAGATATCAAACTTAAAAATCGGTTGATAATCTTTGCCGTTTATTCAACTTTATATGAGCTTCAAAGTAGTTTATAATAAATGTATCCATACCGAAAAACTATTTTTTTAAACCAAATGTTATAATTTTCATAATCAATATTTATGCGTAGTAGCATGGCTTTTGATTAAGATATCAAAGTTTTGAATCGGTCAGTAACTTTTACTTTTATGGACTATCGTCCATCAAAAAATAATTTATTTATCAATTAAATTATTTTTTTTTAATTTATAAGCAAAAAAATTAAAATCTTTTTTAATACAATTTATAGACAACAAAAGAGCTGTCGATTAAGATATCAAACTTAAAAATCGGTTGATAATCTTTGCCGTTTATTCAACTTTATATGAGCTTCAAAGTAGTTTATAATAAATGTATCCATACCGAAAAACTATTTTTTTAAACCAAATGTTATAATTTTCATAATCAATATTTATGCGTAGTAGCATGGCTTTTGATTAAGATATCAAACTTTTGAATCGGTCAATAACTTTGACTTTTATGGACTATCGTCCATCAAAAAATAATTTATTTATCAATTAAATAATTTTTTTTTAATTTTTAAGCAAAAAAATTAAAATCTTTTTTAATACAATTTATAGACAACAAAAGAGCTGTCGATTAAGATATCAAACTTAAAAATCGGTTGATAATCTTTGCCGTGTATTCAACTTTATATGAGCTTCAAAGTAGTTTATAATAAATGTATCCATACCGAAAAACTATTTTTTTTAACCAAATGTTATAATTTTCATAATCAATATTTATGCGTAGTAGCATGGCTTTTGATTAAGATATCAAACTTTTAAATCGGTCAGTAACTTTTACTTTTATGGACTATCGTCCATCAAAAAATAATTTATTTATCCATTAAATTATTTTTTTTTAATTTATAAGCAAAAATCTTAAAATCTTTTTTAATACAATTTATAGACAACAAAAGAGCTGTCGATTAAGATATCAAACTTAAAAATCGGTTGATAATCTTTGCCGTTTATTCAACTTTATATGAGCTTCAAAGTAGTTTATAATAAATGTATCCATATCGAAAAACTATTTTTTTAAACTAAATGTTATAATTTTTATAATCTATATTTATGCGTAGTAGCATGGCTTTTGATTAAGATATCAAACTTTTGAATCGGTCAGTAACTTTGACTTTTATGGACTATCGTCCATCAAAAAATAATTTATTTATCAATTAAATTATTTTTTTTTAATTTATAAGCAAAAAAATTAAAATCTTTTTTAATACAATTTATAGACAACAAAAGAGCTGTCGATTTAGATATCAAACTTTTGAATCGGTCAGTAACTTTGACTTTTATGGACTATCGTCCATCAAAAAATAATTTATTTATCAATTAAATTATTTTTTTTTTAATTTATAAGTAAAAAAATTAAAATCTTTTTTAATACAATTTATAGACAACAAAAGAGCTGTCGATTAAGATATCAAACTTAAAAATCGGTTGATAATCTTTGCCGTTTATTCAACTTTATATGAGCTTCAAAGTAGTTTATAATAAATGTATCCATACCGAAAAACTATTTTTTTAAACCAAATGTTATAATTTTCATAATCAATATTTATGCGTAGTAGCATGGCTTTTGATTAAGATATCAAACTTTTGAATCGGTCAATAACTTTGACTTTTATGGACTATCGTCCATCAAAAAATAATTTATTTATCAATTAAATTATTTTTTTTTAATTTATAAGCAAAAAAATTAAAATCTTTTTTAATACAATTTATAGACAACAAAAGAGCTGTCGATTAAGATATCAAACTTAAAAATCGGTTGATAATCTTTGCCGTTTATTCAACTTTATATGAGCTTCAAAGTAGTTTATAATAAATGTATCCATACCGAAAAACTATTTTTTTTAACCAAATGTTATAATTTTCATAATTAATATTCATGCGTAGTAGCATGGCTTTTGATTGAGATATCAAACTTTTGAATCGGTCAGTAACTTTTACTTTTATGGACTATCGTCCATCAAAAAATAATTTATTTATCAATTAAATTATTTTTTTTTAATTTATAAGCAAAAAGTTTAAAATCTTTTTTAATACAATTTATAGACAACAAAAGAGCTGTCGATTAAGATATCAAACTTAAAAATCGGTTGATAATCTTTGCCGTTTATTCAACTTTATATGAGCTTCAAAGTAGTTTATAATAAATGTATCCATACCGAAAAACTATTTTTTTAAACCAAATGTTATAATTTTCATAATCAATATTTATGCGTAGTAGCATGGCTTTTGATTAAGATATCAAACTTTTGAATCGGTCAATAACTTTGACTTTTATGGACTATCGTCCATCAAAAAATAATTTATTTATCAATTAAATTATTTTTTTTTAATTTATAAGCAAAAAAATTAAAATCTTTTTTAATACAATTTATAGACAACAAAAATCGTCCATCAAAAATTATTTATTAAATAATTAATTTATTTATTTATTTAATTTTGAAAATATTAAGATGTTGAAAATTGGACTATCGTCCATCAAAAATTATTTATTTATCAATTAAACTATTTTTTTTTTTAATTTGTAAGCAAAAAGTTTAAAATCTTTTTTTAAAAAATTTATAGACAACAAAAGAGCTGTCGATTAAGATATCAAACTTTTGAATCGGTCAGTAACTTTGACTTTTATGGACTATCGTCCATCAAAAAATAATTTATTTATCAATTAAATTATTTTTTTTTAATTTATAAGCAAAAAGTTTAAAATCTTTTTTAATACAATTTATACACAACAAAAGAGCTGTCGATTAAGATATCAAACTTAAAAATCGGTTGATAATCTTTGCCGTTTATTCAACTTTATATGAGCTTCAAAGTAGTTTATAATAAATGTATCCTTACCGAAAAACTATTTTTTTAAACCAAATGTTATAATTTTCATAATCAATATTTATGCGTAGTAGCATGGCTTTTGATTAAGATATCAAAGTTTTGAATCGGTCAGTAACTTTTACTTTTATGGACTATCGTCCATCAAAAAATAATTTATTTATCAATTAAATTATTTTTTTTTAATTTATAAGTAAAAAAATTAAAATCTTTTTTAATACAATTTATAGACAACAAAAGAGCTTTGACGATTAAGATATCAAACTTAAAAATCGGTTGATAATCTTTGCCGTTTATTCAACTTTATATGAGCTTCAAAGTAGTTTATAATAAATGTATCCATACCGAAAAACTATTTTTTTAAACCAAATGTTATAATTTTCATAATCAATATTTATGCGTAGTAGCATGGCTTTTGATTAAGATATCAAACTTTTGAATCGGTCAATAACTTTGACTTTTATGGACTATCGTCCATCAAAAAATAATTTATTTATCAATTAAATTATTTTTTTTTAATTTATAAGCAAAAAAATTAAAATCTTTTTTAATACAATTTATAGACAACAAAAGAGCTGTCGATTAAGATATCAAACTTAAAAATCGGTTGATAATCTTTGCCGTTTATTCAACTTTATATGAGCTTCAAAGTAGTTTATAATAAATGTATCCATACCGAAAAACTATCTTTTTTAACCAAATGTTATAATTTTCATAATCAATATTTATGCGTAGTAGCATGGCTTTTGATTAAGATATCAAACTTTTAAATCGGTCAGTAACTTTGACTTTTATGGACTATCGTCCATCAAAAAATAATTTATTTATCAATTAAATTATTTTTTTTTAATTTATAAGCAAAAAGTTTAAAATCTTTTTTAATACAATTTATAGACAACAAAAGAGCTGTCGATTAAGATATCAAACTTAAAAATCGGTTGATAATCTTTGCCGTTTATTCAACTTTATATGAGCTTCAAAGTAGTTTATAATAAATGTATCCTTACCGAAAAACTATTTTTTTAAACCAAATGTTATAATTTTCATAATCAATATTTATGCGTAGTAGCATGGCTTTTGATTAAGATATCAAACTTTTGAATCGGTCAATAACTTTGACTTTTATGGACTATCGTCCATCAAAAAATAATTTATTTATCAATTAAATTATTTTTTTTTAATTTATAAGCAAAAAGTTTAAAATCTTTTTTAATACAATTTATTGACAACAAAAGAGCTGTTGATTAAGATATCAAACTAAAAATCGGTTGATAATCTTTGCCGTTTATTCAACTTTATATGAGCTTCAAAGTAGTTTATAATAAATGTATCCTTACCGAAAAACTATTTTTTTAAACCAAATGTAATTTTCATAATCAATATTTATGCGTAGTAGCATGGCTTTTGATTAAGATATCAAAGTTTTGAATCGGTCAGTAACTTTTACTTTTATGGACTATCGTCCATCAAAAAATAATTTATTTATCAATTAAATTATTTTTTTTTAATTTATAGGCAAAAATCTTAAAATCTTTTTTAATACAATTTATAGACAACAAAAGAGCTGTCGATTAAGATATCAAACTTAAAAATCGGTTGATAATCTTTGCCGTTTATTCAACTTTATATGAGCTTCAAAGTAGTTTATAATAAATGTATCCTTACCGAAAAACTATTTTTTTAAACCAAATGTTATAATTTTCATAATCAATATTTATGCGTAGTAGCATGGCTTTTGATTAAGATATCAAACTTTTGAATCGGTCAATAACTTTGACTTTTATGGACTATCGTCCATCAAAAAATAATTTATTTATCAATTAAATTATTTTTTTTTAATTTATAAGCAAAAAAATTAAAATATTTTTTAATACAATTTATAGACAACAAAAGAGCTGTCGATTAAGATATCAAACTTAAAAATCGGTTGATAATCTTTGCCGTTTATTCAACTTTATATGAGCTTCAAAGTAGTTTATAATAAATGTATCCATACCGAAAAACTATTTTTTTAAACCAAATGTTATAATTTTCATAATCAATATTTATGCGTAGTAGCATGGCTTTTGATTAAGATATCAAACTTTTGAATCGGTCAATAACTTTGACTTTTATGGACTATCGTCCATCAAAAAATAATTTATTTATCAATTAAATTATTTTTTTTTAATTTATAAGCAAAAAAATTAAAATCTTTTTTAATAAAATTTGTAGACAACAAAAGAGCTGTCGATTAAGATATCAAACTTAAAAATCGGTTGATAATCTTTGCCGTTTATTCAACTTTATATGAGCTTCAAAGTAGTTTATAATAAATGTATCCATACCGAAAAACTATTTTTTTTAACCAAATGTTATAATTTTCATAATAAATATTCATGCGTAGTAGCATGGCTTTTGATTGAGATATCAAACTTTTGAATCGGTCAGTAACTTTTACTTTTATGGACTATCGTCCATCAAAAAATAATTTATTTATCAATTAAATTATTTTTTTTTAATTTATAAGCAAAAAGTTTAAAATCTTTTTTAATACAATTTATAGACAACAAAAGAGCTGTCGATTAAGATATCAAACTTAAAAATCGGTTGATAATCTTTGCCGTTTATTCAACTTTATATGAGCTTCAAAGTAGTTTATAATAAATGTATCCATACCGAAAAACTATTTTTTTAAACCAAATGTTATAATTTTCATAATCAATATTTATGCGTAGTAGCATGGCTTTTGATTAAGATATCAAACTTTTGAATCGGTCAATAACTTTGACTTTTATGGACTATCGTCCATCAAAAAATAATTTATTTATCAATTAAATTATTTTTTTTTAATTTATAAGCAAAAAAATTAAAATCTTTTTTAATACAATTTATAGACAACAAAAGAGCTGTCGATTAAGATATCAAACTTAAAAATCGGTTGATAATCTTTGCCGTTTATTCAACTTTATATGAGCTTCAAAGTAGTTTATAATAAATGTATCCATACCGAAAAACTATTTTTTTAAACCAAATGTTATAATTTTCATAATTAATATTCATGCGTAGTAGCATGGCTTTTGATTGAGATATCAAACTTTTGAATCGGTCAGTAACTTTTACTTTTATGGACTATCGTCCATCAAAAAATAATTTATTTATCAATTAAATTATTTTTTTTTAATTTATAAGCAAAAAGTTTAAAATCTTTTTTAATACAATTTATAGACAACAAAAGAGCTGTCGATTAAGATATCAAACTTAAAAATCGGTTGATAATCTTTGCCGTTTATTCAACTTTATATGAGCTTCAAAGTAGTTTATAATAAATGTATCCATACCGAAAAACTATTTTTTTAAACCAAATGTTATAATTTTCAAAATCAATATTTATGCGTAGTAGCATGGCTTTTGATTAAGATATCAAACTTTTGAATCGGTCAATAACTTTGACTTTTATGGACTATCGTCCATCAAAAAATAATTTATTTATCAATTAAATTATTTTTTTTAATTTATAAGCAAAAAAATTAAAATCTTTTTTAATACAATTTATAGACAACAAAAGAGCTGTCGATTAAGATATCAAACTTAAATATCGGTTGATAATCCTTGCCGTTTATTCAACTTTATATGAGCTTCAAAGTAGTTTATAATAAATGTATCCTTACCGAAAAACTATTTTTTTAAACCAAATGTTATAATTTTATTCGACTAAATATACAACTACGCATAAATATTGATTTTAATAAATGTATCCATACCGAAAAACTATTTTTTTAAACCAAAATTATATATTAAACCAAAATTATATAAACTATTTTTTTAAACCAAAATTTATTATAAACTACTTTGAAGCTCATATAAAGTTGAATAAACGGCAAAGATTATCAACCGATTTTTAAGTTTGATATCTTAATCGACAGCTCTTTTGTTGTCTATAAATTGTATTAAAAAAGATTTTAAACTTTTTGCTTATAAATTAAAAAAAAATAATTTAATTGATAAATAAATTATTTTTTGATGGACGATAGTCCATAAAAGTCAAGGTTACTGACCGATTCAAAAGTTTGATATCTCAATCAAAAGCCATGCTACTACGCATTAATATTGATTATAAAAATTATAACATTTGGTTTTAAAAAATAATTTTTCGGTATGGATACATTTATTATAAACTACTTTGAAGCTCATATAAAGTTGAATAAACGGCAAAGATTATCAACCGATATTTAAGTTTGATATCTTAATCGACAGCTCTTTTGTTGTCTATAAATTGTATTAAAAAAGATTTTAATTTTTTTGCTTATAAATTAAAAAAAAATAATTTAATTGATAAATAAATTATTTTTTGATGGACGATAGTCCATAAAAGTCAAAGTTATTGACCGATTCAAAAGTTTGATATCTTAATCAAAAGCCATGCTACTACGCATAAATATTAATTATGAAAATTATAACATTTGGTTTAAAAAAATAGTTTTTCGGTATGGATACATTTATTATAAACTACTTTGAAGCTCATATAAAGTTGAATAAACGGCAAAGATTATCAACCGATTTTTAAGTTTGATATCTTAATCGACAGCTCTTTTGTTGTCTATAAATTGTATTAAAAAAGATTTTAATTTTTTTGCTTATAAATTAAAAAAAAATAATTTAATTGATAAATAAATTATTTTTTGATGGACGATAGTCCATAAAAGTCAAAGTTACTGACCGATTCAAAAGTTTGATATCTTAATCAAAAGCCATGCTACTACGCATAAATATTGATTATAAAAATTATAACATTTAGTTTAAAAAAATAGTTTTTCGATATGGATACATTTATTATAAACTACTTTGAAGCTCATATAAAGTTGAATAAACGGCAAAGATTATCAACCGATTTTTAAGTTTGATATCTTAATCGACAGCTCTTTTGTTGTCTATAAATTGTATTAAAAAAGATTTTAATTTTTTTGCTTATAAATTAAAAAAAAATAATTTAATTGATAAATAAATTATTTTTTGATGGACGATAGTCCATAAAAGTCAAAGTTATTGACCGATTCAAAAGTTTGATATCTTAATCAAAAGCCATGCTACTACGCATAAATATTGATTATGAAAATTATAACATTTTGTTTAAAAAAATAGTTTTTCGGTATGGATACATTTATTATAAACTACTTTGAAGCTCATATAAAGTTGAATAAACGGCAAAGATTATCAACCGATTTTTAAGTTTGATATCTTAATCGACAGCTCTTTTGTTGTCTATAAATTGTATTAAAAAAGATTTTAAACTTTTTGCTTATAAATTAAAAAAAAATAATTTAATTGATAAATAAATTATTTTTTGATGGACGATAGTCCATAAAAGTCAAAGTTATTGACCGATTCAAAAGTTTGATATCTTAATCAAAAGCCATGCTACTACGCATAAATATTGATTATGAAAATTATAACATTTGGTTTAAAAAAAATAGTTTTTCGGTATGGATACATTTATTATAAACTACTTTGAAGCTCATATAAAGTTGAATAAACGGCAAAGATTATCAACCGATTTTTAAGTTTGATATCTTAATCGACAGCTCTTTTGTTGTCTATAAATTGTATTAAAAAGATTTTAATTTTTTTGCTTATAAATTAAAAAAAAATAATTTAATTGATAAATAAATTATTTTTTGATACTGCTTTAAGCACTCTAATTTGTTCAAAGTAATTGTACTGTTCTAGACCAGCACTCGGTAAAGAGCACTAATGATATCTTTAAATAAATTATTTTTTGATGGACGATAGTCCATCAAAAAACAAAAAACTGCTTGAAGTAATAAACAAGTTAGTGCTATAGCTTTCTATACCGATCTGCAACTTCTCAATATTCTCATATTTTTTCCAATGACCATACAATTCTGTATCTTAGAATTGTAAGAATTTAAAGATTAAAAAATAAATTAACTAATAACTAAATTAAAACATTGTAGCTTACAAATCAATAAATAAATTAATTAATTATTCAATGTTCAATGTTTTTTTTTTTTAAATTCAAAATTATTCTCAAAAAGAGTCACTATCTATTGGTAAACAAAGCTTTATCGTGAAAAAAAAAATTAAATTTTTTTTTTATCAAAGATACTCTACCAAAAAGAGGCTTCTTCTAGTTTAATTACATGTGGTATTAATTATAATATAAAAAAAAAATGTTCAATGTTTTTTTTTAAAATTCAAAATTATTCTCAAAAAGAGTCACTATCTATTGGTAAACAAAGCTTTATCGTAAAAAAAAAAAATTAAATTTTTTTTTATCAAAGGTACTCTACTGAAAAGAGGCTTTTTCTAGTTTAATTACATGTGGTAATAATTATAATATAAAAAAAAATGTTCAATGTTTTTTTTTTAAATTCAAAATTATTCTCAAAAAGAGTCACTATCTATTGGTAAACAAAGCTTTATCGTAAAAAAAAAAATTAATTTTTTTTTTATCAAAGATACTCTACCAAAAAGAGGCTTCTTCTAGTTTAGTTACATGTGGTATTAATTATAATATAAAAAAAAATGTTCAATGTTTTTTTTTAAAATTCAAAATTATTCTCAAAAAGTGTCACTATCTATTGGTAAACAAAGCTTTATCGTAAAAAAAAAAATTAAATTTTTTTTTTATCAAAGATACTCTACCAAAAAGAGGCTTCTTCTAGTTTAATTACATGTGGTATTAATTATAATATAAAAAAAAATGTTCAATTTTTTTTTTTAAATTCAAAATTATTCTCAAAAAGAGTCACTATCTATTGGTAAACAAAGCTTTATCGTGAAAAAAAAATTAATTTTTTTTTTTATCAAAGAAACTCTACCAAAAAGAGGCTTCTTCTAGTTTAGTTACATGTGGTATTAATTATAATATAAAAAAAAAATGTTCAATGTTTTTTTTTAAAATTCAAAATTATTCTCAAAAAGAGTCACTATCTATTGGTAAACAAAGCTTTATCGTAAAAAAAAAAAATTAAATTTTTTTTTTATCAAAGATACTCTACCAAAAAGAGGCTTCTTCTAGTTTAATTACATGTGGTATTAATTATAATATAAAAAAAAAATGTTTTATGTTTTTTTTTTAAATTCAAAATTATTCTCAAAAAGAGTCACTATCTATTGGTAAACAAAGCTTTATCGTAAAAAAAAAAAATTAAATTTTTTTTTTATCAAAGATACTCTACCAAAAAGAGGCTTTTTCTAGTTTAATTACATGTGGTAATAATTATAATATAAAAAAAAATGTTCAATTTTTTTTTTTAAAATTCAAAATTATTCTCAAAAAGAGTCACTATCTATTGGTAAACAAAACTTTATCGTAAAAAAAAAAATTAATTTTTTTTTTATCAAAGATACTCTACCAAAAAGAGGCTTCTTCTAGTTTAGTTACATGTGGTATTAATTATAATATAAAAAAAAAAAATGTTCAATGTTTTTTTTTAAAATTCAAAATTATTCTCAAAAAGAGTCACTATCTATTGGTAAACAAAGCTTTATCGTAAAAAAAAAAAATTAAATTTTTGTTTTATCAAAGATACTCTACCAAAAAGAGGCTTCTTCTAGTTTAATTACATGTGGTATTAATTATAATATAAAAAAAAAATGTTCAATGTTTTTTTTTTAAATTCAAAATTATTCTCAAAAAGAGTCACTATCTAGTGGTAAACAAAGCTTTATCGTAAAAAAAAAAAATTTAATTTTTTTTTTATCAAAGATACTCTACCGAAAAGAGGCTTCTTCTAGTTTAATTACATGTGGTATGAATTATAATATAAAAAAAAAATGTTCAATGTTTTTTTTTTAAATTCAAAATTATTCTCAAAAAGAGTCACTATCTATTGGTAAACAAAGCTTTATCGTAAAAAAAAAAAATTAAATTTTTTTTTTATCAAAGATACTCTACCGAAAAGAGGCTTTTTCTAGTTTAATTACATGTGGTAATAATTATAATATAAAAAAAAAATGTTCAATGTTTTTTTTTAAATTCAAAATTATTCTCAAAAAGAGTCACTATCTATTGGTAAACAAAGCTTTATCGTAAAAAAAAAATTAATTTTTTTTTTATCAAAGATACTCTACCAAAAAGAGGCTTCTTCTAGTTTAGTTACATGTGGTATTAATTATAATATAAAAAAAAAATGTTCAATGTTTTTTTTTAAAATTCAAAATTATTCTCAAAAAGAGTCACTATCTATTGGTAAACAAAGCTTTATCGTAAAAAAAAAAAATTAAATTTTTGTTTTATCAAAGATACTCTACCAAAAAGAGGCTTCTTCTAGTTTAATTACATGTGGTATTAATTATAATATAAAAAAAAAATGTTCAATTTTTTTTTTTAAAATTCAAAATTATTCTCAAAAAGAGTCACTATCTATTGGTAAACAAAGCTTTATCGTGAAAAAAAAATTAATTTTTTTTTTTATCAAAGAAACTCTACCAAAAAGAGGCTTCTTCTAGTTTAGTTACATGTGGTATTAATTATAATATAAAAAAAAAATGTTCAATGTTTTTTTTAAAAATTCAAAATTATTCTCAAAAAGAGTCACTATCTATTGGTAAACAAAGCTTTATCGTAAAAAAAAAAATTAAATTTTTTTTTTATCGAAGATACTCTACCAAAAAGAGGCTTTTTCTAGTTTAATTACATGTGGTATTAATTATAATATAAAAAAAAATGTTTTATGTTTTTTTTTAAATTCAAAATTATTCTCAAAAAGAGTCACTATCTATTGGTAAACAAAGCTTTATCGTAAAAAAAAAAAATTAAATTTTTTTTTTTATCAAAGATACTCTACCAAAAAGAGGCTTTTTCTAGTTTAATTACATGTGGTAATAATTATAATATAAAAAAAAATGTTCAATGTTTTTTTTTAAAATTCAAAATTATTCTCAAAAAGAGTCACTATCTATTGGTAAACAAAGCTTTATCGTAAAAAAAAAAAATAATTTTTTTTTTTATCAAAGATACTCTACCAAAAAGAGGCTTCTTCTAGTTTAGTTACATGTGGTATTAATTATAATATAAAAAAAAAATGTTCAATGTTTTTTTTAAAAATTCAAAATTATTCTCAAAAAGAGTCACTATCTATTGGTAAACAAAGCTTTATCGTAAAAAAAAAAAATAATTTTTTTTTTTATCAAAGATACTCTACCAAAAAGAGGCTTCTTCTAGTTTAGTTACATGTGGTATTAATTATAATATAAAAAAAAAATGTTCAATGTTTTTTTTTTAAATTCAAAATTATTCTCAAAAAGAGTCACTATCTATTGGTAAACAAAGCTTTATCGTAAAAAAAAAAAATTAAATTTTTTTTTTATCAAAGATACTCTACCGAAAAGAGGCTTCTTCTAGTTTAATTACATGTGGTATTAATTATAATATAAAAAAAAAATTATAAAAAAGTACGGTCCCTTTTGTTTTTTGTGTCTCTCCCTTACTTGTAGAGAAGAAAAATTAAATAAAATAAAAAAAATAAAAATTTATAAATAAACAAAATTACCTTGGATTAGGCAATATAAGTTTAAAGAAAATATATTTATTATTATTTGACCGTGTTAACGGAACAAATACATATCTATAATAATAAATGCTCATGTACTATTAGGTTGTTGTGAGAATTTCAATTTATTATGAAAACACAAAATTCAAAATCACAAATAAAATTAAAAACATGAATTTTGCGCCTTCAATATGAAATAATATTACGAATATACGTATATTAACAATTCAATTGAATTAATTTGAAAATAAACAAATAAAATTATTATAATAAAATTTATTCATAAATTTTTAAAGTTTTATGGAAAAAAATCATTTACATTCTGGTTGATCCTGCCAGTAGTTATATGCTTGTCT
>CAUVYK010000075.1:832500-842500 GCA_963556175.1 Tipula confusa
TTATTTATTTATCAATTAAACTATTTTTTTTTTAATTTGTAAGCAAAAAGTTTAAAATCTTTTTTTAAAAAAATTTATAGACAACAAAAGAGCTGTCGATTAAGATATCAAACTTTTGAATCGGTCAGTAACTTTGACTTTTATGGACTATCGTCCATCAAAAAATAATTTATTTATCAATTAAATTATTTTTTTTTAATTTATAAGCAAAAAGTTTAAAATCTTTTTTAATACAATTTATAGACAACAAAAGAGCTGTCGATTAAGATATCAAACTTAAAAATCGGTTGATAATCTTTGCCGTTTATTCAACTTTATATGAGCTTCAAAGTAGTTTATAATAAATGTATCCTTACCGAAAAACTATTTTTTTAAACCAAATGTTATAATTTTCATAATCAATATTTATGCGTAGTAGCATGGCTTTTGATTAAGATATCAAAGTTTTGAATCGGTCAGTAACTTTTACTTTTATGGACTATCGTCCATCAAAAAATAATTTATTTATCAATTAAATTATTTTTTTTTAATTTATAAGCAAAAAAATTAAAATCTTTTTTAATACAATTTATAGACAACAAAAGAGCTGTCGATTAAGATATCAAACTTAAAAATCGGTTGATAATCTTTGCCGTTTATTCAACTTTATATGAGCTTCAAAGTAGTTTATAATAAATGTATCCATACCGAAAAACTATTTTTTTAAACCAAATGTTATAATTTTCATAATCAATATTTATGCGTAGTAGCATGGCTTTTGATTAAGATATCAAACTTTTGAATCGGTCAATAACTTTGACTTTTATGGACTATCGTCCATCAAAAAATAATTTATTTATCAATTAAATTATTTTTTTTTAATTTATAAGCAAAAAAATTAAAATCTTTTTTAATACAATTTATAGACAACAAAAGAGCTGTCGATTAAGATATCAAACTTAAAAATCGGTTGATAATCTTTGCCGTTTATTCAACTTTATATGAGCTTCAAAGTAGTTTATAATAAATGTATCCATACCGAAAAACTATTTTTTTTAACCAAATGTTATAATTTTCATAATCAATATTTATGCGTAGTAGCATGGCTTTTGATTAAGATATCAAACTTTTAAATCGGTCAGTAACTTTGACTTTTATGGACTATCGTCCATCAAAAAATAATTTATTTATCAATTAAATTATTTTTTTTAATTTATAAGCAAAAAGTTTAAAATCTTTTTTAATACAATTTATTGACAACAAAAGAGCTGTCGATTAAGATATCAAACTTAAAAATCGGTTGATAATCTTTGCCGTTTATTCAACTTTATATGAGCTTCAAAGTAGTTTATAATAAATGTATCCTTACCGAAAAACTATTTTTTTAAACCAAATGTTATAATTTTCATAATCAATATTTATGCGTAGTAGCATGGCTTTTGATTAAGATATCAAAGTTTTGAATCGGTCAGTAACTTTGACTTTTATGGACTATCGTCCATCAAAAAATAATTTATTTATCAATTAAATTATTTTTTTTTAATTTATAAGCAAAAATCTTAAAATCTTTTTTAATACAATTTATAGACAACAAAAGAGCTGTCGATTAAGATATCAAACTTTTGAATCGGTTGATAATCTTTGCCGTTTATTCAACTTTATATGAGCTTCAAAGTAGTTTATAATAAATGTATCCATATCGAAAAACTATTTTTTTAAACTAAATGTTATAATTTTTATAATCAATATTTATGCGTAGTAGCATGGCTTTTGATTAAGATATCAAACTTTTGAATCGGTCAGTAACTTTGACTTTTATGGACTATCGTCCATCAAAAAATAATTTATTTATCAATTAAATTTTTTTTTTTTAATTTATAAGCAAAAAAATTAAAATCTTTTTTATTACAATTTATAGACAACAAAAGAGCTGTCGATTAAGATATCAAACTTAAAAATCGGTTGATAATCTTTGCCGTTTATTCAACTTTATATGAGCTTCAAAGTAGTTTATAATAAATGTATCCATACCGAAAAACTATTTTTTTAAACCAAATGTTATAATTTTCATAATGAATATTTATGCGTAGTAGCATGGCTTTTGATTAAGATATCAAACTTTTGAATCGGTCAATAACTTTGACTTTTATGGACTATCGTCCATCAAAAAATAATTTATTTATCAATTAAATTATTTTTTTTTAATTTATAAGCAAAAAAATTAAAATCTTTTTTAATACAATTTATAGACAACAAAAGAGCTGTCGATTAAGATATCAAACTTAAAAATCGGTTGATAATCTTTGCCGTTTATTCAACTTTATATGAGCTTCAAAGTAGTTTATAATAAATGTATCCATACCGAAAAACTATTTTTTTAAACAAAATGTTATAATTTTCATAATTAATATTTATGCGTAGTAGCATGGCTTTTGATTGAGATATCAAACTTTTGAATCGGTCGGTAACTTTTACTTTTATGGACTATCGTCCATCAAAAAATAATTTATTTATCAATTAAATTATTTTTTTTTAATTTATAAGCAAAAAAATTAAAATCTTTTTTAATACAATTTATAGACAACAAAAGAGCTGTCGATTAAGTTATCAAACTTAAAAATCGGTTGATAATCTTTGCCGTTTATTCAACTTTATATGAGCTTCAAAGTAGTTTATAATAAATGTATTCATACCGAAAAACTATTTTTTTAAACCAAATGTCATAATTTTCATAATCAATATTTATGCGTAGTAGCATGGCTTTTGATTAAGATATCAAACTTTTGAATCGGTCAATAACTTTGACTTTTATGGACTATCGTCCATCAAAAAATAATTTATTTATCAATTAAATTATTTTTTTTTAATTTATAAGCAAAAAAATTAAAATCTTTTTTAATACAATTTATAGACAACAAAAGAGCTGTCGATTAAGATATCAAACTTAAACATCGGTTGATAATCTTTGCCGTTTATTCAACTTTATATGAGCTTCAAAGTAGTTTATAATAAATGTATCCATACCGAAAAACTATTTTTTTAAACAAAATGTTATAATTTTCATAATTAATATTCATGCGTAGTAGCATGGCTTTTGATTGAGATATCAAACTTTTGAATCGGTCAGTAACTTTTACTTTTATGGACTATCGTCCATCAAAAAATAATTTATTTATCAATTAAATTATTTTTTTTTAATTTATAAGCAAAAAGTTTAAAATCTTTTTTAATACAATTTATAGACAACAAAAGAGCTGTCGATTAAGATATCAAACTTAAAAATCGGTTGATAATCTTTGCCGTTTATTCAACTTTATATGAGCTTCAAAGTAGTTTATAATAAATGTATCCTTACCGAAAAACTATTTTTTTAAACCAAATGTTATAATTTTCATAATCAATATTTATGCGTAGTAGCATGGCTTTTGATTAAGATATCAAAGTTTTGAATCGGTCAGTAACTTTTACTTTTATGGACTATCGTCCATCAAAAAATAATTTATTTATCAATTAAATTATTTTTTTTTAATTTATAAGCAAAAAAATTAAAATCTTTTTTAATACAATTTATAGACAACAAAAGAGCTGTCGATTAAGATATCAAACTTAAAAATCGGTTGATAATCTTTGCCGTTTATTCAACTTTATATGAGCTTCAAAGTAGTTTATAATAAATGTATCCATACCGAAAAACTATTTTTTTAAACAAAATGTTATAATTTTCATAATTAATATTTATGCGTAGTAGCATGGCTTTTGATTGAGATATCAAACTTTTGAATCGGTCAGTAACTTTTACTTTTATGGACTATCGTCCATCAAAAAATAATTTATTTATCAATTAAATTATTTTTTTTTAATTTATAAGCAAAAAAATTAAAATCTTTTTTAATACAATTTATAGACAACAAAAGAGCTGTCGATTAAGATATCAAACTTTTGAATCGGTTGATAATCTTTGCCGTTTATTCAACTTTATATGAGCTTCAAAGTAGTTTATAATAAATGTATCCATACCGAAAAACTATTTTTTTAAACCAAATGTTATAATTTTCATAATCAATATTTATGCGTAGTAGCATGGCTTTTGATTAAGATATCAAACTTTTGAATCGGTCAATAACTTTGACTTTTATGGACTATCGTCCATCAAAAAATAATTTATTTATCAATTAAATTATTTTTTTTTAATTTATAAGCAAAAAGTTTAAAATCTTTTTTAATACAATTTATTGACAACAAAAGAGCTGTCGATTAAGATATCAAACTTAAAAATCGGTTGATAATCTTTGCCGTTTATTCAACTTTATATGAGCTTCAAAGTAGTTTATAATAAATGTATCCTTACCGAAAAACTATTTTTTTAAACCAAATGTTATAATTTTCATAATCAATATTTATGCGTAGTAGCATGGCTTTTGATTAAGATATCAAAGATTTGAATCGGTCAGTAACTTTTACTTTTATGGACTATCGTCCATCAAAAAATAATTTATTTATCAATTAAATTATTTTTTTTTAATTTATAAGCAAAAATCTTAAAATCTTTTTAAATACAATTTATAGACAACAAAAGAGCTGTCGATTAAGATATCAAACTTAAAAATCGGTTGATAATCTTTGCCGTTTATTCAACTTTATATGAGCTTCAAAGTAGTTTATAATAAATGTATCCATACCGAAAAACTATTTTTTTAAACAAAATGTTATAATTTTCATAATTAATATTTATGCGTAGTAGCATGGCTTTTGATTGAGATATCAAACTTTTGAATCGGTCAGTAACTTTTACTTTTATGGACTATCGTCCATCAAAAAATAATTTATTTATCAATTAAATTATTTTTTTTTAATTTATAAGCAAAAAAATTAAAATCTTTTTTAATACAATTTATAGACAACAAAAGAGCTGTCGATTAAGATATCAAACTTAAAAATCGGTTGATAATCTTTGCCGTTTATTCAACTTTATATGAGCTTCAAAGTAGTTTATAATAAATGTATCCTTACCGAAAAACTATTTTTTTAAACCAAATGTTATAATTTTCATAATCAATATTTATGCGTAGTAGCATTACTTTTGATTAAGATATCAAAGTTTTGAATCGGTCAGTAACTTTTACTTTTATGGACTATCGTCCATCAAAAAATAATTTATTTATCAATTAATTTATTTTTTTTTAATTTGTAAGCAAAAAGTTTAAAATCTTTTTTAATACAATTTATAGACAACAAAAGAGCTGTCGATTAAGATATCAAACTTAAACATCGGTTGATAATCTTTGCCGTTTATTCAACTTTATATGAGCTTCAAAGTAGTTTATAATAAATGTATCCATACCGAAAAACTATTTTTTTAAACAAAATGTTATAATTTTCATAATTAATATTCATGCGTAGTAGCATGGCTTTTGATTGAGATATCAAACTTTTGAATCGGTCAGTAACTTTTACTTTTATGGACTATCGTCCATCAAAAAAAAATTTATTTATCAATTAAATTATTTTTTTTTAATTTATAAGCAAAAAGTTTAAAATCTTTTTTAATACAATTTATAGACAACAAAAGAGCTGTCGATTAAGATATCAAACTTAAAAATCGGTTGATAATCTTTGCCGTTTATTCAACTTTATATGAGCTTCAAAGTAGTTTATAATAAATGTATCCTTACCGAAAAACTATTTTTTTAAACCAAATGTTATAATTTTCATAATCAATATTTATGCGTAGTAGCATGGCTTTTGATTAAGATATCAAAGTTTTGAATCGGTCAGTAACTTTTACTTTTATGGACTATCGTCCATCAAAAAATAATTTATTTATCAATTAAATTATTTTTTTTTAATTTATAAGCAAAAAAATTAAAATCTTTTTTAATACAATTTATAGACAACAAAAGAGCTGTCGATTAAGATATCAAACTTAAAAATCGGTTGATAATCTTTGCCGTTTATTCAACTTTATATGAGCTTCAAAGTAGTTTATAATAAATGTATCCTTACCGAAAAACTATTTTTTTAAACCAAATGTTATAATTTTCATAATCAATATTTATGCGTAGTAGCATTACTTTTGATTAAGATATCAAAGTTTTGAATCGGTCAGTAACTTTTACTTTTATGGACTATCGTCCATCAAAAAATAATTTATTTATCAATTAATTTATTTTTTTTTAATTTGTAAGCAAAAAGTTTAAAATCTTTTTTAATACAATTTATAGACAACAAAAGAGCTGTCGATTAAGATATCAAACTTAAACATCGGTTGATAATCTTTGCCGTTTATTCAACTTTATATGAGCTTCAAAGTAGTTTATAATAAATGTATCCATATCGAAAAACTATTTTTTTAAACTAAATGTTATAATTTTTATAATCAATATTTATGCGTAGTAGCATGGCTTTTGATTAAGATATCAAACTTTTGAATCGGTCAGTAACTTTGACTTTTATGGACTATCGTCCATCAAAAAATAATTTATTTATCAATTAAATTATTTTTTTTTAATTTATAAGCAAAAAAATTAAAATCTTTTTTAATACAATTTATAGACAACAAAAGAGCTGTCGATTAAGATATCAAACTTAAAAATCGGTTATTCAACTTTATATGAGCTTCAAAGTAGTTTATAATAAATGTATCCATACCGAAAAACTATTTTTTTTAAACAAACTGTTATAATTTTCATAATTAATATTTATGCGTAGTAGCATGGCTTTTGATTAATATATATTATAATTAATACCACATGTAATTAAACTAGAAGAAGCCTCTTTTCGGTAGAGTATCTTTGATAAAAAAAAAATTTAATTTTTTTTTTTTACGATAAAGCTTGGTTTACCAATAGATAGTGACTCTTTTTGAGAATAATTTTGAATTTAAAAAAAAAACATTGAACATTTTTTTTTTATATTATAATTAATACCACATGTAATTAAACTAGAAGAAGCCTCTTCTTGGTAAAGTATCTTTGATAAAAAAATAATATAATTTTTTTTTTTACCATAAAGCTTTGTTTACCAATAGATAGTGACTCTTTTTGAGAATAATTTTGAATTTAAAAAAAAAACATTGAACATTTTTTTTTTATATTATAATTCATACCACATGTAATTAAACTAGAAGAAGCCTCTTTTCGGTAGAGTATCTTTGATAAAAAAAAAATTAAATTTTTTTTTTTTACGATAAAGCTTTGTTTACCACTAGATAGTGACTCTTTTTGAGAATAATTTTGAATTTAAAAAAAAAACATTAAACATTTTTTTTTTATATTATGATTAATACCACATGTAATTAAACTAGAAGAAGCCTCTTTTTGGTAGAGTATCTTTGATAAAACAAAAATTTAATTATTTTTTTTACGATAAAGCTTTGTTTACCAATAGATAGTGACCCTTTTTGAGAATAATTTTGAATTTTTAAAAAAAACATTGAACATTTTTTTTTTTATATTATAATTAATACCACATGTAACTAAACTAGAAGAAGCCTCTTTTTGGTAGAGTATCTTTGATAAAAAAAAAAATTAATTTTTTTTTTTACGATAAAGCTTTGTTTACCAATAGATAGTGACTCTTTTTGAGAATAATTTTGAATTTTAAAAAAAAACATTGAACATTTTTTTTTATATTATAATTATTACCACATGTAATTAAACTAGAAAAAGCCTCTTTTTGGTAGAGTATCTTTGATAAAAAAAAATTTAATTTTTTTTT
Organism: Tipula confusa; assembly: GCA_963556175.1. NCBI lineage: Eukaryota > Metazoa > Arthropoda > Insecta > Diptera > Tipulidae > Tipula > Tipula confusa. Next base: position 840,196 of record CAUVYK010000075.1, read on the forward strand.
TTTACGATAAAGCTTTGTTTACCAATAGATAGTGACTCTTTTTGAGAATAATTTTGAATTTTAAAAAAAAACATAAAACATTTTTTTTTTATATTATAATTAATACCACATGTAATTAAACTAGAAGAAGCCTCTTTTTGGTAGAGTATCTTTGATAAAAAAAAAATTTAATTTTTTTTTTTTACGATAAAGCTTTGTTTACCAATAGATAGTGACTCTTTTTGAGAATAATTTTGAATTTTTAAAAAAAACATTGAACATTTTTTTTTATATTATAATTAATACCACATGTAACTAAACTAGAAGAAGCCTCTTTTTGGTAGAGTTTCTTTGATAAAAAAAAAAATTAATTTTTTTTTTACGATAAAGCTTTGTTTACCAATAGATAGTGACTCTTTTTGAGAATAATTTTGAATTTTAAAAAAAACATTGAACATTTTTTTTTTATATTATAATTAATACCACATGTAATTAAACTAGAAGAAGCCTCTTTTTGGTAGAGTATCTTTGATAAAACAAAAATTTAATTTTTTTTTTTTTACGATAAAGCTTTGTTTACCAATAGATAGTGACACTTTTTGAGAATAATTTTGAATTTTCAAAAAAAAACATTGAACATTTTGTTTTTATATTATAATTAATACCACATGTAACTAAACTAGAAGAAGCCTCTTTTTGGTAGAGTATCTTTGATAAAAAAAAAATTAATTTTTTTTTTTACGATAAAGCTTTGTTTACCAATAGATAGTGACTCTTTTTGAGAATAATTTTGAATTTAAAAAAAAAACATTGAACATTTTTTTTTTATATTATAATTATTACCACATGTAATTAAACTAGAAAAAGCCTCTTTTCGGTAGAGTATCTTTGATAAAACAAAAATTTAATTTTTTTTTTTTACGATAAAGCTTTGTTTACCAATAGATAGTGACTCTTTTTGAGAATAATTTTGAATTTTTAAAAAAAACATTGAACATTTTTTTTTTTATATTATAATTAATACCACATGTAACTAAACTAGAAGAAGCCTCTTTTTGGTAGAGTATCTTTGATAAAAAAAAAAATTAATTTTTTTTTTTACGATAAAGCTTTGTTTACCAATAGATAGTGACTCTTTTTGAGAATAATTTTGAATTTTAAAAAAAAACATTGAACATTTTTTTTTATATTATAATTATAACCACATGTAATTAAACTAGAAGAAGCCTCTTTTTGGTAGAGTATCTTTGATAAAAAAAAAATTTAATTTTTTTTTTTTACGATAAAGCTTTGTTTACCAATAGATAGTGACTCTTTTTGAGAATAATTTTGAATTTTAAAAAAAAACATAAAACATTTTTTTTTTTTATATTATAATTAATACCACATGTAATTAAACTAGAAGAAGCCTCTTTTTGGTAGAGTATCTTTGATAAAAAAAAAATTTAATTTTTTTTTTTTACGATAAAGCTTTGTTTACCAATAGATAGTGACTCTTTTTGAGAATAATTTTGAATTTTTAAAAAAAACATTGAACATTTTTTTTTTATATTATAATTAATACCACATGTAACTAAACTAGAAGAAGCCTCTTTTTGGTAGAGTTTCTTTGATAAAAAAAAAATTAATTTTTTTTTTACGATAAAGCTTTGTTTACCAATAGATAGTGACTCTTTTTGAGAATAATTTTGAATTTAAAAAAAAACCATTGAACATTTTTTTTTTATATTATAATTAATACCACATGTAACTAAACTAGAAGAAGCCTCTTTTTGGTAGAGTATCTTTGATAAAACAAAAATTTAATTTTTTTTTTTTTACGATAAAGCTTTGTTTACCAATAGATAGTGACACTTTTTGAGAATAATTTTGAATTTTCAAAAAAAAACATTGAACATTTTGTTTTTATATTATAATTAATACCACATGTAACTAAACTAGAAGAAGCCTCTTTTTGGTAGAGTATCTTTGATAAAAAAAAAATTAATTTTTTTTTTTACGATAAAGCTTTGTTTACCAATAGATAGTGACTCTTTTTGAGAATAATTTTGAATTTAAAAAAAAACATTGAACATTTTTTTTTTATATTATAATTATTACCACATGTAATTAAACTAGAAAAAGCCTCTTTTCGGTAGAGTATCTTTGATAAAAAAAAAATTTAATTTTTTTTTTTTACGATAAAGCTTTGTTTACCAATAGATAGTGACTCTTTTTGAGAATAATTTTGAATTTTAAAAAAAAACATTGAACATTTTTTTTTTATATTATAATTAATACCACATGTAATTAAACTAGAAGAAGCCTCTTTTTGGTAGAGTATCTT
>CAUVYK010000075.1:852500-857500 GCA_963556175.1 Tipula confusa
TTATTTTTTTTATTTTATTTAATTTTTCTTCTCTACAAGTAAGGGAGAGACACAAAAAACAAAAGGGACCGTACTTTTTTATAATTTTTTTTTTATATTATAATTAATACCACATGTAATTAAACTAGAAGAAGCCTCTTTTCGGTAAAGTATCTTTGATAAAAAAAAAATTTAATTTTTTTTTTTTACGATAAAGCTTTGTTTACCAATAGATAGTGACTCTTTTTGAGAATAATTTTGAATTTAAAAAAAAAACATTGAACATTTTTTTTTTATATTATAATTAATACCACATGTAATTAAACTAGAAGAAGCCTCTTTTTGGTAAAGTATCTTTGATAAAAAAAAAATATAATTTTTTTTTTACCATAAAGCTTTGTTTACCAATAGATAGTGACTCTTTTTGAGAATAATTTTGAATTGAAAAAAAAAACATTGAACATTTTTTTTTTATATTATAATTCATACCACATGTAATTAAACTAGAAGAAGCCTCTTTTCGGTAGAGTATCTTTGATAAAAAAAAAATTAATTTTTTTTTTTTACGATAAAGCTTTGTTTACCACTAGATAGTGACTCTTTTTGAGAATAATTTTGAATTTAAAAAAAAAACATTGAACATTTTTTTTTTATATTATAATTAATACCACATGTAATTAAACTAGAAGAAGCCTCTTTTTGGTAGAGTATCTTTGATAAAACAAAAATTTAATTTTTTTTTTTACGATAAAGCTTTGTTTACATATAGATAGTGACTCTTTTTGAGAATAATTTTGAATTTTTAAAAAAAACATTGAACATTTTTTTTTTTATATTATAATTAATACCACATGTAACTTAACTAGAAGAAGCCTCTTTTTGGTAGAGTATCTTTGATAAAAAAAAAAATTAATTTTTTTTTTTACGATAAAGCTTTGTTTACCAATAGATAGTGACTCTTTTTGAGAATAATTTTGAATTTTAAAAAAAAACATTGAACATTTTTCGATATGGATACATTTATTATAAACTACTTTGAAGCTCATATAAAGTTGAATAAACGGCAAAGATTATCAACCGATGTTTAAGTTTGATATCTTAATCGACAGCTCTTTTGTTGTCTATAAATTGTATTAAAAAAGATTTTAATTTTTTTGCTTACAAATTAAAAAAAAATAAATTAATTGATAAATAAATTATTTTTTGATGGACGATAGTCCATAAAAGTAAAAGTTACTGACCGATTCAAAACTTTGATATCTTAATCAAAAGTAATGCTACTACGCATAAATATTGATTATGAAAATTATAACATTTGGTTTAAAAAAATAGTTTTTCGGTAAGGATACATTTATTATAAACTACTTTGAAGCTCATATAAAGTTGAATAAACGGCAAAGATTATCAACCGATTCAAAAGTTTGATATCTTAATCGACAGCTCTTTTGTTGTCTATAAATTGTATTAAAAAAGATTTTAATTTTTTTGCTTATAAATTAAAAAAAAAAAATTTAATTGATAAATAAATTATTTTTTGATGGACGATAGTCCATAAAAGTAAAAGTTACTGACCGATTCAAAAGTTTGATATCTCAATCAAAAGCCATGCTACTACGCATAAATATTAATTATGAAAATTATAACATTTTGTTTAAAAAAATAGTTTTTCGGTAAGGATACATTTATTATAAACTACTTTGAAGCTCATATAAAGTTGAATAAACGGCAAAGATTATCAACCGATTTTTAAGTTTGATATCTTAATCGACAGCTCTTTTGTTGTCTATAAATTGTATTAAAAAAGATTTTAATTTTTTTGCTTATAAATTAAAAAAAAATAATTTAATTGATAAATAAATTATTTTTTGATGGACGATAGTCCATAAAAGTAAAAGTTACTGACCGATTCAAAAGTTTGATATCTCAATCAAAAGCCATGCTACTACGCATAAATATTAATTATGAAAATTATAACATTTGGTTAAAAAAAATAGTTTTTCGGTATGGATACATTTATTATAAACTACTTTGAAGCTCATATAAAGTTGAATAAACGGCAAAGATTATCAACCGATTTTTAAGTTTGATATCTTAATCGACAGCTCTTTTGTTGTCTATAAATTGTATTAAAAAAGATTTTAATTTTTTTGCTTATAAATTAAAAAAAAATAATTTAATTGATAAATAAATTATTTTTTGATGGACGATAGTCCATAAAAGTAAAAGTTACTGACCGATTCAAAACTTTGATATCTTAATCAAAAGCCATGCTACTACGCATAAATATTGATTATGAAAATTAAAACATTTGGTTTAAAAAAATAGTTTTTCGGTAAGGATACATTTATTATAAACTACTTTGAAGCTCATATAAAGTTGAATAAACGGCAAAGATTATCAACCGATTTTTAAGTTTGATATCTTAATCGACAGCTCTTTTGTTGTCTATAAATTGTATTAAAAAAGATTTTAAACTTTTTGCTTATAAATTAAAAAAAAATAATTTAATTGATAAATAAATTATTTTTTGATGGACGATAGTCCATAAAAGTCAAAGTTACTGACCGATTCAAAAGTTTGATATCTTAATCGACAGCTCTTTTGTTTTCTATAAATTTTTTTAAAAAAGATTTTAAGATTTTTGCTTATAAATTAAAAAAAAATAATTTAATTGATAAATAAATTATTTTTTGATGGACGATAGTCCATAAAAGTCAAAGTTACTGACCGATTCAAAAGTTTGATATCTTAATCAAAAGCCATGCTACTACGCATAAATATTGATTATAAAAATTATAACATTTAGTTTAAAAAAATAGTTTTTCGATATGGATACATTTATTATAAACTACTTTGAAGCTCATATAAAGTTGAATAAACGGCAAAGATTATCAACCGATGTTTAAGTTTGATATCTTAATCGACAGCTCTTTTGTTGTCTATAAATTGTATTAAAAAAGATTTTAAACTTTTTGCTTACAAATTAAAAAAAAATAAATTAATTGATAAATAAATTATTTTTTGATGGACGATAGTCCATAAAAGTAAAAGTTACTGACCGATTCAAAACTTTGATATCTTAATCAAAAGTAATGCTACTACGCATAAATATTGATTATGAAAATTATAACATTTGGTTTAAAAAAATAGTTTTTCGGTAAGGATACATTTATTATAAACTACTTTGAAGCTCATATAAAGTTGAATAAACGGCAAAGATTATCAACCGATTTTTAAGTTTGATATCTTAATCGACAGCTCTTTTGTTGTCTATAAATTGTATTAAAAAAGATTTTAAACTTTTTGCTTATAAATTAAAAAAAAATAATTTAATTGATAAATAAATTATTTTTTGATGGACGATAGTCCATAAAAGTAAAAGTTACTGACCGATTCAAAACTTTGATATCTTAATCAAAAGCCATGCTACTACGCATAAATATTGATTATGAAAATTATAACATTTGGTTTAAAAAAATAGTTTTTCGGTAAGGATACATTTATTATAAACTACTTTGAAGCTCATATAAAGTTGAATAAACGGCAAAGATTATCAACCGATTTTTAAGTTTGATATCTTAATCGACAGCTCTTTTGTTGTCTATAAATTGTATTAAAAAAGATTTTAATTTTTTTGCTTATAAATTAAAAAAAAATAATTTAATTGATAAATAAATTATTTTTTGATGGACGATAGTCCATAAAAGTCAAAGTTATTGACCGATTCAAAAGTTTGATATCTTAATCAAAAGCCATGCTACTACGCATAAATATTGATTATGAAAATTATAACATTTGGTTTAAAAAAATAGTTTTTCGGTATGGATACATTTATTATAAACTACTTTGAAGCTCATATAAAGTTGAATAAACGGCAAAGATTATCAACCGATTTTTAAGTTTGATATCTTAATCGACAGCTCTTTTGTTGTCTATAAATTGTATTAAAAAGATTTTAAACTTTTTGCTTATAAATTAAAAAAAAATAATTTAATTGATAAATAAATTATTTTTTGATGGACGATAGTCCATAAAAGTAAAAGTTACTGACCGATTCAAAAGTTTGATATCTCAATCAAAAGCCATGCTACTACGCATGAATATTTATTATGAAAATTATAACATTTGGTTAAAAAAAATAGTTTTTCGGTATGGATACATTTATTATAAACTACTTTGAAGCTCATATAAAGTTGAATAAACGGCAAAGATTATCAACCGATTTTTAAGTTTGATATCTTAATCGACAGCTCTTTTGTTGTCTACAAATTGTATTAAAAAAGATTTTAACGTTTTTGCTTATAAATTAAAAAAAAATAATTTAATTGATAAATAAATTATTTTTTGATGGACGATAGTCCATAAAAGTCAAAGTTACTGACCGATTCAAAAGTTTGATATCTCAATCAAAAGCCATGCTACTACGCATAAATATTGATTATAAAAATTATAACATTTGGTTTTAAAAAATAATTTTTCGGTATGGATACATTTATTATAAACTACTTTGAAACTCATATAAAGTTGAATAAACGGCAAAGATTATCAACCGATATTTAAGTTTGATATCTTAATCGACAGCTCTTTTATTGTCTATAAATTGTATTAAAAAAGATTTTAATTTTTTTGCTTATAAATTAAAAAAAAATAATTTAATTGATAAATAAATTATTTTTTGATGGACGATAGTCCATAAAAGTAAAAGTTACTGACCGATTCAAAAGTTTGATATCTCAATCAAAAGCCATGCTACTACGCATAAATATTAATTATGAAAATTATAACATTTTGTTTAAAAAAATAGTTTTTCGGTATGGATACATTTATTATAAACTACTTTGAAGCTCATATAAAGTTGAATAAACGGCAAAGATTATCAACCGATTTTTAAGTTTGATATCTTAATCGACAGCTCTTTTGTTGTCTATAAATTGTATTAAAAAAGATTTTAAGATTTTTGCTTATAAATTAAAAAAAAATAATTTAATTGATAAATAAATTATTTTTTGATGGACGATAGT
>CAUVYK010000075.1:860000-872500 GCA_963556175.1 Tipula confusa
CTATTCGAGAGTGTGTACTTAGACATGCATGGCTTAATCTTTGAGACAAGCATATAACTACTGGCAGGATCAACCAGAATGTAAATGATTTTTTTCCATAAAACTTTAAAGATTTATGAATAAATTTTATTATAATAATTTTATTTGTTTATTTTCAAATTAATTCAATTGAATTGTTAATATACGTATATTCGTAATATTATTTCATATTGAAGGCGCAAAATTCATGTTTTTAATTTTATTTGTGATTTTGAATTTTGTGTTTTCATAATAAATTGAAATTCTCACAACAACCTAATAGTACATGAGCATTTATTATTATAGATATGTATTTGTTCCGTTAACACGGTCAAATAATAATAAAAATATTTTCTTTAAACTTATATTGCCTAATCCAAGGTAATTTTGTTTATTTATAAATTTTTATTTTTTTTATTTTATTTAATTTTTCTTCTCTACAAGTAAGGGAGAGACACAAAAAACAAAAGGGACCGTACTTTTTTATAATTTTTTTTTTATATTATAATTAATACCACATGTAATTAAACTAGAAGAAGCCTCTTTTCGGTAGAGTATCTTTGATAAAAAAAAAATTTAATTTTTTTTTTTTACGATAAAGCTTTGTTTACCAATAGATAGTGACTCTTTTTGAGAATAATTTTGAATTTAAAAAAAAAACATTGAACATTTTTTTTTTATATTATAATTCATACCACATGTAATTAAACTAGAAGAAGCCTCTTTTTGGTAAAGTATCTTTGATAAAAAAAAAATATAATTTTTTTTTTTACCATAAAGCTTTGTTTACCAATAGATAGTGACTCTTTTTGAGAATAATTTTGAATTTAAAAAAAAAACATTGAACATTTTTTTTTTATATTATAATTCATACCACATGTAATTAAACTAGAAGAAGCCTCTTTTCGGTAGAGTATCTTTGATAAAAAAAAAAATTAAATTTTTTTTTTTTTTACGATAAAGCTTTGTTTACCAATAGATAGTGACTCTTTTTGAGAATAATTTTGAATTTTTAAAAAAAACATTGAACATTTTTTTTTTTATATTATAATTAATACCACATGTAACTAAACTAGAAGAAGCCTCTTTTTGGTAGAGTATCTTTGATAAAAAAAAAAATTATTTTTTTTTTTTACGATAAAGCTTTGTTTACCAATAGATAGTGACTCTTTTTGAGAATAATTTTGAATTTTAAAAAAAAACATTGAACATTTTTTTTTATATTATAATTATTACCACATGTAATTAAACTAGAAAAAGCCTCTTTTTGGTAGAGTATCTTTGATAAAAAAAAAATTTAATTTTTTTTTTTTACGATAAAGCTTTTTTTACCAATAGATAGTGACTCTTTTTGAGAATAATTTTGAATTTAAAAAAAAACATTGAACATTTTTTTTTTATATTATAATTAATACCACATGTAATTAAACTAGAAGAAGCCTCTTTTTGGTAGAGTATCTTTGATAAAACAAAAATTTAATTTTTTTTTTTTACGATAAAGCTTTGTTTACCAATAGATAGTGACTCTTTTTGAGAATAATTTTGAATTTTTAAAAAAAACATTGAACATTTTTTTTTTATATTATAATTAATACCACATGTAACTAAACTAGAAGAAGCCTCTTTTTGGTAGAGTATCTTTGATAAAAAAAAAAATTAATTTTTTTTTTTACGATAAAGCTTTGTTTACCAATAGATAGTGACTCTTTTTGAGAATAATTTTGAATTTAAAAAAAAAACATTGAACATTTTTTTTTTAAATTATAATTAATACCACATGTAACTAAACTAGAAGAAGCCTCTTTTTGGTAGAGTATCTTTGATAAAAAAAAAATTAATTTTTTTTTTTACGATAAAGCTTTGTTTACCAATAGATAGTGACTCTTTTTGAGAATAATTTTGAATTTAAAAAAAAAACATTGAACATTTTTTTTTTATATTATAATTATTACCACATGTAATTAAACTAGAAAAAGCCTCTTTTCGGTAGAGTATCTTTGATATAAAAAAAATTTAATTTTTTTTTTTACGATAAAGCTTTGTTTACCAATAGATAGTGACTCTTTTTGAGAATAATTTTGAATTTTAAAAAAAAACATAAAACATTTTTTTTTTATATTATAATTAATACCACATGTAATTAAACTAGAAGAAGCCTCTTTTTGGTAGAGTATCTTTGATAAAAAAAAAATTTAATTTTTTTTTTTTACGATAAAGCTTTGTTTACCAATAGATAGTGACTCTTTTTGATAATAATTTTGAATTTTTAAAAAAAACATTGAACATTTTTTTTTATATTATAATTAATACCACATGTAACTAAACTAGAAGAAGCCTCTTTTTGGTAGAGTTTCTTTGATAAAAAAAAAATTTAATTTTTTTTTTTTACGATAAAGCTTTGTTTACCAATAGATAGTGACTCTTTTTGAGAATAATTTTGAATTTTAAAAAAAACATTGAACATTTTTTTTTTATATTATAATTATTACCACATGTAATTAAACTAGAAAAAGCCTCTTTTCGGTAGAGTATCTTTGATAAAACAAAAATTTAATTTTTTTTTTTTTACGATAAAGCTTTGTTTACCAATAGATAGTGACAATTTTTGAGAATAATTTTGAATTTTCAAAAAAAAACATTGAACATTTTGTTTTTATATTATAATTAATACCACATGTAACTAAACTAGAAGAAGCCTCTTTTTGGTAGAGTATCTTTGATAAAAAAAAAATTTATTTTTTTTTTTACGATAAAGCTTTGTTTACCAATAGATAGTGACTCTTTTTGAGAATAATTTTGAATTTAAAAAAAAAACATTGAACATTTTTTTTTTATATTATAATTATTACCACATGTAATTAAACTAGAAAAAGCCTCTTTTCGGTAGAGTATCTTTGATAAAAAAAAAATTTAATTTTTTTTTTTTACGATAAAGCTTTGTTTACCAATAGATAGTGACTCTTTTTGAGAATAATTTTGAATTTAAAAAAAAAACATTGAACATTTTTTTTTTATATTATAATTAATACCACATGTAATTAAACTAGAAGAAGCCTCTTTTTGGTAGAGTATCTTTGATAAAAAAAAAATTTAATTTTTTTTTTCACGATAAAGCTTTGTTTACCAATAGATAGTGACTCTTTTTGAGAATAATTTTGAATTTAAAAAAAAAACATTGAACATTGAATAATTAATTAATTTATTTATTGATTTGTAAGCTACAATGTTTTAATTTAGTTATTAGTTAATTTATTTTTTAATCTTTAAATTCTTACAATTCTTAGATACAGAATTGTATGGTCATTGGAAAAAATATGAGAATATTGAAAAGTTGCAGATCGGTATAGAAAGCTATAGCACTAACTTGTTTATTACTTCAAGCAGTTTTTTGTTTTTTGATGGACTATCGTCCATCAAAAATTATTTATTAAATAATTAATTTATTTATTTATGTAATTTTGAAAATATTAAGACTATGAAGACTGGTTAAGAAAGCTTAAGCAACAACTCTTTTATTACTTTAAGCGGTTTTTTGTTTTTTGATGGACTATCGTCCATCAAAAATTATTTATTAAATAATTAATTTATTTATTTATTTAATTTTGAAAATATTAAGATGTTGAAAATTGGACTATCGTCCATTAAAAATTATTTATTTATCAATTAAATTATTTTTTTTTTAATTTGTAAGCAAAAAGTTTAAAATCTTTTTTAAAACAATTTATAGACAACAAAAGAGCTGTCGATTAAGATATCAAACTTTTGAATCGGTTGATAATCTTTGCCGTTTATTCAACTTTATATGAGCTTCAAAGTAGTTTATAATAAATGTATCCATACCGAAAAACTATTTTTTTTAACCAAATGTTATAATTTTCATAATCAATATTTATGCGTAGTAGCATGGCTTTTGATTAAGATATCAAACTTTTAAATCGGTCAGTAACTTTGACTTTTATGGACTATCGTCCATCAAAAAATAATTTATTTATCAATTAAATTATTTTTTTTTAATTTATAAGCAAAAAGTTTAAAATCTTTTTTAATACAATTTATAGACAACAAAAGAGCTGTCGATTAAGATATCAAACTTAAAAATCGGTTGATAATCTTTGCCGTTTATTCAACTTTATATGAGCTTCAAAGTAGTTTATAATAAATGTATCCTTACCGAAAAACTATTTTTTTAAACCAAATGTTATAATTTTCATAATCAATATTTATGCGTAGTAGCATTACTTTTGATTAAGATATCAAAGTTTTGAATCGGTCAGTAACTTTTACTTTTATGGACTATCGTCCATCAAAAAATAATTTATTTATCAATTAATTTTTTTTTTTTTAATTTGTAAGCAAAAAGTTTAAAATCTTTTTTAATACAATTTATAGACAACAAAAGAGCTGTCGATTAAGATATCAAACTTAAACATCGGTTGATAATCTTTGCCGTTTATTCAACTTTATATGAGCTTCAAAGTAGTTTATAATAAATGTATCCATATCGAAAAACTATTTTTTTAAACCAAATGTTATAATTTTTATAATCAATATTTATGCGTAGTAGCATGGCTTTTGATTAAGATATCAAACTTTTGAATCGGTCAGTAACTTTGACTTTTATGGACTATCGTCCATCAAAAAATAATTTATTTATCAATTAAATTATTTTTTTTTAATTTATAAGCAAAAATCTTAAAATCTTTTTTAAAAAAATTTATAGACAACAAAAGAGCTGTCGATTAAGATATCAAACTTTTGAATCGGTCAGTAACTTTGACTTTTATGGACTATCTTTTATGGACTTTTATTAAACATTTAAACTTATAAACAAAAAACCGCTTAAAGTAATAAACGAGTTGTTGCTTAAGCTTTCTTAACCAGTCTTCATAGTCTTAATATTTTCAAAATTAAATAAATAAATAAATTAATTATTTAATAAATAATTTTTGATGGACGATAGTTGATCGGTGTCATTCTCTCGTTGTCTTTCGTGGGGTCGACATCGATTTATTTTAAAATAATAATTGAATAAGCAAAATATTTTATTGTTTTGGGTATAAAAATAATAATCAGAAAAAGTATATTAAAAAAAAAAAAGAACTGGATGTTTAATGTTATTGTGATTTCATCATTAATTGACTTGGATTTACGTACAATATGTGTTTAATAAGTTGTGTATAATAAATATAATCATCAAACATAAATTTATTATAACGGTTTTTCCATCATGGCTTCGTGTGGTGTTTGCAAATTAAATATTGAAAGAGCTGATGAAAATAAAATTGAGTGTAGTATTTGCTCGTTGATATTTCACAGCAATTGTCTAAATTTTAATAAAACTGAAGTGGAGTTCATGAAAGAACGTAAACAACCTTGGAGTTGCTCCAGTTGTCTTAAAAAAAAAAAACATAATGATTTATCTTTGGGTAACAAACCGAAAACAGCAAATAATAATTCACCTCTACCGTCTAATGTGATGAATGAAATAATTGTAATGAAAAATGAATTGTGTCATCAGTTTACTCTATTGAATGCTAGTATTGCAAAGCTAGAAGAAAATTTAACAAATAAAATAAATTTGTTGTCCAACGAAAACGAACAACTACGTAACGAGAACCGGCAGTTACAAATCCAGTTAACTAATTTGGAGCAAGTATCGTTTAATAACAGCATCGATATAATTGGTTTACCACATTCTAATGATGACGATTTGAAATCAGTTGTTATTAATATGTTTAAGACTTGTTTGGATATTACAATACCAGAACAAGAAATTGATTCAGTATATAAATTTTCATCAGCAACTACTAGAACAAAGAGTGACATAATTAAGCTGAAATTTGTAAGAAAATCAATGAAGGATAAAGTTATGTCTGCGAAAAGAAAAAAGAAAAGTTTATGTACAAAGCAGCTTGGATCGTCAACAGATAATTTAATCTTCATTAATCACAGTCTTTGCCGAGGGAAAAGAAACATTTTTGCGGAAAGCTGGAAATTGAAAAAAGAAAAAAAATTGTTTCAAGTTTGGTGTAGTAATGGTCGTATTTGTGTAAAACCTGATGTTAATGGTAATGTTCATATTATTGATTCTCTAAGTGATCTTGATTTATTTAAATAATGTGCATTTTAAAAACGATCTCATTACTTTAATGAGTTTTGTTGATTTTTTATCTCAAGGTCACTCTGACAAAAATGTGAACATTGGATTTAGTTTACCATGTAATACCAAACATGCAAACAATGGCTTTAAACTCGCAATTTGTCATCAGAATATTCGCAGTATGCGAGAAAATTTTGATAAATTTGTTTCGAATCTATATACATTGAATGTTTTTCCGGCAATTATAATTCTTACTGAAATTTGGATTTATGAATATGAGTTAAATCTTTATAAAATTCCTCATTTTACTAATTTCGGATGTTGTAATGGTATTTATAGAGCGGGTGGTGTGTGCGTGTTTTATAATAGTGAATTGAATTGTACTTGTGAGTCAGTTTCTTTAAACTCTGCTGACGTAGTTAAATTAACTGTACCTGTGAATAAAGTGAATTATACTCTTGTTTGTGTGTACCGGCTGCAATTTGTCCCAATTGTTAATTTTATTGCTGAGTTTTCGGTTTTTATTAACAAACTTAGAGGGAAGAATATTATTATATTAGGTGATATTAATATTGATATTTTGCATACGATACCAACTTGTGATGATTATATGTTCGTGATGTCGTCAAACGGTTTTCAATCGTTGATTAACGAACCTACTAGAATTACAAATCAAACTTCAACTTGCATTGATCATTGCTTTGCTCGTGTTAATAATTCTTGTCAGATAGTTGCTTCAGCGCTTAATTTACAAATAACCGATCATCATTTAATTTATGTTGTACTGCGAATAAACTGCAATAATAATATTAAAACTAACAAAAATGCTGTTTTTTCTCGTAAATTTGATAACCTTAAGTTTTCAACTAAAATGTCCTTACATGATTTCTCATCATTGTTTTTCGTAACAGAACCTTGCGTTATTCTTTCAAAATTTATTTTAGAGTTTAACTGTTTATCTGACTCATGCTATCAAATTATTAAACCGAGTGCAAAAGTTAAATTGAAACCATGGATTTCCGATCATTTAATAAATTTAATGTCGAGAAAACGATTCATCCATCAAAAATGTTTAAAGCATCCTTGCAATCGTAGGCTTCTACAATATTTTAATAAACTATGTAAACAGGTTGATGCTAAGATTAAGTATGATAAGTTTACATTTTATGATAAAAAATTTAGTTACTGCGGTAATAACAGCAAAAAAACCTGGTCTGTTGTTAATCAAATTCTAAATAATAAAAATTGCGAGCATGTGGATAAAATTTTGTCTGTTGATCAAAAAATTCTTTCAAACCACGAAGCCATTGCAAACGATTTTGGGTCATACTTTTCGAATATAGTGTCTGAATTAAGAGCAACTAATATTTTCTCTAACTGCCCAAGGCAGAATTTGTGTGAGTTTATTAATTCATACAATTTTTTTATAAATCCTGTTGATGAGATTGAGATTAGTGGTATAATTGTTGAACTTAAATCTAGTATGGGAATTGATATTCTTGGGATGAGCTCTAACATGTTCAAAGCAAATAAAGACAGCTTGTCTCCAGTATTGGTTCATTTTGTTAATCAGTGTTTTTTGACTGGCGTTATTCCTGACGATTTAAAAACTGCAATTGTTTTACCTTTATTTAAGAAAGGTGATAAACTAATCAAAGATAACTACCGACCTATTTCTTTGCAGCCAACTGTTATGAAGATTATGGAAAAGGCATTAAAGTCACGCATGAATAGTTTCTTGGAAAAACATAATATTCTTAGTAGTTGTCAATTTGGTTTTAGATCTGGGAAAAATACTGAGTCAGCTTTAATACAATTTATTAATGGGGTACACGATCAACTAAATGGAAAAAAAATTGTTGGGGCTCTGTTTATTGATATTAAACGTGCTTTTGATATGGTTGACCATAATTTGATTTTGCATAAACTTTATTCGTTTGGGTTTAGGGGTGTACCGCTTAAATGGTTTAAGTCATACCTTAGTGGACGATTCTTTAAAGTTAAAGTTGCTAGTAGTTATAGTTTACCTTTTAAGGTTGAGTATGGGGTACCACAAGGCTCTGTCCTGGGTCCACTTTTATTTTTAATATATATTAATTCAATATTTAATTTAAACCTAAAAGGTAAAATTATTGCATTCGCCGATGATATGGCTTTAAGTTATTACGGTTATAGTCATCAGGAAGTTACTTTTTATATTAATTCGGATTTAATAATTCTTCGTTCATGGTTTGATGACCATTCTATGGTTTTAAGTGAAAAGACTAAGGTAATGTTTTTTGGATTATCAGGTGATCGATGTGTTAATAATATTCCCGATATATTTTATCACGTTCCGAATTGTGACTTACTAAATTGCAGATGTTTGAAAATAGAGCAGGTTAATAATTTTAAGTATTTAGGGTTGCATCTTGATACTAATTTAAACTGGAAAATCCACTACCACAAAATCAAAGAGCAATTAAATGGCACTTTGCGTGCTATGTATTTGCTACGCCCATTGTGTCCATATACAGTTTTACTAAAGTTTTATTTTGCATGTGTTGACTCTAAACTAAGCTATGGATTACCCTGTTGGGGCGGTGTTAGCTTGAATACACTCAGGCCTTTGCTCGTATTGCAAAAATTTATAATTAGAACTATGTTTTTTAAACGTCGTCGTGATCACACATGGCCAATTTTTGTGGCATCGAAGATACTACCATTGCAACATCTTTATGTTTTTAGAGTTTTAAAATTGTTTTTTTCGAGAAGTGGGCATCGATTGCGAAGAATTATAACTATTTATAATATAAGAAATAATAAGAGATATTTATTTTGTATTCCATTTTTTAATACTGAAGCTTTTCGAAAATATTTCTTAGTTTCAGCACCGACTTTTTTTAATCGTTTGCCACTTTGTTTACGGGAGCAACTTAACTCTAAAAACTTTCCAAGTTTAATAAAAAATTGGTTGTTAGATAATAAAGACATTGATTTCATGTTTGCTAAATAAATTTTTTGGTATAAATTCATATGTTTTTAATGATGTATCTTGTGTATAATTTTCATTTATTTTTTTTTTTTTTTTTTTTTTTTTTTAATTTATATGGCCCCACGCCATTTTTATTTAAATATTATATTTTAAACTTTTAAGGTTAATTGCTACTGTCTGTGGACAAAGATTAACCTATCTTCATAACCTTTTATTTATTTTATTATAAAAAAATTATTTTTATATAGTTTATTTTGACTTGTGTATATTAATGATTGTAAATGTATTTAGTGGTTATGAGAATAAAAATAAAAATAAAAAATATTCCGATTTAATAGCGAACGACCATACCATGTTGAGCATACCGGTTCTCGTTCGATCACCGAAGTCAAGCAGCATTGGGCATAGTTAGTACTTAGATGGGTGACCGCTTGGGAACACTCTGTTGCGTTGGCAATCGATATATTTTAAACTTTTTTTGTTAATAAGCAAAATCGACAAAAAAAAATTTGGAGAACACTTCTCACCATATAATTTAATTTCATATTGAATTTTAGTTTCAATATATAATTCGGTAAGATAAGTGATTTTATTTCGGTATGATAGTCAGTAAAATGTGGTGACTAAATTTTAAATTGTAAAAATATAGAAAATGTACTTTATTATTAAAATCTTAAAAAACTTTAGTGACATATTTTATAGTTAACTACAAGCCATAATGATTTAATCGTATGTTAAAAAACTTTTCGTTAATAATTAAACTTTATAACTGGATACATTATTTTATTTTAATAACTTCATAACGAATTGTTAATAGAATGATGATTCTAATGGAATCTTAGTTTGACCAAACATATTTGACTTTAACTTTTCAATTTTAATTTATATATAACCAATTTTCAATTTCAGGAAAGTCAAATACAAAGGCAGTATGATGGCTGCTTTAAAACTTAAAAACTTCCGTCACTTAAAATGTTTTTAATTGATAATTTAAAATGTTTATAAGTTTAAATGTTCTTAGATATTAAAATCTTAAATCATTTATAGATCAACATTTTAGTTTAAACATCAATGATAATTTTGTTAACATTATAACAATAATGATTTGTTCGTATAACAACCACCATTCCTTAATAATTAACTTTAAAAACTTTCTTATAAGTTTAAATGTTCTTAGATATTAAAATCTTAAATGTTCTTAGATATTAAAATCTTAAATCATTTTTAGATAAACATTTTAGTTTAAACATCAATGATAATTTTTTTAACATTATAACAATAATGATTTGTTCGTATAACAACCACCATTCTTTAATAATTAACTTTAAAAACTTTCTTTACATTAATTTATTTTAATAACTTTAAAACGAATCTTCGATAGGAGGATGAGTCTAAAGGGATCGCAGTATGACGGCTGCTCTACCCTTTACAGCGCCTCCACCGATAACAATGTCGTTTGCAATTGATTCTGGGCTCAAAAATTGTTAATACCAATAATTTAATTGAATAAAACCGATGACTTCTATAAGCATGATAATAGCTAATAGATATCTTTGATTAAACAATTGCAGTGGCATCAATTGAACCATAAAGTATCGAACTGTAGGTAAACCTACAATTCTAGTTAATAGTTTAAGCCTAACAATGTAATTAATGCCCCATTTCTATTGTTGCAGACTAGCTTGGATACGACCTTAGAGGCGTTCAGGCATAATCCAACGGACGTTGCATCATACCACTGTTCTCTCGAACAAGTATTGAACCATGGGTCCGTACCTGCGGTTCCTCTCGTACTACGCAGGAATGCTATCGCAACAACGACTCATCAGTAGGGTAAAACTAACCTGTCTCACGACGGTCTAAACCCAGCTCACGTTCCCTTTTGATGGACGATAGTCCATAAAAGTAAAAGTTACTGACCGATTCAAAAGTTTGATATCTTAATCAAAAGCCATGCTACTACGCATAAATATTGATTATGAAAATTATAACATTTGGTTAAAAAAAATAGTTTTTCGGTATGGATACATTTATTATAAACTACTTTGAAGCTCATATAAAGTTGAATAAACGGCAAAGATTATCAACCGATTTTTAAGTTTGATATCTTAATCGACAGCTCTTTTGTTGTCTATAAATTGTATTAAAAAAGATTTTAAACTTTTTGCTTATAAATTAAAAAAAAATAATTTAATTGATAAATAAATTATTTTTTGATGGACGATAGTCCATAAAAGTAAAAGTTACTGACCGATTCAAAAGTTTGATATCTCAATCAAAAGCCATGCTACTACGCATAAATATTAATTATGAAAATTATAACATTTTGTTTAAAAAAATAGTTTTTCGGTATGGATACATTTATTATAAACTACTTTGAAGCTCATATAAAGTTGAATAAACGGCAAAGATTATCAACCGATTTTTAAGTTTGATATCTTAATCGACAGCTCTTTTGTTGTCTATAAATTGTATTAAAAAAGATTTTAAGATTTTTGCTTATAAATTAAAAAAAAATAATTTAATTGATAAATAAATTATTTTTTGATGGACGATAGTCCATAAAAGTAAAAGTTACTGACCGATTCAAAACTTTGATATCTTAATCAAAAGCCATGCTACTACGCATAAATATTGATTATGAAAATTATAACATTTGGTTTAAAAAAATAGTTTTTCGGTATGGATACATTTATTATAAATTACTTTGAAGCTCATATAAAGTTAAATAAACGGCAAAGATTATCAACCGATTTTTAAGTTTGATATCTTAATCGACAGCTCTTTTGTTGTCTATAAATTGTATTAAAAAAGATTTTAATTTTTTTGCTTATAAATTAAAAAAAAATAATTTAATTGATAAATAAATTATTTTTTGATGGACGATAGTCCATAAAAGTCAAAGTTATTGACCGATTCAAAAGTTTGATATCTTAATCAAAAGCCATGCTACTACGCATAAATATTGATTATGAAAATTATAACATTTGGTTTAAAAAAATAGTTTTTCGGTATGGATACATTTATTATAAACTACTTTGAAGCTCATATAAAGTTGAATAAACGGCAAAGATTATCAACCGATTTTTAAGTTTGATATCTTAATCGACAGCTCTTTTGTTGTCTATAAATTGTATTAAAAAAGATTTTAATTTTTTTGCTTATAAATTAAAAAAAAATAATTTAATTGATAAATAAATTATTTTTTGATGGACGATAGTCCATAAAAGTCAAAGTTATTGACCGATTCAAAAGTTTGATATCTTAATCAAAAGCCATGCTACTACGCATAAATATTGATTATGAAAATTATAACATTTGGTTTAAAAAAATAGTTTTTCGGTATGGATACATTTATTATAAACTACTTTGAAGCTCATATAAAGTTGAATAAACGGCAAAGATTAT
>CAUVYK010000075.1:877500-905000 GCA_963556175.1 Tipula confusa
TCTTTTTGAGAATAATTTTGAATTTAAAAAAAAACATTGAACATTTTTTTTTTATATTATAATTAATACCACATGTAATTAAACTAGAAGAAGCCTCTTTTTGGTAGAGTATCTTTGATAAAACAAAAATTTAATTTTTTTTTTTTACGATAAAGCTTTGTTTACCAATAGATAGTGACTCTTTTTGAGAATAATTTTGAATTTTTAAAAAAAACATTGAACATTTTTTTTTTATATTATAATTAATACCACATGTAACTAAACTAGAAGAAGCCTCTTTTTGGTAGAGTATCTTTGATAAAAAAAAAAATTAATTTTTTTTTTTACGATAAAGCTTTGTTTACCAATAGATAGTGACTCTTTTTGAGAATAATTTTGAATTTAAAAAAAAAACATTGAACATTTTTTTTTTAAATTATAATTAATACCACATGTAACTAAACTAGAAGAAGCCTCTTTTTGGTAGAGTATCTTTGATAAAAAAAAAATTAATTTTTTTTTTTACGATAAAGCTTTGTTTACCAATAGATAGTGACTCTTTTTGAGAATAATTTTGAATTTAAAAAAAAAACATTGAACATTTTTTTTTTATATTATAATTATTACCACATGTAATTAAACTAGAAAAAGCCTCTTTTCGGTAGAGTATCTTTGATATAAAAAAAATTTAATTTTTTTTTTTACGATAAAGCTTTGTTTACCAATAGATAGTGACTCTTTTTGAGAATAATTTTGAATTTTAAAAAAAAACATAAAACATTTTTTTTTTATATTATAATTAATACCACATGTAATTAAACTAGAAGAAGCCTCTTTTTGGTAGAGTATCTTTGATAAAAAAAAAATTTAATTTTTTTTTTTTACGATAAAGCTTTGTTTACCAATAGATAGTGACTCTTTTTGATAATAATTTTGAATTTTTAAAAAAAACATTGAACATTTTTTTTTATATTATAATTAATACCACATGTAACTAAACTAGAAGAAGCCTCTTTTTGGTAGAGTTTCTTTGATAAAAAAAAAATTTAATTTTTTTTTTTTACGATAAAGCTTTGTTTACCAATAGATAGTGACTCTTTTTGAGAATAATTTTGAATTTTAAAAAAAACATTGAACATTTTTTTTTTATATTATAATTATTACCACATGTAATTAAACTAGAAAAAGCCTCTTTTCGGTAGAGTATCTTTGATAAAACAAAAATTTAATTTTTTTTTTTTTACGATAAAGCTTTGTTTACCAATAGATAGTGACAATTTTTGAGAATAATTTTGAATTTTCAAAAAAAAACATTGAACATTTTGTTTTTATATTATAATTAATACCACATGTAACTAAACTAGAAGAAGCCTCTTTTTGGTAGAGTATCTTTGATAAAAAAAAAATTTATTTTTTTTTTTACGATAAAGCTTTGTTTACCAATAGATAGTGACTCTTTTTGAGAATAATTTTGAATTTAAAAAAAAAACATTGAACATTTTTTTTTTATATTATAATTATTACCACATGTAATTAAACTAGAAAAAGCCTCTTTTCGGTAGAGTATCTTTGATAAAAAAAAAATTTAATTTTTTTTTTTTACGATAAAGCTTTGTTTACCAATAGATAGTGACTCTTTTTGAGAATAATTTTGAATTTAAAAAAAAAACATTGAACATTTTTTTTTTATATTATAATTAATACCACATGTAATTAAACTAGAAGAAGCCTCTTTTTGGTAGAGTATCTTTGATAAAAAAAAAATTTAATTTTTTTTTTCACGATAAAGCTTTGTTTACCAATAGATAGTGACTCTTTTTGAGAATAATTTTGAATTTAAAAAAAAAACATTGAACATTGAATAATTAATTAATTTATTTATTGATTTGTAAGCTACAATGTTTTAATTTAGTTATTAGTTAATTTATTTTTTAATCTTTAAATTCTTACAATTCTTAGATACAGAATTGTATGGTCATTGGAAAAAATATGAGAATATTGAAAAGTTGCAGATCGGTATAGAAAGCTATAGCACTAACTTGTTTATTACTTCAAGCAGTTTTTTGTTTTTTGATGGACTATCGTCCATCAAAAATTATTTATTAAATAATTAATTTATTTATTTATGTAATTTTGAAAATATTAAGACTATGAAGACTGGTTAAGAAAGCTTAAGCAACAACTCTTTTATTACTTTAAGCGGTTTTTTGTTTTTTGATGGACTATCGTCCATCAAAAATTATTTATTAAATAATTAATTTATTTATTTATTTAATTTTGAAAATATTAAGATGTTGAAAATTGGACTATCGTCCATTAAAAATTATTTATTTATCAATTAAATTATTTTTTTTTTAATTTGTAAGCAAAAAGTTTAAAATCTTTTTTAAAACAATTTATAGACAACAAAAGAGCTGTCGATTAAGATATCAAACTTTTGAATCGGTTGATAATCTTTGCCGTTTATTCAACTTTATATGAGCTTCAAAGTAGTTTATAATAAATGTATCCATACCGAAAAACTATTTTTTTTAACCAAATGTTATAATTTTCATAATCAATATTTATGCGTAGTAGCATGGCTTTTGATTAAGATATCAAACTTTTAAATCGGTCAGTAACTTTGACTTTTATGGACTATCGTCCATCAAAAAATAATTTATTTATCAATTAAATTATTTTTTTTTAATTTATAAGCAAAAAGTTTAAAATCTTTTTTAATACAATTTATAGACAACAAAAGAGCTGTCGATTAAGATATCAAACTTAAAAATCGGTTGATAATCTTTGCCGTTTATTCAACTTTATATGAGCTTCAAAGTAGTTTATAATAAATGTATCCTTACCGAAAAACTATTTTTTTAAACCAAATGTTATAATTTTCATAATCAATATTTATGCGTAGTAGCATTACTTTTGATTAAGATATCAAAGTTTTGAATCGGTCAGTAACTTTTACTTTTATGGACTATCGTCCATCAAAAAATAATTTATTTATCAATTAATTTTTTTTTTTTTAATTTGTAAGCAAAAAGTTTAAAATCTTTTTTAATACAATTTATAGACAACAAAAGAGCTGTCGATTAAGATATCAAACTTAAACATCGGTTGATAATCTTTGCCGTTTATTCAACTTTATATGAGCTTCAAAGTAGTTTATAATAAATGTATCCATATCGAAAAACTATTTTTTTAAACCAAATGTTATAATTTTTATAATCAATATTTATGCGTAGTAGCATGGCTTTTGATTAAGATATCAAACTTTTGAATCGGTCAGTAACTTTGACTTTTATGGACTATCGTCCATCAAAAAATAATTTATTTATCAATTAAATTATTTTTTTTTAATTTATAAGCAAAAATCTTAAAATCTTTTTTAAAAAAATTTATAGACAACAAAAGAGCTGTCGATTAAGATATCAAACTTTTGAATCGGTCAGTAACTTTGACTTTTATGGACTATCTTTTATGGACTTTTATTAAACATTTAAACTTATAAACAAAAAACCGCTTAAAGTAATAAACGAGTTGTTGCTTAAGCTTTCTTAACCAGTCTTCATAGTCTTAATATTTTCAAAATTAAATAAATAAATAAATTAATTATTTAATAAATAATTTTTGATGGACGATAGTCCATCAAAAAACAAAAAACCGCTTAAAGTAATAAACGAGTTGTTGTTTAAGCTTTCATAACCAATCTTCATCGCCTTAATATTCCGATTTAATAGCGAACGACCATACCATGTTGAGCATACCGGTTCTCGTTCGATCACCGAAGTCAAGCAGCATTGGGCATAGTTAGTACTTAGATGGGTGACCGCTTGGGAACACTCTGTTGCGTTGGCAATCGATATATTTTAAACTTTTTTTGTTAATAAGCAAAATCGACAAAAAAAAATTTGGAGAACACTTCTCACCATATAATTTAATTTCATATTGAATTTTAGTTTCAATATATAATTCGGTAAGATAAGTGATTTTATTTCGGTATGATAGTCAGTAAAATGTGGTGACTAAATTTTAAATTGTAAAAATATAGAAAATGTACTTTATTATTAAAATCTTAAAAAACTTTAGTGACATATTTTATAGTTAACTACAAGCCATAATGATTTAATCGTATGTTAAAAAACTTTTCGTTAATAATTAAACTTTATAACTGGATACATTATTTTATTTTAATAACTTCATAACGAATTGTTAATAGAATGATGATTCTAATGGAATCTTAGTTTGACCAAACATATTTGACTTTAACTTTTCAATTTTAATTTATATATAACCAATTTTCAATTTCAGGAAAGTCAAATACAAAGGCAGTATGATGGCTGCTTTAAAACTTAAAAACTTCCGTCACTTAAAATGTTTTTAATTGATAATTTAAAATGTTTATAAGTTTAAATGTTCTTAGATATTAAAATCTTAAATCATTTATAGATCAACATTTTAGTTTAAACATCAATGATAATTTTGTTAACATTATAACAATAATGATTTGTTCGTATAACAACCACCATTCCTTAATAATTAACTTTAAAAACTTTCTTATAAGTTTAAATGTTCTTAGATATTAAAATCTTAAATGTTCTTAGATATTAAAATCTTAAATCATTTTTAGATAAACATTTTAGTTTAAACATCAATGATAATTTTTTTAACATTATAACAATAATGATTTGTTCGTATAACAACCACCATTCTTTAATAATTAACTTTAAAAACTTTCTTTACATTAATTTATTTTAATAACTTTAAAACGAATCTTCGATAGGAGGATGAGTCTAAAGGGATCGCAGTATGACGGCTGCTCTACCCTTTACAGCGCCTCCACCGATAACAATGTCGTTTGCAATTGATTCTGGGCTCAAAAATTGTTAATACCAATAATTTAATTGAATAAAACCGATGACTTCTATAAGCATGATAATAGCTAATAGATATCTTTGATTAAACAATTGCAGTGGCATCAATTGAACCATAAAGTATCGAACTGTAGGTAAACCTACAATTCTAGTTAATAGTTTAAGCCTAACAATGTAATTAATGCCCCATTTCTATTGTTGCAGACTAGCTTGGATACGACCTTAGAGGCGTTCAGGCATAATCCAACGGACGTTGCATCATACCACTGTTCTCTCGAACAAGTATTGAACCATGGGTCCGTACCTGCGGTTCCTCTCGTACTACGCAGGAATGCTATCGCAACAACGACTCATCAGTAGGGTAAAACT
Organism: Tipula confusa; assembly: GCA_963556175.1. Lineage (NCBI taxonomy): Eukaryota > Metazoa > Arthropoda > Insecta > Diptera > Tipulidae > Tipula > Tipula confusa. The sequence goes on from CAUVYK010000075.1 coordinate 882,714, forward strand.
AACCTGTCTCACGACGGTCTAAACCCAGCTCACGTTCCCTTTTGATGGACGATAGTCCATAAAAGTAAAAGTTACTGACCGATTCAAAAGTTTGATATCTTAATCAAAAGCCATGCTACTACGCATAAATATTGATTATGAAAATTATAACATTTGGTTAAAAAAAATAGTTTTTCGGTATGGATACATTTATTATAAACTACTTTGAAGCTCATATAAAGTTGAATAAACGGCAAAGATTATCAACCGATTTTTAAGTTTGATATCTTAATCGACAGCTCTTTTGTTGTCTATAAATTGTATTAAAAAAGATTTTAAACTTTTTGCTTATAAATTAAAAAAAAATAATTTAATTGATAAATAAATTATTTTTTGATGGACGATAGTCCATAAAAGTAAAAGTTACTGACCGATTCAAAAGTTTGATATCTCAATCAAAAGCCATGCTACTACGCATAAATATTAATTATGAAAATTATAACATTTTGTTTAAAAAAATAGTTTTTCGGTATGGATACATTTATTATAAACTACTTTGAAGCTCATATAAAGTTGAATAAACGGCAAAGATTATCAACCGATTTTTAAGTTTGATATCTTAATCGACAGCTCTTTTGTTGTCTATAAATTGTATTAAAAAAGATTTTAAGATTTTTGCTTATAAATTAAAAAAAAATAATTTAATTGATAAATAAATTATTTTTTGATGGACGATAGTCCATAAAAGTAAAAGTTACTGACCGATTCAAAACTTTGATATCTTAATCAAAAGCCATGCTACTACGCATAAATATTGATTATGAAAATTATAACATTTGGTTTAAAAAAATAGTTTTTCGGTATGGATACATTTATTATAAATTACTTTGAAGCTCATATAAAGTTAAATAAACGGCAAAGATTATCAACCGATTTTTAAGTTTGATATCTTAATCGACAGCTCTTTTGTTGTCTATAAATTGTATTAAAAAAGATTTTAATTTTTTTGCTTATAAATTAAAAAAAAATAATTTAATTGATAAATAAATTATTTTTTGATGGACGATAGTCCATAAAAGTCAAAGTTATTGACCGATTCAAAAGTTTGATATCTTAATCAAAAGCCATGCTACTACGCATAAATATTGATTATGAAAATTATAACATTTGGTTTAAAAAAATAGTTTTTCGGTATGGATACATTTATTATAAACTACTTTGAAGCTCATATAAAGTTGAATAAACGGCAAAGATTATCAACCGATTTTTAAGTTTGATATCTTAATCGACAGCTCTTTTGTTGTATATAAATTGTATTAAAAAAGATTTTAATTTTTTTGCTTATAAATTAAAAAAAAATAATTTAATTGATAAATAAATTATTTTTTGATGGACGATAGTCCATAAAAGTCAAAGTTATTGACCGATTCAAAAGTTTGATATCTTAATCAAAAGCCATGCTACTACGCATAAATATTGATTATGAAAATTATAACATTTGGTTTAAAAAAATAGTTTTTCGGTATGAATACATTTATTATAAACTACTTCGAAGCTCATATAAAGTTGAATAAACGGCAAAGATTATCAACCGATTTTTAAGATTGATATCTTTCTACAGCTCTTTTGTTGTCTATAAATTGTATTAAAAAAGATTTTAATTTTTTTGCTTATAAATTAAAAAAAAATAATTTAATTGATAAATAAATTATTTTTTGATGGACGATAGTCCATAAAAGTCAAAGTTATTGACCGATTCAAAAGTTTGATATCTTAATCAAAAGCCATGCTACTACGCATAAATATTGATTATGAAAATTATAACATTTGGTTTAAAAAAATAGTTTTTCGGTATGGATACATTTATTATAAACTACTTTGAAGCTCATATAAAGTTGAATAAACGGCAAAGATTATCAACCGATTTTTAAGTTTGATATCTTAATCGACAGCTCTTTTGTTGTCTATAAATTGCATTAAAAAAAATTTTAATTTTTTTGCTTACAAATTAAAAAAAAATAATTTAATTGATAAATAAATTATTTTTTGATGGACGATAGTCCATAAAAGTAAAAGTTACTGACCGATTCAAAAGTTTGATATCTCAATCAAAAGCCATGCTACTACGCATAAATATTAATTATGAAAATTATAACATTTTGTTTAAAAAAATAGTTTTTCGGTATGGATACATTTATTATAAACTACTTTGAAGCTCATATAAAGTTGAATAAACGGCAAAGATTATCAACCGATTTTTAAGTTTGATATCTTAATCGACAGCTCTTTTGTTGTCTATAAATTGTATTAAAAAAGATTTTAATTTTTTTGCTATAAATTAAAAAAAAATAATTTAATTGATAAATAAATTATTTTTTGATGGACGATAGTCCATAAAAGTCAAAGTTACTGACCGATTTAAAAGTTTGATATCTTAATCAAAAGCCATGCTACTACGCATAAATATTGATTATGAAAATTATAACATTTGGTTAAAAAAAATAGTTTTTCGGTATGGATACATTTATTATAAACTACTTTGAAGCTCATATAAAGTTGAATAAACGGCAAAGATTATCAACCGATTTTTAAGTTTGATATCTTAATCGACAGCTCTTTTGTTGTCTATAAATTGTATTAAAAAAATTTTTAAACTTTTTGCTTATAAATTAAAAAAAAATAATTTAATTGATAAATAAATTATTTTTTGATGGACGATAGTCCATAAAAGTCAAAGTTACTGACCGATTCAAAAGTTTGATATCTTAATCGACAAATATTGATTATGAAAATTATAACATTTGGTTAAAAAAAATAGTTTTTCGGTATGGATACATTTATTATAAACTACTTTGAAGCTCATATAAAGTTGAATAAACGGCAAAGATTATCAACCGATTTTTAAGTTTGATATCTTAATCGACAGCTCTTTTGTTGTCTATAAATTTTTTTAAAAAAGATTTTAAACTTTTTGCTTACAAATTAAAAAAAAAAATAGTTTAATTGATAAATAAATAATTTTTGATGGACGATAGTCCAATTTTCAACATCTTAATATTTTCAAAATTAAATAAATAAATAAATTAATTTTTTAATAAATAATTTTTGATGGACGATAGTCCATCAAAAAACAAAAAACCGCTTAAAGTAATAAACGAGTTGTTGCTTAAGCTTTCTTAACCAGTCTTCATAGTCTTAATATTTTCAAAATTAAATAAATAAATAAATTAATTATTTAATAAATAATTTTTGATGGACGATAGTCCATCAAAAAACAAAAAACCGCTTAAAGTAATAAACGAGTTGTTGTTTAAGCTTTCATAACCAATCTTCATCGCCTTAATATTCCGATTTAATAGCGAACGACCATACCATGTTGAGCATACCGGTTCTCGTTCGATCACTGAAGTCAAGCAGCATTGGGCATAGTTAGTACTTAGATGGGTGACCGCTTGGGAACACTCTGTTGCGTTGGCAATCGATATATTTTAAACTTTTTTTGTTAATAAGCAAAATCGACAAAAAAAAATTTGGAGAACACTTCTCACCATATAATTTAATTTCATATTGAATTTTAGTTTCAATATATAATTCGGTAAGATAAGTGATTTTATTTCGGTATGATAGTCAGTAAAATGTGGTGACTAAATTTTAAATTGTAAAAATATAGAAAATGTACTTTATTATTAAAATCTTAAAAAACTTTAGTGACATATTTTATAGTTAACTACAAGCTATAATGATTTAATCGTATGTTAAAAAACTTTTCGTTAATAATTAAACTTTATAACTGGATACATTATTTTATTTTAATAACTTCATAACGAATTGTTAATAGAATGATGATTCTAATGGAATCTTAGTTTGACCAAACATATTTGACTTTAACTTTTCAATTTTAATTTATATATAACCAATTTTCAATTTCAGGAAAGTCAAATACAAAGGCAGTATGATGGCTGCTTTAAAACTTAAAAACTTCCGTCACTTAAAATGTTTTTGATAATTTAAAATGTTTATAAGTTTAAATGTTCTTAGATATTAAAATCTTAAATCATTTATAGATCAACATTTTAGTTTAAACATCAATGATAATTTTGTTAACATTATAACAATAATGATTTGTTCGTATAACAACCACCATTCCTTAATAATTAACTTTAAAAACTTTCTTATAAGTTTAAATGTTCTTAGATATTAAAATCTTAAATGTTCTTAGATATTAAAATCTTAAATCATTTTTAGATAAACATTTTAGTTTAAACATCAATGATAATTTTTTTAACATTATAACAATAATGATTTGTTCGTATAACAACCACCATTCTTTAATAATTAACTTTAAAAACTTTCTTTACATTAATTTATTTTAATAACTTTAAAACGGTTCTTCGATAGGAGGATGAGTCTAAAGGGATCGCAGTATGACGGCTGCTCTACCCTTTACAGCGCCTCCACCGATAACAATGTCGTTTGCAATTGATTCTGGGCTCAAAAATTGTTAATACCAATAATTTAATTGAATAAAACCGATGACTTCTATAAGCATGATAATAGCTAATAGATATCTTTGATTAAACAATTGCAGTGGCATCAATTGAACCATAAAGTATCGAACTGTAGGTAAACCTACAATTCTAGTTAATAGTTTAAGCCTAACAATGTAATTAATGCCCCATTTCTATTGTTGCAGACTAGCTTGGATACGACCTTAGAGGCGTTCAGGCATAATCCAACGGACGTTGCATCATACCACTGTTCTCTCGAACAAGTATTGAACCATGGGTCCGTACCTGCGGTTCCTCTCGTACTACGCAGGAATGCTATCGCAACAACGACTCATCAGTAGGGTAAAACTAACCTGTCTCACGACGGTCTAAACCCAGCTCACGTTCCCTTTTGATGGACGATAGTCCATAAAAGTAAAAGTTACTGACCGATTCAAAAGTTTGATATCTTAATCAAAAGCCATGCTACTACGCATAAATATTGATTATGAAAATTATAACATTTGGTTAAAAAAAATAGTTTTTCGGTATGGATACATTTATTATAAACTACTTTGAAGCTCATATAAAGTTGAATAAACGGCAAAGATTATCAACCGATTTTTAAGTTTGATATCTTAATCGACAGCTCTTTTGTTGTCTATAAATTGTATTAAAAAAGATTTTAAACTTTTTGCTTATAAATTAAAAAAAAATAATTTAATTGATAAATAAATTATTTTTTGATGGACGATAGTCCATAAAAGTCAAAGTTACTGACCGATTCAAAAGTTTGATATCTCAATCAAAAGCCATGCTACTACGCATAAATATTGATTATAAAAATTATAACATTTGGTTTTAAAAAATAATTTTTCGGTATGGATACATTTATTATAAACTACTTTGAAGCTTGTAACAGTTTCAGAGAAACTGTTAGCAGAATTTACTCACTGAGAGGTTTCGGAGCGGTCATCTGAGGCCAGCTAAGCTCAGGGAAAAGGCGTGGGGTTTTCCGAAACATCAGTGAGTCGTGTTAGACCGCAGGGAAGGAAACAATGGAAAATTGGGGAAAGGAGTGAAAAGGAGAGGAACAACTTACCATGTCAGAAGTAACACTTACCACAGCCCCCAATACTATCACGAGATTTATCTCATTTTAGAAAAAAAAACCCAAGAGAAACAAAAAAAACAAAAAAAAACTTGAAAAGTTCAAATATATAAAAAATGATATAATTTGTTAATTTGTATATTAACAGAACTAATTACTACAGAACAAAAAAAAAACTTAATTAAAACTTAACTAAAAACTAATTAACCAATTAACTTACCCACCACCAAACCAATAGGCGCCTTAAAATTAAAATTTGTCTACATGAGGTATGTTGAATGAAGATGATTACAAGGCTGATTACAATGATGCTGATGTTATTAGTATTATTATTATTATTATTATTATTATTGTTCTTTATATTATTATGATTATGATGATTATTTAATAAAGAAACTTGATTAACTTTATTATTAAATTAATTACAGCTATTATGATTATTATTACTATTACTATAATGGTTTTGTATTTTATTATTTAGATCGTCCGTTTAATCTAACTGAACAGGTTACGGATAATCCACCCGTTCAAAAGAAAACACGTGGTATATAATCTCTTCCTCTGGTATTATATTCAAGCCGACCAGGAAATAGTTTTAAAATTCAATCACAATTTATAGATATCACAATTCACTGATACTATATACCACAATTTATTGATACTACTGTATCATCAATTTTTTAAGTTTTAATTTTTATTATTTATAAAGCTTAAAAATAGCCTCATAATTATAATCACTACTTAAACTATTTTAAATATAAATTCACTACTTTCGTATTTATTTAAATTATTTTAAATTCTTTTTTTTTTTTTTTTTTTAGTTTGGTTCTTATCAGTTTAAAAACCATTCAACGACTACCCAAATTTTGTTTCTCCTCGCTTCTTTCCCTCTTCTTTTTTTTATTTTTATTTATCAATATATACATATATATAACAACAAACCCGATTTTACGTTCAGAGCTATTCAACCTACTTAACTAAATATACTGTAACGAACGCCCGGATGTTACAATCGTGTGGACGTACCCATCGATCCCTGAGATCTCATCCTGCTAGGCAAACAAAGACATTTTTAATTACAACGACAATAAAATGAGGAGTACCGAAAGAAAAAAAACAGTTTAAAAAAGGAGAATATGAAAACTATGCCTTAACATCTTTGAAATGATAAATTCCCAGACTATTGCCATCCTCGTTCATCACCTCGCAAGCTACGTTCCCAACCAGTCGGATAATTTTGACTTTTAAAAATTTCGGAGCTAGTTTAGCTGAGAAGAAGTTGGCAGCATTACTTTGAATAAAATTTTTCACATAAACGTTTTGACCAATGTGAAACTTAGGTGGCCGAGAACGTAAATTATATGGAGTGTGAGCTTTCGCTTGGGCTTTAGAGAAGTTTTCATGGACCTTTTCAGCCAATTTAAATAATACATCAGGCTTATAGTTAGGTAACATATATCCACCGGTTGAATTGTATACATCACGTAAAAGTTCATATAAGGATCCATGCGTGACAGGATGTTGACCAAATACAAGCAAGTGAGGGGCGAAACCAGTTGTTTCGTGTATAATACTACGTAGGGCTTGTGTGATCGCTTCAAGGTGGACATCCCAAGTTTTGTGATCATCGTGGATGTAAGCTCTTATGGAAGCTAATACTGATCTGTTTACACGTTCCGACGAATTTGCCTGAGGGGAATATTTTGCGGTAAAAGTATGCGACACGCCATATTTTTTTAATAGAGTTTTAACGCCAACCGACGTAAATTGTCGCCCGTTATCAGTGACAATGGTTTCGGGAACACCAAACATTAAAAATATGTTTCTTTCGAGGAATTTTGTAACTTCGTCTGCTGTAGCTTGGCGAACCGCTTTAGTAATAACGAACTTAGAGTAATGATCGACAGCTATTATAATGAATGTATTTCCAGCACGTGTCCTAGGGTAAGGACCTAAAAAATCAAGGTATACCCTTTGCCAAGGTCGAAACGTGGCCGGTAAAGAACCAAGAGGTGGACGTAATACATAATTTGGTGCTTTATTACATTTGCAAACATCACAAGAAGAGTTAAATTGTCGAATGTCGGAACTCATGCTGGGCCAAAAAAAATATTGTTGCAAAAGTTTTATGGTCTTAAATGAACCTAAATGAGCCGAAGTAGGTGGAGAATGAGCCGATTTAACAAGATTTAACCGAAGTGGCTCTGGGACAACCAACTTCCAGTCAGGTGTGTCGGTTTCACCCTCTATACTGTTCGTACTCTTATGGATATAGAGTTTTCCATTAATTACCTTCAAGTTGGATTTTAACTCTGATGCTTCCACACGCTCAATTTGGGACCGGTATTCTGCACTTTGGAAACATTCAGAGCTTAAATCAATATTCATGGTTGAATGATTCACAACGTTGACATGCCTTCCGTTCTTGACAGGGTGACTCAATTCGTCCATGAAAACGCGTGATAATGCATCTGGTACACAGTTTTGGCTATCTTTACGATACTCTATCGTAAAATTAAAACCTTGAAGTTTTAAGGACCATCGCGCTAATCTTCCTGTTAAGTCTTTCTGGGACATCAACCAGGTAAGACTAGCGTGATCGGTTATTATGGTGAACGGCAATCCTTCTACATAACCCCGAAATTTCTTGATGGCCAAGACTGCGGCCAAACATTCCAACTCGGTCACACTATAGTGACGCTGAGCGGCGTTAAGTTTATGGGACATATATTCGATTGGTCGGTCTTGTCCGTCATCCGGTTTTTGAAACAATACTGCACCAACCCCAGTGGAACTCGCATCGCATTGTATATAAAAGTGTTTAGTAAAATCGGCAGTATTTAGAACGGGAGCCGTGGTTAAAGCGAGCTTGAGCTTTTCAAAAGCCATCTGAGACTCTTCAGACCATTTGAACTTCTGGTTCTTTTTAAGCATATTGGTCAACGGAGTGGAAAGAGAAGAGTACTGATCAATGAATCGACGATACCACCCGCATATCCCCAAAAACCTTCTCATTTGACGTACCGTCTTAGGCACTGGGAACTCCGCAATGGCTCGTACCTTTTCCGGATTTGGTCGCAAAGTGCCCCCACCCACTACATGACCTAGATAATCGATCTCTCTCAGTAGGAATTTACTTTTTTCCACATTGATCGTTAATCCCGCTGCTGATAGCCGTGAAGATACATCAGCTAACAGAGACAGGTGTTCTTCAAATGTGGCGGATGTAATAAGAAGATCATCGAGATATACGAATACTCGATCATGTAAGTGGTGTGGGATCACTCTATGCATCAACCGGCAAAGGGTTTGAGGCGCATTACAGAGCCCAAATGGCATGACAGTAAAGTGGTAAAGCGGACGTCCTGGCACGGTAAAAGCAGTTTTCTCCATAGACTCGGGATCTAATGGGATTTGCCAGAACGCATCCTTTAAGTCGATACTGGACATGAACTGGGTTCGTTCCAGTCGACTTAGCAAACCATCAATGAGGGGCAATGGATAGGCATCTTTTCGGGTTACACTATTTAATTTCCGAGCGTCAAGGCAAAGACGAACCTTTCCATTTGCTTTTAACACTCTGGTCATAGGCGAACTCCAAGGACCAGCACTTTCCGTGATCACACCTAAGTCCAACATCCTATCCAATTCAACGTCAATATCACGCTGAACAGCCGGAGAAACCGAGAAAAACCGCTGCTTGATGGGGTTTGCATCGCCCGTGTCAATATTGTGCGTGACTAAGGAGGTTTTACCGAGACCATATTTCTGAGAGCTGGGAAACGAATCAATAATTTGTTGAAGCCTAAACGCTTGCTCAGGCGTGAGATTGTGCTGTTTAATAGCTGTCTTCGACAAAGCGTCCCTAGATACTTCCTCAATAATAGTAGGCTTTAAACTGAAAAGATTCCAAAAATCATAACCCAGATAGAGCTCCTGATGCAGGTCGGGTATTACAAATAACTGGACTTTAAGAGTTTTCCCGAGGTACGTAATAGATACTTGAACATACCCGAGCACCGAATGTTTAGCACCACTAGCCGTCTGCACTGAAGCAGTTAGGGGTCTGAGTGGAATATCGTGTTTCTCGATGAAGTTCATTCCATTTTTGCCTAGCGCACTGATAGTCGCACCACTATCAAGGAGACCTAAGATATTGGTACCAGCTATATTTACGGACGCATAAGGACGATTGTCAGTGAAATCGGATGAGCTAGATACGGAGGCAAACTTGGCTTTAGATAACTTGCGATAGATTGTCCGTTTGCTACGGAAATAATTCATTGATCTGGTTTTATGATTCTTAAAAGTGATAAATTTAGGGGGATAATTAATTGAAGAGGATACTAAGTTACGGGAATTTGAATTCATTTTCGTTTGGTCCGGGCAAAGAATTCCGGATCTGTGTTCGCTGCTGCTTCTGTTGTATTCGATCTGGGAGACATTAGAACTTGTTGCTGGAAATGAGTGTTCCCAGGGTTTCTCATTCCCAATTGTCCGTTTTTCGTTCTCCAGTTACAGTTTGAACAGTAAGGTGAATTAATACGAAGCGTGTGTCCACAATAACAACAAAATGAAGGAGGTTGAAAATAAGACGAGCTACGAGGATATTGAGTTGGAATGCCCTGATTTGGAGCACTTTCATGGAATTCGATTTGTTGTGGAACTTGGTTCTTATTTCGAAAATCTGGCGGAGTTTGTGAATAAGTCAGTGGAGAAGAAAAAGATTGCGCTGGTGTTAGTTCGTGGATACTGCGCGAAAAACCAGGACCCATCGCAACCTCGGGGTTGTAATTCATGTTTCTCCACGTCTCCTCAATTGCAACACATCTATTGACCATAACGGCAACGGAAGGAAATCTCTCACCAGCTACGGTAACTCTAAGTCCGGGACGCATATTCTTTCGTAGAATATCACAAAGTTCCATTTCAGATAATGCGATTTTTAACGGAAGAGCAATGCTCAAGATGTTGTAATAAAAATCGACGAACGATTCCTTAACTTTTTGCTTTCGATGTTCTAAGGTATTTTTAATATCACTATCAGTTCGACCATCTTGAAAACGATGTAAAAATCCGTCCTTTAAGTCTTTCCAAGTACAACGGGGATTTCGCTCAAGTAATATCCAATAATGTTCTCGAGCCACTCCATGGAACAATGATCCGATATCATGCACTAATGAGTCGCATGGTATGCCATGAGTTACTGCCATAAGTTCAACTCTGTAGAAGAACTTTTGTATCGACATACTCGTTGCAGTACCTGAAGGAGAACCATCGAATGATATGTTCCATTTTTGGATGTCTACATGGGAAAAATAACGGTTTGGGGCCGAATGCTCGAAATGACTAAAAGGGGCCGATGGCATCGTATTTGCTGTTTGTGGTTCATAATTAATCCGGTTTAACGAAGACTGAGTATATGTGGGTTGCTGATGTCCTCGATGGTCAGGTATTATAAATTTTGAAGTATCGGGAAGTGTCTCTCTTGAAGTCGTGGGGTTTCTGGAGGGAGGAAAAGCGGATTGTAGGGGAAAAGAAGAAGGGACAACAGGATGCGGCGGAGGTAAATTAGATGGGGCTGAAGTATGAGATACACTAGAAACAAATGTTGCATAATCAGATTTAAAAGGTGGGTTAGCCATTTGCGTTATCGCAGGAGGTGGATTTTTAGAGCCGGATTCATGAAAACGAACTTGCTTAGAACTATGTTCCATAACAATGTCCTTCTGCTTTAGTAATTTGTCGCTCGGCTCATCTTCATCAGATAAGGAATCATTTGCGTTATCTTCGTGGATTGTATTCCGATCATCATTATCTCCATATTCCTCAATTCGAAGACTATTCAAAGTTTCTAGCGAAGTATTTTGTGTATGGGCATCTTGGAGCTTAGGTATTAGTTCCAAAATTGCTTGACAGGACGCAGCTAAACTAGCAACGGAAGTTTGAACACTTTTTGAAGAGGACATACGACCTAGTCGTAACTGGACGTGTCGCAATCGAGATGTCATTATTGTAAATAATTCGGGATCCACTCCATCGACTGACTTAAGGTAGTTTTGTAATTCGGAATGTAACGCTCTCAATTTTGTAGTACAAATACTGACTTCACGTCGGGGAGATTTTGCTGCTCGGGAGTGGGGGCGAACCGGTAATAGCTCGGAATCTTTCAATTCCCTATCAAAACAAGATTGTAACTCAGCAATTTGTCGTATAATGGAACCTTTTAAGTTTCTAACTTCACATTCAATATCGATTTCGTCGGACTCTAAATCCTGACTCCGAATCATGATTTCCATGATGAAAAAAAAATTGTTTTTATTGTGGTTGCAAAAAAAAACGCTAAATACCGACAGACAATGAGATACCGTAACGGATGTTTATTGTGATCGTAATTATATGCAATAATATAAATGCAACAATAAATTCAAATTATTAAAAATTAATTATTATTAATTATTAATAGAAAACAAACTCTACTCTAAAAAAAATCCAAATATTTAAATAAATTTATTAAAATATAAAAAAAAAATATAGCAAAAATATATATTTATATATAGATAAACGTATATGTAATTAGCGGGGATGAAATCAAAGTATAAGGGCTGTAGCAGTGTTACTCCTGCTGGTCTTTAAAGGAATTGGGAAAGGAAATAATTGACAATGATAAATCTAAGATTAAGGAAGAAAAAAAAACTAGTAATCTTAAGAACGCGCCAATATACCAGATACAGACATATGAATCAACAATATAAATTGGAAACACGTGCGTGGTTAATTGAACGCGTACCAAAAAAAAAATGAATGAATAAAAATAAAATATCGAAATTGTTTGTTACCGACATGCAGTTGTTACTAACAACGCATTCAACACGTAAGCAGAAACCGTCGCGACGCATGAGGGTTATCCTACATAGTACATAATAACTGATAAAATCGAATTATACTGACACTAACTTCGACAGAAAATAAAACTGGAAATATGCTAGTGCGATTTGATTTCATCAGCTATAAAAAAAAATTAACTTTAAATTAAACTGTTAAACAAGTTATACACCTTATAACAACCGAATCGACAGATGAACTGGATACCGACCGCGTGTATAACTTATCATAAATGAATAACAAAAAAAAAAATTATGAAAACTTAACGGTGTTTGGGCATAGAAAAGAAAACATGGATGGATAGGAAAGAAAGGAAAAGTACTAGAAGAATGACACCACTGAATTGCATTACTTTAATTATAATGGAGGTCACTTCAAGACATTGGATAAGGAAATGGGATGAGAAAGGCAATGTAAGTTAGCCAGAGTGCTTGGGCGCCACTGTAACAGTTTCAGAGAAACTGTTAGCAGAATTTACTCACTGAGAGGTTTCGGAGCGGTCATCTGAGGCCAGCTAAGCTCAGGGAAAAGGCGTGGGGTTTTCCGAAACATCAGTGAGTCGTGTTAGACCGCAGGGAAGGAAACAATGGAAAATTGGGGAAAGGAGTGAAAAGGAGAGGAACAACTTACCATGTCAGAAGTAACACTTACCACAGCCCCCAATACTATCACGAGATTTATCTCATTTTAGAAAAAAAAACCCAAGAGAAACAAAAAAAACAAAAAAAAACTTGAAAAGTTCAAATATATAAAAAATGATATAATTTGTTAATTTGTATATTAACAGAACTAATTACTACAGAATAAAAAAAAAACTTAATTAAAACTTAACTAAAAACTAATTAACCAATTAACTTACCCACCACCAAACCAATAGGCGCCTTAAAATTAAAATTTGTCTACATGAGGTATGTTGAATGAAGATGATTACAAGGCTGATTACAATGATGCTGATGTTATTAGTATTATTATTATTATTATTATTATTATTGTTCTTTATATTATTATGATTATGATGATTATTTAATAAAGAAACTTGATTAACTTTATTATTAAATTAATTACAGCTATTATGATTATTATTACTATTACTATAATGGTTTTGTATTTTATTATTTAGATCGTCCGTTTAATCTAACTGAACAGGTTACGGATAATCCACCCATTCAAAAGAAAACACGTGGTATATAATCTCTTCCTCTGGTATTATATTCAAGCCGACCAGGAAATAGTTTTAAAATTCAATCACAATTTATAGATATCACAATTCACTGATACTATATACCACAATTTATTGATACTACTGTATCATCAATTTTTTAAGTTTTAATTTTTATTATTTATAAAGCTTAAAAATAGCCTCATAATTATAATCACTACTTAAACTATTTTAAATATAAATTCACTACTTTCGTATTTATTTAAATTATTTTAAATTCTTTTTTTTTTTTTTTTTTAGTTTGGTTCTTATCAGTTTAAAAACCATTCAACGACTACCCAAATTTTGTTTCTCCTCGCTTCTTTCCCTCTTCTTTTTTTTATTTTTATTTATCAATATATACATATATATAACAACAAACCCGATTTTACGTTCAGAGCTATTCAACCTACTTAACTAAATATACTGTAACGAACGCCCGGATGTTACAAGCTCATATAAAGTTGAATAAACGGCAAAGATTATCAACCGATATTTAAGTTTGATATCTTAATCGACAGCTCTTTTGTTGTCTATAAATTGTATTAAAAAAGATTTTAATTTTTTTGCTTATAAATTAAAAAAAAATAATTTAATTGATAAATAAATTATTTTTTGATGGACGATAGTCCATAAAAGTAAAAGTTACTGACCGATTCAAAAGTTTGATATCTCAATCAAAAGCCATGCTACTACGCATAAATATTGATTATGAAAATTATAACATTTTGTTTAAAAAAATAGTTTTTCGGTATGGATACATTTATTATAAACTACTTTGAAGCTCATATAAAGTTGAATAAACGGCAAAGATTATCAACCGATTTTTAAGTTTGATATCTTAATCGACAGCTCTTTTGTTGTCTATAAATTGTATTAAAAAAGATTTTAAGATTTTTGCTTATAAATTAAAAAAAAATAATTTAATTGATAAATAAATTATTTTTTGATGGACGATAGTCCATAAAAGTCAAAGTTACTGACCGATTCAAAACTTTGATATCTTAATCAAAAGCCATGCTACTACGCATAAATATTGATTATGAAAATTATAACATTTGGTTTAAAAAAATAGTTTTTCGGTATGGATACATTTATTATAAATTACTTTGAAGCTCATATAAAGTTGAATAAACGGCAAAGATTATCAACCGATTTTTAAGTTTGATATCTTAATCGACAGCTCTTTTGTTGTCTATAAATTGTATTAAAAAAGATTTTGATTTTTTTGCTTATAAATTAAAAAAAAATAATTTAATTGATAAATAAATTATTTTTTGATGGACGATAGTCCATAAAAGTCAAAGTTATTGACCGATTCAAAAGTTTGATATCTTAATCAAAAGCCATGCTACTACGCATAAATATTGATTATGAAAATTATAACATTTGGTTTAAAAAAATAGTTTTTCGGTATGGATACATTTATTATAAACTACTTCGAAGCTCATATAAAGTTGAATAAACGGCAAAGATTATCAACCGATTTTTAAGATTGATATCTTTCTACAGCTCTTTTGTTGTCTTTAAATTGTATTAAAAAAGATTTTAATTTTTTTGCTTATAAATTAAAAAAAAATAATTTAATTGATAAATAAATTATTTTTTGATGGACGATAGTCCATAAAAGTCAAAGTTATTGACCGATTCAAAAGTTTGATATCTTAATCAAAAGCCATGCTACTACGCATAAATATTGATTATGAAAATTATAACATTTGGTTTAAAAAAATAGTTTTTCGGTATGGATACATTTATTATAAACTACTTTGAAGCTCATATAAAGTTGAATAAACGGCAAAGATTATCAACCGATTTTTAAGTTTGATATCTTAATCGACAGCTCTTTTGTTGTCTATAAATTGCATTAAAAAAGATTTTAATTTTTTTGCTTACAAATTAAAAAAAAATAATTTAATTGATAAATAAATTATTTTTTGATGGACGATAGTCCATAAAAGTAAAAGTTACTGACCGATTCAAAAGTTTGATATCTCAATCAAAAGCCATGCTACTACGCATAAATATTAATTATGAAAATTATAACATTTTGTTTAAAAAAATAGTTTTTCGGTATGGATACATTTATTATAAACTACTTTGAAGCTCATATAAAGTTGAATAAACGGCAAAGATTATCAACCGATTTTTAAGTTTGATATCTTAATCGACAGCTCTTTTGTTGTCTATAAATTGTATTAAAAAAGATTTTAAGATTTTTGCTTAAAAATTAAAAAAAAATAATTTAATTGATAAATAAATTATTTTTTGATGGACGATAGTCCATAAAAGTAAAAGTTATTGACCGATTCAAAAGTTTGATATCTTAATCAAAAGCCATGCTACTACGCATAAATATTGATTATGAAAATTATAACATTTGGTTTAAAAAAATAGTTTTTCGGTATGGATACATTTATTATAAACTACTTTGAAGCTCATATAAAGTTAAATAAACGGCAAAGATTATCAACCGATTTTTAAGTTTGATATCTTAATCGACAGCTCTTTTGTTGTCTATAAATTGTATTAAAAAAGATTTTAAACTTTTTGCTTAAAAATTAAAAAAAAATAATTTAATTGATAAATAAATTATTTTTTGATGGACGATAGTCAATAAAAGTCAAAGTTATTGACCGATTCAAAAGTTTGATATCTTAATCAAAAGCCATGCTACTACGCATAAATATTGATTATGAAAATTATAACATTTGGTTTAAAAAAATAGTTTTTCGGTATGGATACATTTATTATAATCTACTTTGAAGCTCATATAAAGTTGAATAAACGGCAAAGATTATCAACCGATTTTTAAGTTTGATATCTTAATCGACAGCTCTTTTGTTGTCTATAAATTGTATTAAAAAAGATTTTAATTTTTTTGCTTACAAATTAAAAAAAAATAATTTAATTGATAAATAAATTATTTTTTGATGGACGATAGTCCATAAAAGTAAAAGTTACTGACCGATTCAAAAGTTTGATATCTCAATCAAAAGCCATGCTACTACGCATAAATATTGATTATGAAAATTATAACAGTTTGTTTAAAAAAATAGTTTTTCGGTATGGATACATTTATTATAAACTACTTTGAAGCTCATATAAAGTTGAATAAACGGCAAAGATTATCAACCGATTTTTAAGTTTGATATCTTAATCGACAGCTCTTTTGTTGTCTATAAATTGTATTAAAAAAGATTTTAAGATTTTTGCTTATAAATTAAAAAAAAAATAATTTAATTGATAAATAAATTATTTTTTGATGGACGATAGTCCATAAAAGTAAAAGTTATTGACCGATTCAAAAGTTTGATATCTTAATCAAAAGCCATGCTACTACGCATAAATATTGATTATGAAAATTATAACATTTGGTTTAAAAAAATAGTTTTTCGGTATGGATACATTTATTATAAACTACTTTGAAGCTCATATAAAGTTGAATAAACGGCAAAGATTATCAACCGATTTTTAAGTTTGATATCTTAATCGACAGCTCTTTTGTGGTCTATAAATTGTATTAAAAAAGATTTTAATTTTTTTGCTTATAAATTAAAAAAAAATAATTTAATTGATAAATAAATTATTTTTTGATGGACGATAGTCCATAAAAGTCAAAGTTATTGACCGATTCAAAAGTTTGATATCTTAATCAAAAGCCATGCTACTACGCATAAATATTGATTATGAAAATTATAACATTTGGTTTAAAAAAATAGTTTTTCGGTATGGATACATTTATTATAAACTACTTTGAAGCTCATATAAAGTTGAATAAACGGCAAAGATTATCAACCGATTTTTAAGTTTGATATCTTAATCGACAGCTCTTTTGTTGTCTATAAATTGTATTAAAAAAGATTTTAATTTTTATGCTTATAAATTAAAAAAAAATAATTTAATTGATAAATAAATTATTTTTTGATGGACGATAGTCCATAAAAGTCAAAGTTATTGACCGATTCAAAAGTTTGATATCTTAATCAAAAGCCATGCTACTACGCATAAATATTGATTATGAAAATTATAACATTTGGTTTAAAAAAATAGTTTTTCGGTATGGATACATTTATTATAAACTACTTTGAAGCTCATATAAAGTTGAATAAACGGCAAAGATTATCAACCGATTTTTAAGTTTGATATCTTAATCGACAGCTCTTTTGTTGTCTATAAATTGTATTAAAAAAGATTTTAATTTTTATGCTTATAAATTAAAAAAAAATAATTTAATTGATAAATAAATTATTTTTTGATGGACGATAGTCCATAAAAGTCAAAGTTATTGACCGATTCAAAAGTTTGATATCTTAATCAAAAGCCATGCTACTACGCATAAATATTGATTATGAAAATTATAACATTTGGTTTAAAAAAATAGTTTTTCGGTATGGATACATTTATTATAAACTACTTTGAAGCTCATATAAAGTTAAATAAACGGCAAAGATTATCAACCGATTTTTAAGTTTGATATCTTAATCGACAGCTCTTTTGTTGTCTATAAATTGTATTAAAAAAGATTTTAAACTTTTTGCTTATAAATTAAAAAAAAATAATTTAATTGATAAATAAATTATTTTTTGATGGACGATAGTCAATAAAAGTCAAAGTTATTGACCGATTCAAAAGTTTGATATCTTAATCAAAAGCCATGCTACTACGCATAAATATTGATTATGAAAATTATAACATTTGGTTTAAAAAAATAGTTTTTCGGTATGGATACATTTATTATAATCTACTTTGAAGCTCATATAAAGTTGAATAAACGGCAAAGATTATCAACCGATTTTTAAGTTTGATATCTTAATCGACAGCTCTTTTGTTGTCTATAAATTGTATTAAAAAAGATTTTAATTTTTTTGCTTACAAATTAAAAAATAATAATTTAATTGATAAATAAATTATTTTTTGATGGACGATAGTCCATAAAAGTAAAAGTTACTGACCGATTCAAAAGTTTGATATCTCAATCAAAAGCCATGCTACTACGCATAAATATTGATTATGAAAATTATAACATTTTGTTTAAAAAAATAGTTTTTCGGTATGGATACATTTATTATAAACTACTTTGAAGCTCATATAAAGTTGAATAAACGGCAAAGATTATCAACCGATTTTTAAGTTTGATATCTTAATCGACAGCTCTTTTGTTGTCTATAAATTGTATTAAAAAAGATTTTAAGATTTTTGCTTATAAATTAAAAAAAAAATAATTTAATTGATAAATAAATTATTTTTTGATGGACGATAGTCCATAAAAGTAAAAGTTATTGACCGATTCAAAAGTTTGATATCTTAATCAAAAGCCATGCTACTACGCATAAATATTGATTATGAAAATTATAACATTTGGTTTAAAAAAATAGTTTTTCGGTATGGATACATTTATTATAAACTACTTTGAAGCTCATATAAAGTTGAATAAACGGCAAAGATTATCAACCGATTTTTAAGTTTGATATCTTAATCGACAGCTCTTTTGTGGTCTATAAATTGTATTAAAAAAGATTTTAATTTTTTTGCTTATAAATTAAAAAAAAATAATTTAATTGATAAATAAATTATTTTTTGATGGACGATAGTCCATAAAAGTCAAAGTTATTGACCGATTCAAAAGTTTGATATCTTAATCAAAAGCCATGCTACTACGCATAAATATTGATTATGAAAATTATAACATTTGGTTTAAAAAAATAGTTTTTCGGTATGGATACATTTATTATAAACTACTTTGAAGCTCATATAAAGTTGAATAAACGGCAAAGATTATCAACCGATTTTTAAGTTTGATATCTTAATCGACAGCTCTTTTGTTGTCAATAAATTGTATTAAAAAAGATTTTAAACTTTTTGCTTATAAATTAAAAAAAAATAATTTAATTGATAAATAAATTATTTTTTGATGGACGATAGTCCATAAAAGTCAAAGTTATTGACCGATTCAAAAGTTTGATATCTTAATCAAAAGCCATGCTACTACGCATAAATATTGATTATGAAAATTATAACATTTGGTTTAAAAAAATAGTTTTTCGGTATGGATACATTTATTATAAACTACTTTGAAGCTCATATAAAGTTGAATAAACGGCAAAGATTATCAACCGATTTTTAAGTTTGATATCTTAATCGACAGCTCTTTTGTTGTCTATAAATTGTATTAAAAAAGATTTTAATTTTTATGCTTATAAATTAAAAAAAAATAATTTAATTGATAAATAAATTATTTTTTGATGGACGATAGTCCATAAAAGTCAAAGTTATTGACCGATTCAAAAGTTTGATATCTTAATCAAAAGCCATGCTACTACGCATAAATATTGATTATGAAAATTATAACATTTGGTTTAAAAAAATAGTTTTTCGGTATGGATACATTTATTATAAACTACTTTGAAGCTCATATAAAGTTAAATAAACGGCAAAGATTATCAACCGATTTTTAAGTTTGATATCTTAATCGACAGCTCTTTTGTTGTCTATAAATTGTATTAAAAAAGATTTTAAACTTTTTGCTTATAAATTAAAAAAAAATAATTTAATTGATAAATAAATTATTTTTTGATGGACGATAGTCAATAAAAGTCAAAGTTATTGACCGATTCAAAAGTTTGATATCTTAATCAAAAGCCATGCTACTACGCATAAATATTGATTATGAAAATTATAACATTTGGTTTAAAAAAATAGTTTTTCGGTATGGATACATTTATTATAATCTACTTTGAAGCTCATATAAAGTTGAATAAACGGCAAAGATTATCAACCGATTTTTAAGTTTGATATCTTAATCGACAGCTCTTTTGTTGTCTATAAATTGTATTAAAAAAGATTTTAATTTTTTTGCTTACAAATTAAAAAAAAATAATTTAATTGATAAATAAATTATTTTTTGATGGACGATAGTCCATAAAAGTAAAAGTTACTGACCGATTCAAAAGTTTGATATCTCAATCAAAAGCCATGCTACTACGCATAAATATTGATTATGAAAATTATAACATTTTGTTTAAAAAAATAGTTTTTCGGTATGGATACATTTATTATAAACTACTTTGAAGCTCATATAAAGTTGAATAAACGGCAAAGATTATCAACCGATTTTTAAGTTTGATATCTTAATCGACAGCTCTTTTGTTGTCTATAAATTGTATTAAAAAAGATTTTAAGATTTTTGCTTATAAATTAAAAAAAAATAATTTAATTGATAAATAAATTATTTTTTGGTGGACGATAGTCCATAAAAGTAAAAGTTATTGACCGATTCAAAAGTTTGATATCTTAATCAAAAGCCATGCTACTACGCATAAATATTGATTATGAAAATTATAACATTTGGTTTAAAAAAATAGTTTTTCGGTATGGATACATTTATTATAAACTACTTTGAAGCTCATATAAAGTTGAATAAACGGCAAAGATTATCAACCGATTTTTAAGTTTGATATCTTAATCGACAGCTCTTTTGTGGTCTATAAATTGTATTAAAAAAGATTTTAATTTTTTTGCTTATAAATTAAAAAAAAATAATTTAATTGATAAATAAATTATTTTTTGATGGACGATAGTCCATAAAAGTCAAAGTTATTGACCGATTCAAAAGTTTGATATCTTAATCAAAAGCCATGCTACTACGCATAAATATTGATTATGAAAATTATAACATTTGGTTTAAAAAAATAGTTTTTCGGTATGGATACATTTATTATAAACTACTTTGAAGCTCATATAAAGTTGAATAAACGGCAAAGATTATCAACCGATTTTTAAGTTTGATATCTTAATCGACAGCTCTTTTGTTGTCAATAAATTGTATTAAAAAAGATTTTAAACTTTTTGCTTATAAATTAAAAAAAAATAATTTAATTGATAAATAAATTATTTTTTGATGGACGATAGTCCATAAAAGTCAAAGTTATTGACCGATTCAAAAGTTTGATATCTTAATCAAAAGCCATGCTACTACGCATAAATATTGATTATGAAAATTATAACATTTGGTTTAAAAAAATAGTTTTTCGGTATGGATACATTTATTATAAACTACTTTGAAGCTCATATAAAGTTGAATAAACGGCAAAGATTATCAACCGATTTTTAAGTTTGATATCTTAATCGACAGCTCTTTTGTTGTCTATAAATTGTATTAAAAAAGATTTTAATTTTTATGCTTATAAATTAAAAAAAAATAATTTAATTGATAAATAAATTATTTTTTGATGGACGATAGTCCATAAAAGTCAAAGTTATTGACCGATTCAAAAGTTTGATATCTTAATCAAAAGCCATGCTACTACGCATAAATATTGATTATGAAAATTATAACATTTGGTTTAAAAAAATAGTTTTTCGGTATGGATACATTTATTATAAACTACTTTGAAGCTCATATAAAGTTGAATAAACGGCAAAGATTATCAACCGATTTTTAAGTTTGATATCTTAATCGACAGCTCTTTTGTTGTCTATAAATTGTATTAAAAAAGATTTTAATTTTTTTGCTTATAAATTAAAAAAAAATAATTTAATTGATGAATAAATTGTTTTTTGATGGACGATAGTCCATAAAAGTAAAAGTTACTGACCGATTCAAAACTTTGATATCTTAATCAAAA
>CAUVYK010000075.1:915000-1135000 GCA_963556175.1 Tipula confusa
TTTGAGAATAATTTTGAATTTTAAAAAAAAACATTGAACATTTTTTTTTATATTATAATTATTACCACATGTAATTAAACTAGAAAAAGCCTCTTTTTGGTAGAGTATCTTTGATAAAAAAAAAATTTAATTTTTTTTTTTTACGATAAAGCTTTGTTTACCAATAGATAGTGACTCTTTTTGAGAATAATTTTGAATTTAAAAAAAACATAAAACATTTTTTTTTTATATCATAATTAATACCACATGTAATTAAACTAGAAGAAGCCTCTTTTTGGTAGAGTATCTTTGATAAAAAAAAAATTTAATTTTTTTTTTTTACGATAAAGCTTTGTTTACCAATAGATAGTGACTCTTTTTGAGAATAATTTTGAATTTTTAAAAAAAACATTGAACATTTTTTTTTATATTATAATTAATACCACATGTAACTAAACTAGAAGAAGCCTCTTTTTGGTAGAGTTTCTTTGATAAAAAAAAAAATTAATTTTTTTTTCACGATAAAGCTTTGTTTACCAATAGATAGTGACTCTTTTTGAGAATAATTTTGAATTTAAAAAAAAAAAATTGAACATTTTTTTTTTATATTATAATTAATACCACATGTAATTAAACTAGAAGAAGCCTCTTTTTGGTAGAGTATCTTTGATAAAACAAAAATTTAATTTTTTTTTTTTTACGATAAAGCTTTGTTTACCAATAGATAGTGACACTTTTTGAGAATAATTTTGAATTTTAAAAAAAAACATTGAACATTTTTTTTTTATATTATAATTAATACCACATGTAACTAAACTAGAAGAAGCCTCTTTTTGGTAGAGTATCTTTGATAAAAAAAAAATTAATTTTTTTTTTTACGATAAAGCTTTGTTTACCAATAGATAGTGACTCTTTTTGAGAATAATTTTGAATTTAAAAAAAAAACATTGAACAATTTTTTTTTATATTATAATTAATACCACATGTAATTAAACTAGAAGAAGCCTCTTTTTGGTAGAGTATCTTTGATAAAACAAAAATTTAATTTTTTTTTTTTACGATAAAGCTTTGTTTACCAATAGATAGTGACTCTTTTTGAGAATAATTTTGAATTTTTAAAAAAAACATTGAACATTTTTTTTTTTATATTATAATTAATACCACATGTAACTAAACTAGAAGAAGCCTCTTTTTGGTAGAGTATCTTTGATAAAAAAAAAAATTAATTTTTTTTTTTACGATAAAGCTTTGTTTACCAATAGATAGTGACTCTTTTTGAGAATAATTTTGAATTTTAAAAAAAAAAATTGAACATTTTTTTTTATATTATAATTATTACCACATGTAATTAAACTAGAAAAAGCCTCTTTTTGGTAGAGTATCTTTGATAAAAAAAAAATTTAATTTTTTTTTTTTACGATAAAGCTTTGTTTACCAATAGATAGTGACTCTTTTTGAGAATAATTTTGAATTTAAAAAAAAACATAAAACATTTTTTTTTTATATTATAATTAATACCACATGTAATTAAACTAGAAGAAGCCTCTTTTTGGTAGAGTATCTTTGATAAAAAAAAAATTTAGTTTTTTTTTTTTACGATAAAGCTTTGTTTACCAATAGATAGTGACTCTTTTTGAGAATAATTTTGAATTTTTAAAAAAAACATTGAACATTTTTTTTTTATATTATAATTAATACCACATGTAACTAAACTAGAAGAAGCCTCTTTTTGGTAGAGTTTCTTTGATAAAAAAAAAAATTAATTTTTTTTTCACGATAAAGCTTTTTTTACCAATAGATAGTGACTCTTTTTGAGAATAATTTTGAATTTAAAAAAAAAAAATTGAACATTTTTTTTTATATTATAATTAATACCACATGTAATTAAACTAGAAGAAGCCTCTTTTTGGTAGAGTATCTTTGATAAAACAAAAATTTAATTTTTTTTTTTTTACGATAAAGCTTTGTTTACCAATAGATAGTGACACTTTTTGAGAATAATTTTGAATTTAAAAAAAAAACAAAACATTTTTTTTTTAAATTATAATTAATACCACATGTAACTAAACTAGAAGAAGCCTCTTTTTGGTAGAGTATCTTTGATAAAACAAAAATTTAATTTTTTTTTTTTTACGATAAAGCTTTGTTTACCAATAGATAGTGACTCTTTTTGAGAATAATTTTGAATTTAAAAAAAAAACATTGAACATTTTTTTTTTATATTATAATTATTACCACATGTAATTAAACTAGAAAAAGCCTCTTTTCGGTAGAGTATCTTTGATAAAAAAAAAATTTAATTTTTTTTTTTTACGATAAAGCTTTGTTTACCAATAGATAGTGACTCTTTTTGAGAATAATTTTGAATTTTAAAAAAAAACATAAAACATTTTTTTTTTATATTATAATTAATACCACATGTAATTAAACTAGAAGAAGCCTCTTTTTGGTAGAGTATCTTTGATAAAAAAAAAATTTAATTTTTTTTTTTTACGATAAAGCTTTGTTTACCAATAGATAGTGACTCTTTTTGAGAATAATTTTGAATTTTTAAAAAAAACATTGAACATTTTTTTTTTATATTATAATTAATACCACATGTAACTAAACTAGAAGAAGCCTCTTTTTGGTAGAGTTTCTTTGATAAAAAAAAAAATTAATTTTTTTTTTACGATAAAGCTTTGTTTACCAATAGATAGTGACTCTTTTTGAGAATAATTTTGAATTTTAAAAAAAACCATTGAACATTTTTTTTTTATATTATAATTAATACCACATGTAATTAAACTAGAAGAAGCCTCTTTTTGGTAGAGTATCTTTGATAAAACAAAAATTTAATTTTTTTTTTTTACGATAAAGCTTTGTTTACCAATAGATAGTGACACTTTTTGAGAATAATTTTGAATTTTCAAAAAAAAACATTGAAAATTTTTTTTTTAAATTATAATTATTACCACATGTAATTAAACTAGAAAAAGCCTCTTTTCGGTAGAGTATCTTTGATAAAAAAAAAATTTAATTTTTTTTTTTTACGATAAAGCTTTGTTTACCAATAGATAGTGACTCTTTTTGAGAATAATTTTGAATTTTAAAAAAAAACATTGAACATTTTTTTTTATATTATAATTATTACCACATGTAATTAAACTAGAAAAAGCCTCTTTTTGGTAGAGTATCTTTGATAAAAAAAAAATTTAATTTTTTTTTTTTACGATAAAGCTTTGTTTACCAATAGATAGTGACTCTTTTTGAGAATAATTTTGAATTTAAAAAAAACATAAAACATTTTTTTTTTATATCATAATTAATACCACATGTAATTAAACTAGAAGAAGCCTCTTTTTGGTAGAGTATCTTTGATAAAAAAAAAATTTAATTTTTTTTTTTTACGATAAAGCTTTGTTTACCAATAGATAGTGACTCTTTTTGAGAATAATTTTGAATTTTTAAAAAAAACATTGAACATTTTTTTTTATATTATAATTAATACCACATGTAACTAAACTAGAAGAAGCCTCTTTTTGGTAGAGTTTCTTTGATAAAAAAAAAAATTAATTTTTTTTTCACGATAAAGCTTTGTTTACCAATAGATAGTGACTCTTTTTGAGAATAATTTTGAATTTAAAAAAAAAAAATTGAACATTTTTTTTTATATTATAATTAATACCACATGTAATTAAACTAGAAGAAGCCTCTTTTTGGTAGAGTATCTTTGATAAAACAAAAATTTAATTTTTTTTTTTTTACGATAAAGCTTTGTTTACCAATAGATAGTGACACTTTTTGAGAATAATTTTGAATTTTAAAAAAAAACATTGAACATTTTTTTTTTATATTATAATTAATACCACATGTAACTAAACTAGAAGAAGCCTCTTTTTGGTAGAGTATCTTTGATAAAAAAAAAATTAATTTTTTTTTTTACGATAAAGCTTTGTTTACCAATAGATAGTGACTCTTTTTGAGAATAATTTTGAATTTAAAAAAAAAACATTGAACAATTTTTTTTTATATTATAATTAATACCACATGTAATTAAACTAGAAGAAGCCTCTTTTTGGTAGAGTATCTTTGATAAAACAAAAATTTAATTTTTTTTTTTTACGATAAAGCTTTGTTTACCAATAGATAGTGACTCTTTTTGAGAATAATTTTGAATTTTCAAAAAAAACATTGAACATTTTTTTTTTTATATTATAATTAATACCACATGTAACTAAACTAGAAGAAGCCTCTTTTTGGTAGAGTATCTTTGATAAAAAAAAAAATTAATTTTTTTTTTTACGATAAAGCTTTGTTTACCAATAGATAGTGACTCTTTTTGAGAATAATTTTGAATTTTAAAAAAAAAAATTGAACATTTTTTTTTATATTATAATTATTACCACATGTAATTAAACTAGAAAAAGCCTCTTTTTGGTAGAGTATCTTTGATAAAAAAAAAATTTAATTTTTTTTTTTTACGATAAAGCTTTGTTTACCAATAGATAGTGACTCTTTTTGAGAATAATTTTGAATTTAAAAAAAAACATAAAACATTTTTTTTTTATATTATAATTAATACCACATGTAATTAAACTAGAAGAAGCCTCTTTTTGGTAGAGTATCTTTGATAAAAAAAAAATTTAGTTTTTTTTTTTTACGATAAAGCTTTGTTTACCAATAGATAGTGACTCTTTTTGAGAATAATTTTGAATTTTTAAAAAAAACATTGAACATTTTTTTTTTATATTATAATTAATACCACATGTAACTAAACTAGAAGAAGCCTCTTTTTGGTAGAGTTTCTTTGATAAAAAAAAAAATTAATTTTTTTTTCACGATAAAGCTTTGTTTACCAATAGATAGTGACTCTTTTTGAGAATAATTTTGAATTTAAAAAAAAAAAATTGAACATTTTTTTTTATATTATAATTAATACCACATGTAATTAAACTAGAAGAAGCCTCTTTTTGGTAGAGTATCTTTGATAAAACAAAAATTTAATTTTTTTTTTTTACGATAAAGCTTTGTTTACCAATAGATAGTGACACTTTTTGAGAATAATTTTGAATTTTAAAAAAAAACAAAACATTTTTTTTTTAAATTATAATTAATACCACATGTAACTAAACTAGAAGAAGCCTCTTTTTGGTAGAGTATCTTTGATAAAACAAAAAATTAATTTTTTTTTTTTTACGATAAAGCTTTGTTTACCAATAGATAGTGACTCTTTTTGAGAATAATTTTGAATTTAAAAAAAAAACATTGAACATTTTTTTTTTATATTATAATTATTACCACATGTAATTAAACTAGAAAAAGCCTCTTTTCGGTAGAGTATCTTTGATAAAAAAAAAATTTAATTTTTTTTTTTTACGATAAAGCTTTGTTTACCAATAGATAGTGACTCTTTTTGAGAATAATTTTGAATTTTAAAAAAAAACATAAAACATTTTTTTTTTATATTATAATTAATACCACATGTAATTAAACTAGAAGAAGCCTCTTTTTGGTAGAGTATCTTTGATAAAAAAAAAATTTAATTTTTTTTTTTTACGATAAAGCTTTGTTTACCAATAGATAGTGACTCTTTTTGAGAATAATTTTGAATTTTTAAAAAAAACATTGAACATTTTTTTTTTATATTATAATTAATACCACATGTAACTAAACTAGAAGAAGCCTCTTTTTGGTAGAGTTTCTTTGATAAAAAAAAAAATTAATTTTTTTTTTACGATAAAGCTTTGTTTACCAATAGATAGTGACTCTTTTTGAGAATAATTTTGAATTTTAAAAAAAACCATTGAACATTTTTTTTTTATATTATAATTAATACCACATGTAATTAAACTAGAAGAAGCCTCTTTTTGGTAGAGTATCTTTGATAAAACAAAAATTTAATTTTTTTTTTTTACGATAAAGCTTTGTTTACCAATAGATAGTGACACTTTTTGAGAATAATTTTGAATTTTCAAAAAAAAACATTGAAAATTTTTTTTTTAAATTATAATTATTACCACATGTAATTAAACTAGAAAAAGCCTCTTTTCGGTAGAGTATCTTTGATAAAAAAAAAATTTAATTTTTTTTTTTTACGATAAAGCTTTGTTTACCAATAGATAGTGACTCTTTTTGAGAATAATTTTGAATTTTAAAAAAAAACATTGAACATTTTTTTTTTTATATTATAATTAATACCACATGTAATTAAACTAGAAGAAGCCTCTTTTTGGTAGAGTATCTTTGATAAAAAAAAAATTTAATTTTTTTTTTCACGATAAAGCTTTGTTTACCAATAGATAGTGACTCTTTTTGAGAATAATTTTGAATTTTAAAAAAAAACATTGAACATTGAATAATTAATTAATTTATTTATTGATTTGTAAGCTACAATGTTTTAATTTAGTTATTAGTTAATTTATTTTTTAATCTTTAAATTCTTACAATTCTTAGATACAGAATTGTATGGTCATTGGAAAAAATATGAGAATATTGAAAAGTTGCAGATCGGTATAGAAAGCTATAGCACTAACTTGTTTATTACTTCAAGCAGTTTTTTGTTTTTTGATGGACTATCGTCCATCAAAAATTATTTATTAAATAATTAATTTATTTATTTATGTAATTTTGAAAATATTAAGACTATGAAGACTGGTTAAGAAAGCTTAAGCAACAACTCGTTTATTACTTTAAGCGGTTTTTTGTTTTTTGATGGACTATCGTCCATCAAAATTATTATTTATTATTATTTATTAAAATTATTATTTATTATTATTTATTAAATAATTAATTTATTTATTTATTTAATTTTGAAAATATTAAGATGTTGAAAATTGGACTATCGTCCATTAAAAATTATTTATTTATCAATTAAATTATTTTTTTTTTAATTTGTAAGCAAAAAGTTTAAAATCTTTTTTAAAACAATTTATAGACAACAAAAAAGCTGTCGATTAAGATATCAATTTTTTGAATCGGTTGATAATCTTTGCCGTTTATTCAACTTTATATGAGCTTCAAAGTAGTTTATAATAAATGTATCCTTACCGAAAAACTATTTTTTTAAACCAAATGTTATAATTTTCATAATCAATATTTATGCGTAGTAGCATGGCTTTTGATTAAGATATCAAAATTTTGAATCGGTCAGTAACTTTTACTTTTATGGACTATCGTCCATCAAAAAATAATTTATTTATCAATTAAATTATTTTTTTTTAATTTATAAGCAAAAAAATTAAAATCTTTTTTAATACAATTTATAGACAACAAAAGAGCTGTCGATTAAGATATCAAACTTAAAAATCGGTTGATAATCTTTGCCGTTTATTCAACTTTATATGAGCTTCAAAGTAGTTTATAATAAATGTATCCATACCGAAAAACTATTTTTTTAAACAAAATGTTATAATTTTCATAATTATTATTTATGCGTAGTAGCATGGCTTTTGATTGAGATATCAAACTTTTGAATCGGTCAGTAACTTTTACTTTTATGGACTATCGTCCATCAAAAAATAATTTATTTATCAATTAAATTATTTTTTTTTAATTTATAAGCAAAAAAATTAAAATCTTTTTTAATACAATTTATAGACAACAAAAGAGCTGTCGATTAAGATATCAAACTTAAAAATCGGTTGATAATCTTTGCCATTTATTCAACTTTATATGAGCTTCAAAGTAGTTTATAATAAATGTATCCTTACCGAAAAACTATTTTTTTAAACCAAATGTTATAATTTAAATAATCAATATTTATGCGTAGTAGCATGGCTTTTGATTAAGATATCAAAGTTTTGAATCGGTCAGTAACTTTTACTTTTATGGACTATCGTCCATCAAAAAATAATTTATTTATCAATTAAATTATTTTTTTTTAATTTATAAGCAAAAAAATTAAAATCTTTTTTAATACAATTTATAGACAACAAAAGAGCTGTCGATTAAGATATCAAACTTAAAAATCGGTTGATAATCTTTGCCGTTTATTCAACTTTATATGAGCTTCAAAGTAGTTTATAATAAATGTATCCATACCGAAAAACTATTTTTTTAAACAAAATGTTATAATTTTCATAATCAATATTTATGCGTAGTAGCATGGCTTTTGATTGAGATATCAAACTTTTGAATCGGTCAGAAACTTTTACTTTTATGGACTATCGTCCATCAAAAAATAATTTATTTATCAATTAAATTATTTTTTTTTAATTTATAAGCAAAAAAATTAAAATCTTTTTTAATACAATTTATAGACAACAAAAGAGCTGTCGATTAAGATATCAAACTTTTGAATCGGTTGATAATCTTTGCCGTTTATTCAACTTTATATGAGCTTCAAAGTAGTTTATAATAAATGTATCCATACCGAAAAACTATTTTTTTAAACCAAATGTTATAATTTTCATAATCAATATTTATGCGTAGTAGCATGGCTTTTGATTAAGATATCAAACTTTTGAATCGGTCAATAACTTTGACTTTTATGGACTATCGTCCATCAAAAAATAATTTATTTATCAATTAAATTATTTTTTTTTAATTTATAAGCAAAAAGTTTAAAATCTTTTTTAATACAATTTATTGACAACAAAAGAGCTGTCGATTAAGATATCAAACTTAAAAATCGGTTGATAATCTTTGCCGTTTATTCAACTTTATATGAGCTTCAAAGTAGTTTATAATAAATGTATCCTTACCGAAGAACTATTTTTTTAAACCAAATGTTATAATTTTCATAATCAATATTTATGCGTAGTAGCATGGCTTTTGATTAAGATATCAAAGTTTTGAATCGGTCAGTAACTTTTACTTTTATGGACTATCGTCCATCAAAAAATAATTTATTTTTCAATTAAATTATTTTTTTTTAATTTATAAGCAAAAATCTTAAAATCTTTTTTAATACAATTTATAGACAACAAAAGAGCTGTCGATTAAGATATCAAACTTAAAAATCGGTTGATAATCTTTGCAATTTATTCAACTTTATATGAGCTTCAAAGTAGTTTATAATAAATGTATCCATACCGAAAAACTATTTTTTTAAACAAAATGTTATAATTTTCATAATTAATATTTATGCGTAGTAGCATGGCTTTTGATTGAGATATCAAACTTTTGAATCGGTCAGTAACTTTTACTTTTATGGACTATCGTCCATCAAAAAATAATTTATTTATCAATTAAATTATTTTTTTTTAATTTATAAGCAAAAAAATTAAAATCTTTTTTAATACAATTTATTGACAACAAAAGAGCTGTCGATATCAAACTTAAAAATCGGTTGATAATCTTTGCCGTTTATTCAACTTTATATGAGCTTCAAAGTAGTTTATAATAAATGTATCCATACCGAAAAACTATTTTTTTAAACAAAATGTTATAATTTTCATAATTAATATTTATGCGTAGTAGCATGGCTTTTGATTGAGATATCAAACTTTTGAATCGGTCAGTAACTTTTACTTTTATGGACTATCGTCCATCAAAAAATAATTTATTTATCAATTAAATTATTTTTTTTAATTTATAAGCAAAAAAATTAAAATCTTTTTTAATACAATTTATAGACAACAAAAGAGCTGTCGATTAAGATATCAAACTTAAAAATCGGTTGATAATCTTTGCCGTTTATTCAACTTTATATGAGCTTCAAAGTAGTTTATAATAAATGTATCCTTACCGAAAAACTATTTTTTTAAACCAAATGTAATTTTCATAATCAATATTTATGCGTAGTAGCATGGCTTTTGATTAAAATATCAAAGTTTTGAATCGGTCAGTAACTTTTACTTTTATGGACTATCGTCCATCAAAAAATAATTTATTTATCAATTAAATTATTTTTTTTTAATTTATAAGCAAAAAAATTAAAATCTTTTTTAATACAATTTATAGACAACAAAAGAGCTGTCGATTAAGATATCAAACTTAAAAATCGGTTGATAATCTTTGCCGTTTATTCAACTTTATATGAGCTTCAAAGTAGTTTATAATAAATGTATCCATACCGAAAAACTATTTTTTTAAACCAAATGTTATAATTTTCATAATCAATATTTATGCGTAGTAGCATGGCTTTTGATTAAGATATCAAACTTTTGAATCGGTCAATAACTTTGACTTTTATGGACTATCGTCCATCAAAAAATAATTTATTTATCAATTAAATTATTTTTTTTTAATTTATAAGCAAAAAGTTTAAAATATTTTTTAATACAATTTATTGACAACAAAAGAGCTGTCGATTAAGATATCAAACTTAAAAATCGGTTGATAATCTTTGCCGTTTATTCAACTTTATATGAGCTTCAAAGTAGTTTATAATAAATGTATCCTTACCGAAAAACTATTTTTTTAAACCAAATGTTATAATTTTCATAATCAATATTTATGCGTAGTAGCATGGCTTTTGATTAAGATATCAAAGTTTTGAATCGGTCAGTAACTTTTACTTTTATGGACTATCGTCCATCAAAAAATAATTTATTTATCAATTAAATTATTTTTTTTTAATTTATAAGCAAAAATCTTAAAATCTTTTTTAATACAATTTATAGACAACAAAAGAGCTGTCGATTAAGATATCAAACTTAAAAGTCGGTTGATAATCTTTGCCGTTTATTCAACTTTATATGAGCTTCAAAGTAGTTTATAATAAATGTATCCATACCGAAAAACTATTTTTTTAAACAAAATGTTATAATTTTCATAATTAATATTTATGCGTAGTAGCATGGCTTTTGATTGAGATATCAAACTTTTGAATCGGTCAGTAACTTTTACTTTTATGGACTATCGTCCATCAAAAAATAATTTATTTATCAATTAAATTATTTTTTTTTAATTTATAAGCAAAAAAATTAAAATCTTTTTTAATACAATTTATTGACAACAAAAGAGCTGTCGATTAAGATATCAAACTTAAAAATCGGTTGATAATCTTTGCCGTTTATTCAACTTTATATGAGCTTCAAAGTAGTTTATAATAAATGTATCCTTACCGAAAAACTATTTTTTTAAACCAAATGTTATAATTTTCATAATCAATATTTATGCGTAGTAGCATGGCTTTTGATTAAGATATCAAAGTTTTGAATCGGTCAGTAACTTTTACTTTTATGGACTATCGTCCATCAAAAAATAATTTATTTATCAATTAAATTATTTTTTTTTAATTTATAAGCAAAAATCTTAAAATCTTTTTTAATACAATTTATAGACAACAAAAGAGCTGTCGATTAAGATATAAAACTTAAAAATCGGTTGATAATCTTTGCCGTTTATTCAACTTTATATGAGCTTCAAAGTAGTTTATAATAAATGTATCCATACCGAAAAACTATTTTTTTAAACAAAATGTTATAATTTTCATAATTAATATTCATGCGTAGTAGCATGGCTTTTGATTGAGATATCAAACTTTTGAATCGGTCAGTAACTTTTATAGGGTTAGACAAAAAATTGCTGCGGTTAGACAAAAAATATAAATGAATTAGTTTAGATTATAATTAAATTGTTAAATATATAATAAAATTAAATTTATTAGGTGAAATTTTAAATTTAGTAAATTATATTATTAATTTGTTGAAATTATGAAATTTTAACAATAAACTAGGATTAGATACCCTATTATCTTCCATCAAAAATTATTTATTAAATAATTAATTTATTTATTTATTTAATTTTGAAAATATTAAGACTATGAAGACTGGTTAAGAAAGCTTAAGCAACAACTCGTTTATTACTTTAAGCGGTTTTTTGT
This sequence comes from Tipula confusa, assembly GCA_963556175.1. NCBI lineage: Eukaryota > Metazoa > Arthropoda > Insecta > Diptera > Tipulidae > Tipula > Tipula confusa. The sequence continues at coordinate 926,732 of CAUVYK010000075.1, forward strand.
TTTTTGATGGACTATCGTCCATCAAAAATTATTTATTAAATAATTAATTTATTTATTTATTTAATTTTGAAAATATTAAGATGTTGAAAATTGGACTATCGTCCATCAAAAATTATTTATTTATCAATTAAACTATTTTTTTATTAATTTGTAAGCAAAAAGTTTAAAATCTTTTTTAAAAAAATTTATAGACAATAAAAGAGCTGTCGATTAAGATATCAAACTTAAACATCGGTTGATAATCTTTGCCGTTTATTCAACTTTATATGAACTTCAAAGTAGTTTATAATAAATGTATCCATATCGAAAAACTATTTTTTTAAACTAAATGTTATAATTTTTATAATCAATATTTATGCGTAGTAGCATGGCTTTTGATTAAGATATCAAACTTTTGAATCGGTCAGTAACTTTGACTTTTATGGACTATCGTCCATCAAAAAATAATTTATTTATCAATTAAATTATTTTTTTTTAATTTATAAGCAAAAAAATTAAAATCTTTTTTAATACAATTTATAGACAACAAAAAAGCTGTCGATTAAGATATCAAACTTAAAAATCGGTTGATAATCTTTGCCGTTTATTCAACTTTATATGATCTTCAAAGTAGTTTATAATAAATGTATCCATACCGAAAAACTATTTTTTTAAACCAAATGTTATAATTTTCATAATCAATATTTATGCGTAGTAGCATGGCTTTTGATTAAGATATCAAAGTTTTGAATCGGTCAATAACTTTGACTTTTATGGACTATCGTCCATCAAAAAATAATTTATTTATCAATTAAATTTTTTTTTTTTAATTTATAAGCAAAAATCTATCTTTTTTAAAAAAATTTATAGACAACAAAAGAGCTGTCGATTAAGATATCAAACTTTTGAATCGGTCAGTAACTTTGACTTTTATGGACTATCGTCCATCAAAAAATAATTTATTTATCAATTAAATTATTTTTTTTTAATTTATAAGCAAAAATGTTAAAATCTTTTTTAATACAATTTATAGACAACAAAAGAGCTGTCGATTAAGATATCAAACTTAAAAATCGGTTGATAATCTTTGCCGTTTATTCAACTTTATATGAGCTTCAAAGTAGTTTATAATAAATGTATCCTTACCGAAAAACTATTTTTTTAAACCAAATGTTATAATTTTCATAATCAATATTTATGCGTAGTAGCATGGCTTTTGATTAAGATATCAAAGTTTTGAATCGGTCAGTAACTTTTACTTTTATGGACTATCGTCCATCAAAAAATAATTTATTTATCAATTAAATTATTTTTTTTTAATTTATAAGCAAAAAAATGAAAATATTTTTTAATACAATTTATAGACAACAAAAGAGCTGTCGATTAAGATATCAAACTTAAAAATCGGTTGATAATCTTTGCCGTTTATTCAACTTTATATGAGCTTCAAAGTAGTTTATAATAAATGTATCCATACCGAAAAACTATTTTTTTAAACAAAATGTTATAATTTTCATAATTAATATTTATGCGTAGTAGCATGGCTTTTGATTGAGATATCAAACTTTTGAATCGGTCAGTAACTTTTACTTTTATGGACTATCGTCCATCAAAAAATAATTTATTTATCAATTAAATTATTTTTTTTTAATTTATAAGCAAAAAAATTAAAATCTTTTTTAATACAATTTATAGACAACAAAAGAGCTGTCGATTAAGATATCAAACTTAAAAATCGGTTGATAATCTTTGCCGTTTATTCAACTTTATATGAGCTTCAAAGTAGTTTATAATAAATGTATCCATACCGAAAAACTATTTTTTTAAACAAAATGTTATAATTTTCATAATTAATATTTATGCGTAGTAGCATGGCTTTTGATTGAGATATCAAACTTTTGAATCGGTCAGTAACTTTTACTTTTATGGACTATCGTCCATCAAAAAATAATTTATTTATCAATTAAATTATTTTTTTTTAATTTATAAGCAAAAAAATTAAAATCTTTTTTAATACAATTTATAGACAACAAAAGAGCTGTCGATTAAGATATCAAACTTTTGAATCGGTTGATAATCTTTGCCGTTTATTCAACTTTATATGAGCTTCAAAGTAGTTTATAATAAATGTATCCATACCGAAAAACTATTTTTTTAAACCAAATGTTATAATTTTCATAATCAATATTTATGCGTAGTAGCATGGCTTTTGATTAAGATATCAAACTTTTGAATCGGTCAATAACTTTGACTTTTATGGACTATCGTCCATCAAAAAATAATTTATTTATCAATTAAATTATTTTTTTTTAATTTATAAGCAAAAAGTTTAAAATCTTTTTTAATACAATTTATTGACAACAAAAGAGCTGTCGATTAAGATATCAAACTTAAAAATCGGTTGATAAACTTTGTCGTTTATTCAACTTTATATGAGCTTCAAAGTAGTTTATAATAAATGTATCCTTACCGAAAAACTATTTTTTTAAACCAAATGTTATAATTTTCATAATCAATATTTGTGCGTAGTAGCATGGCTTTTGATTAAGATAACAAAGTTTTGAATCGGTCAGTAACTTTTACTTTTATGGACTATCGTCCATCAAAAAATAATTTATTTATCAATTAAATTATTTTTTTTTAATTTATAAGCAAAAATCTTAAAATCTTTTTTAATACAATTTATAGACAACAAAAGAGCTGTCGATTAAGATATCAAACTTAAAAATCGGTTGATAATCTTTGCCGTTTATTATCCTAATCACTAAGCCTAGATCAGTCAGTGAATTGTGTATTAAAATAAATGTATCAATTAGACAAAATTTGTTAACTAAAATATTAAAATCTTTTTATACACAATTCACTCACTGATCTAGAGCTGGTGATTGCGATAAAAAACATTCGAATAGATAAATAATTTTTATTTTTATTCTAATTTTTAGTATTTTCATAGTAGTTTAAAATAAATGTATCGATTAGGAAAAAAAAATTTGTAAACTAAAATATTAAAATCTTTTGATACACAATTCACTCACTGATCTAGAGCTGGTGATTGGTATATCAAACATTCGAAACGATCATTAATTTTTATTTTAATTCTAATTTTTAATATTTTCATAGTAGTTTAAAATAAATGTATCGATTAGGAAAAAAAATTTTGTAAACTAAAATATTAAAAACCTTTTGATACCCAATTCACTCAGTGATCTAGAGCTGGTGATTGGGATATCAAACATTCGAATCGATAAATAATTTTTATTTTTATTCAAATTTCAAATATTTGCATGGTACTTTAAAATAAATGTATCTATTAGAAAAAAAACAAATTTGTAAACTAAAATATTAAAATCTTTTGATACACAATTCACTCACTGATCAAGAGCTGGTGATTGAGTTACCAAACATATGAATCGATCAATAATTTTTATTTTTATTCTGATATTCAATATTTTCATAGTAGTTTAAAACAAATATTTCCATTAGAAAAAAACAAATTTGTAAACTTAACTATTAAAATGTTTTGATACGCAATTCACTCACTGATCTAGTGCTGGTGATTGAGATATCAAACATTCGAATCGATCAATAATTTTTATTTTTATTCTAATTTTAAATATTTTCATAGTAGTTTAAAATAAATGTATTGATTAGGAAAAAACAAATTTGTAAACTAAAATATTAAAAATCTTTTGATACACAATTCACTCAGTGATCTAGAGCTGGTGACTGGGATATCAAACATTCGAATGGATCATTAATTTTTATATTTATTCTAATTTTTAACATTTTCATAGAGCTGGTGATTGGGGTATCAAACATTCGAATCGATCATTAATTGTTATATTTATTCTAATTTTTAATATTTTCATAGTAGTTTAAAATAAATGTTTCCATTAGAAAAAAACAAATTTGTAAACTAAAATATTAAAATCTTTTGATAAGCACTTCACTCACTGATCAAGAGCTGGTGATTGAGTTACCAAACATTTGAATACAAATTCACTCTGTGATCAAATTCTCACAATTCACTCTGTGATCTAGAGCTGGTGAATGAGATATCAAACATTCGAATAGATCAATAATTTTTATTTTTATTTTAAGTTTTAATATTTTCATAGCAGTTTAAAATAAATGTATCGATTAGGAAAAAACAAATTTGTAAACTAAAATAATAAAATCTTTTGATAGTTTAAAATGAATGTTTCCATTAGAAAAAAATAAATTTTTAAAATTGACTATTAAAATGTTTTGATACGAAATTCACTCACTGATCAAGAGCTGGTGATTGAGTTACCAAACATTTGAATTGACAAATAATTTTTATTTTTATTCCAGTTATTAATATTTTCATAGTAGTTTTAAATAAATGTTTCCATTAGAAAAAACAAATTTGTAAACTAAAATATTAAAATATTTTGATAAGCTCACTGATCAAGAGCTGGTGTTTGAGTTACCAAACATTTGAATCGATCAATAATTTTTATTTTTATTCTAATTTTTAATATTTTCATAGTAGTTTAAAATAAATGTTTCCATTGGAAAAAACAAGTTTGTAAACTTAACTATTCAAATCTTTTGATACAAATTTCACTCGTTGATCTAGAGCTGGTGAATGGGTTATCAAACATTCGAATTGATCAATAATTTTTATTTTTATTCCAATTATTAATATTTTCATAGTAGTTTTAAATAAATGTTTCGATTAGGAAAAAACAAGTTTGTAAACTAAAATATTAAAATCTTTTGATACACAATTCACTCTGTGATCTAGAGCTGGTGAATGGGTTATCAAACATTCGAATTGATCGATAATTTTTATTTTTATTCTAATTTTTAATATTTTCATAGTACTTTAAAAATAAATGTATCGATTTGAAAAAAACAAATTTGTAAACTAAAATATTAAAATCTTTTGACACACGATTCACTCACTGATCTAGAGCCTGTGATTGGGGTATCAAACATTCGAATCGACCATTAATTTTTATTTTTATTCTAATTTTTAATATTTTCATAGTAGTTTAAAATAAATGTTTCCATTAGAAAAAAACAAATTTGTAAACTAAAATATAAAAATCTGTTGATAAACAATTCACTCTCTGATCAAGAGCTGGTGATTGAGTTACCAAATATTTGAATCGATCAATAATTTTTATTTTTATTCTAATTTTTAATATTTTCATAGTGTTTTTAAATAAATGTTTCCATTAGAAGAAAACAAATTTGTAAACCAAACTATTCAAATCTTTTGATACACAATTCACTCACTGATTAAGAGCTGGTGATTGGGATATAAAACATTCAAATCAATCAATAATTTTTATTTTTATTCTGATTTTTAATATTTTCATAGTTGTTTAAAATAAATGTATCGATTAGAAAAAAACAAATTTGTAAACTAAACTATTAAAATCTTTTGATACACAATTCGCTTTGTGATCAACAAGATCACAATAATATTGGGATATCAAACATTCGAAACGATCAATAATTTTTATTTTTATTTTTTTTTTTATTCTAATTTTTAATATTTTCATAGTAGTTTAAAACAAATGTATCCATTAGAAAAAAACAAATTTGAAAACTAAAATATTAAAATCTTTTGATACACGATTCACTCACTGATCTAGAGCTGGTGATTGGGATATCAAACATTCGAATCGATCATTAATTTTTATATTTATTCTAATTTTTAATATTTTCATAGGAGTTTAAAATAAACGTATCGATTAGGAAAAATTAAATTTGTAAACTAAAATATTAAAAAATTTTTAGACGAAATTTACACACAGCTTTAGAGCTTCCGATTAAGGTACTAAATATTCGAATCGATCAAAAATTTTGATTTTTATTCAACTTTTTAATATTTTCATAGTAGTTTAAAATAAACGTATCCATTAGAAAAAAAACAAATTTTGTAAACTAAACTATTAAAATCTTTTGGTACACAAATCACAAACTTATTTACAGCTGGTGAATGAAATATCAAACATTTGAATCGATCAATAATTTTTATTTTTATTCAACTTTTTAATATGTTCATAGTATTTTGAAATAAATGTTTTCATTAGGAAAAAATAAGTTTGTAAACTAAAATACACATGATACACTTTTGATACACAATTCACTCAGTGATCTGGAGATGGTGATTGGGATATAAAACATTCGAATAGATCAATAGTTTTAATTTTTATTCTAATTTTTAATATTTTCATAGTAGTTTAAAATAAATGTTTCGATTAGTAAAAACAAATTTGTAAACTAAAATATTAAAATATTTTGATACACGATTCAATCACTGATCTAGAGCTGGTGATTGGGATATCAAACATTCGAGTCGATTGTTAGTTTTTATTTTTATTCTAATTTTTAATATTTTCATAGTAGTTTAAAATAAATGTTTCCATTAGAAAAAAACAAATTTTTAAACTAAAATATTAAAATCTTTTGATGAACAATTCACTCTCTGATCAAGAGCTGGTGATTGAGTTACCAAACATTTGAATCGATCAATAATTTTTGTTTTGTATTTTAATTTTCAATATTTTCATAGTAGTTTAAAATAAATGTTTCCATTAGAAAAAAACAAATTTGTAAACTAAACTATTAAAATGTTTTGATACGCAATTCACTCACTGATCTAGGGCTGGTGATTGGGATATCAAACATCCGAATCGATCATTAATTTTTATATTTATTCTAATTTTTAATATTTTCATAGGAGTTTAAAATAAACGTATCGATTAGGAAAAATTAAATTTGTAAACTAAAATATTAAAAATTTTATAGACGAAATTTACACACAGCTTAAGAGTTTCCGATTAAGGTACTAAATATTCGAATCGATCAAAAATTTTGATTTTTATTAAACTTTTTAATATTTTCATAGTAGTTTAAAATAAACGTATCCATTAGAAAAAAACAATTTTGTAAACTAAACTATTAAAATATTTTGATACACAATTCACTTACTTATTTACAGCTGGTGAATGAAATATCAAACATTTGAATCGATCAATAATTTTTATTTTTATTCTAATTTTTAATATTTTCATAGTAGTTTAAAATAAATGTATCCATTGGAAAAAAACAAATTTGTAAACTAAAATATTAAAATCTTTTGATACACAATTCACTCAGTGATCTAGAGCTAGTGATTGAGGTATCAAACATTTGAATCGATAATTTTGATTTTGATTTTTCGATTTTGATTTTTATTCGACTTTTAAATATGTTAATAGTAGTTTAAAATAAATGGATTTATTAGTAAAAAACAAGTTTTTAAACTAAAATATTAAAATCTTTTGATACACAATTCACTCGCTGATCTACAGCTGGTGATTAGGATATAAAACATTCGAATCGATTAAAAATTTTGATTTTTATTCAACTTTTTAATATTTAATAATAGTTTAAAATAAATGTATCCATTAGAAAAACCAAATTTGTAAACTATACTATTAAAATCTTTTGATACACAATTCACTCGCTGATCTAGAGCTGATGCTTGGGATATCAAACATTCTAATCGATCAATAATTTTAATTTTTATTCTAATTTTTAATATTTTCATAGTAGTTTAAAATAAATGTATCCATTGGAAAAAAACAAATTTGTAAACTAAAATATTAAAATCTTTTGATACACAATTCACTCACTGATCTAGAGCTGGTGATTGGGATATTAAACATTCGAATAGATCAATAATTTTAATTTTTATTCTTATTTTTAATATTTTCATAGTAGTTTAAAATAAATGTATCCTTTAGAAAAAAACAAATTTGTAAACTAAACTTTTAAAATCTTTGGAAACACAATTCACTCACTGATCTAGAGCTGAAGTTTGGGATATCAAACATTCGAATCGATCAATAATTTTTATTTTTATTCTAATTTTTAATATTTTCATAGTAGTTTAAAATAAATGTATCCATTGGAAAAAAACAAATTTGTAAACTAAAATATTAAAATCTTTTGATACACAATTCACTCACTGATCTAGAGCTGGTGATTGGGATATTAAACATTCGAATAGATCAATAATTTTAATTTTTATTCTTATTTTTAATATTTTCTTAGTAGTTTAAAATAAATGTATCGATTAGGAAAAAACAAATTTGTAAACTAAAATATTAAAATCTTTTGATACACGATTCACTCACTGATCTAAAGCTGGTAATTGAGATATCAAACATTCGAATCGATCATTAATTTTTATATTTATTTAATTTTTAATATTTTCATAGTAGTTTAAAATAAATGTTTTCATTAGAGAAAGACAAATTTGTAAACTAAAATATTAAAATCTTTTGATAAACAATTCACTCGCTGATCTAGAGCTGATGCTTGGGATATCAAACATTCTAATCGATCAATAATTTTAATTTTTATTCTAATTTTTAATATTTTCATAGTTGTTAAAAATAAATGTTTCCATTGGAAAAAACTAATTTGTAAACTAAACTATTCAAATCTTTTGATACGCGTTTCACTCACTTATATAGAGCTGGTGATTTGGATACCAAACATTCGCATTGATCAATAACATTTATTTTTATTCTAATTTTTAATATTTTCATACTAGTTTAAAATGAATGTTTCCATTAGAAAAAAACAAATTTGTAAACTAAGCTATTAAAATATTTTTACACAATTCACTCACTGATATAGAGCTGGTGATTGGGATATCAATCATTCGAATAGATCAATAATTTTTAATTTTATTCTAATTTTTAATATTTTCATAGCAGTTTAAAATAAATGTATCCATTAGGAAAAAACAAGTTTGTAAACTAAACTATTAAAATCTTTTGATACACAATTCACTCACTGATCTAGAGTTGGTGATTGGGATATCAAACATTTTAATCGATAAATAATTTTTATTTTAATTCTAATTTTTAATATTTTCATAGTAGTTTAAAATAAATGTATCGATTAGAAAAAAACAAATTTGTAAACTAAAATATTAAAATCTTTTGATACACAATTCACTTACTGATCTAGAGCTGGTGATTGGGGTATCAAACATTCGAATCGATCATTAATTTTGATATTTATTCTAATTTTTAATATTTTCATAGTAGTTTAAAATAAATGTTTCCATTAGAAAAAAACAAATTTGTAAACTAAAATATTAAAATCTTTTGATAAGCAAATGATCAAGAGCTGGTGATTGAGTTACCAAACATTTGAATCGATTAATAATTTTTATTTTTATTCTAATTTTCAATATATTCATAGTAGTTTAAAATGTATGTTTCCATTAGAAAAAAACAAATTTTTAAACTAAACTATTAAAATGTTTTGATACGAAATTCACTCACAGATCAAGAGCTGGTGTTTGAGTTACCAAACATTTGAATCGACCAATAATTTTTATTTATATTCTTATTTTCATTATTTTCATAGTAGTTTAAAATAAATGTATCCATTGGAAAAAACAAGTTTGTAAACTAATCTATTCATATCTTTTGATACAAATTTCACTCATCGATCTAGAGCTGGTAATTGGGATGTCAAACATTCGAAACGATCAATAATTTTTATTTTTATTCCAATTATTAATATTGTCATAGTAGTTTTAAATAAATGTTTCGATTAGGAAAAAACAAGTTTGTAAACTAAAATGCTAAAATCTTTTGATACACAATTCACTCTGTGATTTAAAGCTAATGAATTGGTTATCAAACATTCGATTTGATCATTAACATTTATTTAAATTCTAATTTTTAATATTTTCATAGTAGTTTTAAATAAATGTATCGATTAGAAAAAAACGAATTTGTAAACTAAACTATTAAAAACTTTTGAAACAAGATTCACTCACTGATATAGAGCTGGTGATTGGGATATCAAACATTCGAATCGATCATTAATTTTTATATGTATTCTAATTTTTAATATTTTCATAGCAGTTTAAAATAAATGTTTCGATTAGGAAAAATTAAATTTGTAAACCAAACTATTAAAATCTTTTGATACACAATTCACTCACTGATCTAGAGCTGGTGATTGGGATATCAAACATTCGAATCGACAAATAATTTTTATTTTTATTCTAATTTTTAATATTTTCATAGTAGTTTAAAATAAATGTATCGATTAGAAAAAAACAAATTTGTAAACTAAACTATTCAAATCTTTTGATGCACAATTCACTCACTGATCTAGAGCTGGTGATTGGGATATCAAAAATTCGCATTGATCAATAAAATTTATTTTTATTCTAATTTTTAATATTTTCATAGTATTTAAAAATAAATGTATCCATTAGAAAAAAACAAATTTGTAAACTAAACTATTAAAATCTTTTTATGCACAATTTTCTCACTGATCTAGAGGTGGTGATTGGGATATCAAACATTCGAATCGATAAATAATTTTTATTTTTTTTCTAATTATTAATATTTTCATAGTAGTTTTAAATAAATGTTTCGATTAGGAAAAAAAAATTTGTAAACTAAAATATTAAAATCTATTGATACACAATTCACTCAGTGATCTAGAGTTTGTGAATGGTATATCAAACATTCGAATCGATCATTAATTTTTATATTTATTCTAATTTTTAATATATTCATAACAGTTTAAAATAAATGTATCGATTAGAAAAAAACAAATTTGTAAACTAAACTATTCCAATCTTTTGATACATATTTCACTCACTGATATAGAGCTGGATCAGTAAGATATCAAACATTCGCATTGATCAATAACATTTATTTTTATTCTAATTTTTAATATTTTCATAGTAGTTTAAAATAAATGTATCCATTATAAAAAACAAATTTGTAAACTAAACTATTAAAATCTTTTGATACACAATTCACTTACTGATCTAGAGCTAGTGATTGGGATATCAAACATTCGAATCGACCAATAATTTTCATTTTTATTCTAATTTTTAATATTTTCATAGTAGTTTAAAATACATGTATCGATTAGAAAAAAACAAATTTGTAAACTAAACTATTTAAATCTTTTGATACACAATTCACTCACTGTTCTTGAGCTGGTGATTGGGATATCAAACATTCGCATTGATCAATAATATTTATTTTTATTCTAATTTTTAATATTTTCATAGTAGTTTAAAATAAATGTATCCATTAGAAAAAAACAAATTTGTAAACTTAACTATTAAAATCTTTTTATACACAATTCACTCACTGATCTAGAGGTGGTGATTGGGATATCAAACATTTGAATCGATAAATAATTTTTATTTTTATTCTAATTATAGATATTTTCATAGAAGTTTTAAATAAATATTTTGATTAGGAAAAAACCAATTTGTATACTAAAATATTAAAATCTTTTGATACACAATTCACTCAGTAATCTAGAGTTAGTGAATGGGATATCAAACATTCGAATCGATCATTAATTTTTATATTTATTCTAATTTTTAAAATATTCATAGCAGTTTAAAATAAAGGTATCGATTAGAAAAAAACAAATTTGTAAACTAAACTATTAAAATCTTTTGATACACAATTCACTCACTGATCTAGAGGTGGTGATTGGGATATCAAACATTAGCATTGATCAATAATTTTTATTTTTATTCTAATTTTTAATATTTTCATAGTAGTTTAAAATAAATGTATCCTATAGAAAAAAACAAATTTGTAAACTAAACTATAAAACTCTTTTGATACACAATTCACTCACTGATCTAGAGCTGGTAATTAAGATGTCAAACATTCGAATCAATCAATAATTTTTATTTTTATTATAATTATTAATATTTTCATAATAATTTAAAATAAATGTATCCATTAGAAAAAAAAACAAATTTGTAAACTAAACTATTAAAATCTTTTGATACACAATTCACTCACTGATCAAGAGCTGGTAACTGGGATATAAAACATTCAAATCAATCAATAATATTTGTTTTTATTTTGATTTTTAATATTTTCATAGTAGTTTAAAATAAATGTAACGATTAGAAAAAAACAAATTTTTAAACTAGAATATTAAAATCTTTTGATACACAATTCACCCACTGATCTAGAGCTGGTGATTGGGATATCAAACATTCGAAACGATTAATAATTTTTATATTTATTCTAAATTTTAATATTTTCATATTAGTTTAAAATAAATGTATCCATTTGAAAAAAACAAATTTGTAAACTAAACTAATAAAATCTTTTGATACACAATTCATTAACTGATTTAGAGCTGGTGATTGGGATATCAAACATCAGAAACGATCAATAATTTTTATTTTTATTCTAACTTTTAATATTTTCATAGTAGTTTAAAATAAATGTATCATTAGGAAGCAATAAATTTGTAAACTAAACTATTAAAAACTTTTGAAACACGATTCACTCACTGATATAGAGCTGGTGATTGGGATATCAAACATTCGAATCGATCATTAATTTTTATATTTGTTATAATTTTTAATATTTTCATAGCAGTTTAAAATAAATGTTTCGATTAGGAAAAAATAAATTTGTAAACCAAACTATTAAAATCTTTTGATACACGATTCACTCACTGATCTAGAGCTGGTGATTGGGATATCAAACATTCGAATCGACAAATAATTTTTATTTTTATTCTAATTTTAAATATTTTCATATTAGTTTAAAATAAATGTATCGATTAGAAAAAAACAAGTTTGTAAACTTAACTATTCAAATCTTTTGATACACAATTCACTCACTGATTAAGAGCTGGTGATTGGGATATCAGAAATTCGCATTGATCAATTATATTTATTTTTATTCTAATTTTTAATATTTTCATAGTATTTAAAAATAAATGTATCCATTAGAAAAAAACAAATTTGTAAACTAAACTTTTAAAATCTTTTTATGCACAATTTTCTCACTGATCTAGAGGTGGTGATTGGGATATCAAACATTTGAATCGATCAATAATTTTTATTTTTAATCTAATTTTTAATATTTTCATTGTAGTTTAAAATAAATTTTTTCATTGGAAAAAATAATACAATTTATAAAGAGTTTGAGCCAAGCACCCCTCTAAACGTGGTCTATGCCATTAAGCACGTAAATTATCAAAAAGTTGAGTGGCAAACACTCAATCGTACCAACGACATTTTACAGTGCAAAAACTGCCAACGATACGGACATACTGCGACAAACTGCAACTTGGAGTTCCGCTGTGTTAAATGCGCACAAACACACGAACCCGGCGACTGTACGGTTACGGACGAAATCACTAAAGATAATATTTTTTGTATCAATTGCAAAAAATCAGGACATCCAGCATCGTATAAAGGGTACCCCATTTATCAAACGATGATCTCAAAAATTCGTAAACGAATTGCTGAGAAGCGAGCAAAACAGGAGACTACAAAAACAACTCCAAAAATGTTCGACTCCATCAAGGTGTCAAAAGCAAACGGCACATTTGCCGAGATGATGAGAGGTGGTCCTCAAGCGACAACTAACACGACAACATCAACGACAACAACAGCACCTTCTGTACAACAACAATCAAATATCGACCGCGAAATAAAAACCTTAAACGAACGAGTAGACAAACTGACGAACGTAATTGAAAAACAAGCAGAACAAATGGCGCAAATTTTACAATTTTTGGCCCAAATCTAAATTCGATCATTCAACCCAAAATTTACGACTAGACCAAGGACTACAACAACAACATCATAGACAAACACATCACCAACGACGACAACGACGACTAACATCAAAATTCAAAATTATTGCGATTAATGTCAACTCAATAGTAAGTGTACAACGACGACTTAACTTGTTAAATTTTCTAAATTTACATAAACCCGACTGTTTACTGATCAACGAGACGAAACTAAACCCAAAACATTATTTAGAATTTAAAAACTATAACATAATACGACGTGACCGAATAAATTCTACTCAAGGGGGAGGGACGGCCATTTTGATAAAAGACGACTTCAAATTCAAAATTATTGAACCTCAATCGATAAGCAATCAAGAAGGCATCGAGATTGCTATTATCCGATTGAATATAAAATGTTCAAACCAAAAAATTTTCCTAATTTCGATGTACTGTACAGGCAACGCGACAATAATTACTGAAAAACGCTTTGAAGAGGAATGGAGCAAAATTTTTGACGTACTAAATTTAAGTAATCCAAATCATTATTACTTAATTGCAGGTGACTTAAACGCACGACATACTAACTGGGGTAATGCACTCAACAACTCGAGAGGTACACGACTAAATAAATGGATGACGGACTATGCCATGTTATACCGCGCTAAATTATACAATACAGACAAACCGACTATGATACGTTCAGGTAACTACTTAGATTTGGCTATAATGGACGTACGAATCAAAATTCAAAAAAATTCACTTGACCAAATACCGACACATCATTTCGATAGCGATCACCGTGTCATCGAAATTATTATAAATGGAATTAATAATTTAAATTCTGGCATCAACCAAATTGACATTGACAATAACGACGATGACGACGATGAACAGCAAAACATTCGATACAATTTCACGGGGATCGACTGGACAAAATGGACTGAAAATTTAGAAAAATTACATCGGACAGCTGCAACAGAGGCGGCGACGACAACAATGATACGATCACAACTAGACAATGGTGAACAAGTATTGTTACCATTTTACAGAAACCTCTCGATTGAAGAGTGAAATGACTATATTACAACACTGACGAAACTTATTTTGGCTAATATAAAGACAAACTCACCAAAAAAAAGACGAATTAACAATATGATGTGCTACAGTAACCCGACAATCGAAAGACTATACAAATTTAAATCATTACTAATTACCAAAATTAAGACGACAAAACGAAATTTAGCCAACAACCATAATCGACATTTAAATACAGTACTACAGAACAGAATCCACATTTGGAAAGTGGAAATCAAACGGACGATACAATTAATACAACAGAACGTCAAAATACAAATAGAACGATACTGGACGGACATCATGAAAGGCATTAAGCCAAGTTCTAAAATGTGGACAGAAATTAAACGATTTACGGCCAAGACCAAAAATAGACAAGACGCGACAATAAAAACTTTGGAAATTCCAACGACGGACAAACAAAAATACAATCACTTTGGCATTGATTGGAACACATTACAAAAAAACAGAGACAATACAAAATACAAAATTTTTGATGAGACGCAAAATTTAAATATACTAGGACAACATATTGAGGACCACACTCTGTTCAATCCGAATCTTGGTGATCGGCAACATGAGATTGATACAAAAAATATTATCAAACCAATTATTGATCAACACACGAACGAACGAACTCAACAAAAGACAAAAACAACCTTTTCGACTAAAAGCCCAGCATATGCACCACAACAACCGGACGATGACAAAAAATTCTTTATTGATACTGATCAACTGATGGACATACTAAAATTAGTGAACAACAAAAAATCATTTGGACTTGACCTTTTACCTAACATTATTTTTAAACACCTACCGGACATTATGATTATCGAAATTTGTACTCTATTCAACAACTTACTGAATAACAATTATTACCCGGACGCTTGGAAAATTGCGCGAGTTTTTCCAATTCTAAAAAAGGGCAAATCACCGACAGATCCTGAAAGTTATCGACCAATTAGTCTACTTTCAAACTTTGGCAAACTTTACGAAATTTTAATATATGAAAAAATTAACAATCACGTACGGACAAACAAATTGATGCATGAAAATCAATTTGGTTTTAGACAAGGACATAGTACGACGCACGCAATCACGAAAGTTTTGGCTGACGTAACACATCAATTAAATTTTAACATACCGACGGGCGCTGTTTTGATTGACATCAAAAAGGCATTCGAATCAATTTGGCTTGACGGACTACTCGCAAAATTAAAGACTATGAACTTTTCGGACGACCTGATTAAAATTTTACATGACTTACTGTACGATCGCACATTTTATACAACTTCGGGCTTTGGTAACAAACGCTCATCTTCCCAATTCAAAATTGTTAATGGAGTCCAACAAGGATCCATCACTGCCCCAATCCTTTTTAATTTATACACGGCCGATCTTATTTCGAACAATTGTCTAAATTCAAAATTAATTCAATCATGTGCGTATGCGGATGACATGATTGTTTATAGTTCCTCCTATCGTATCGGCGACACACAAAAAATTCTCCAAAATTCTTTAAACTTCATACAAAATTACTTCAACCTTTGGCACATTGAAATTAATCCGGCAAAATGCAAATCTATTCTCTTTCGACGTCCGCTTAAAAACGCATCGAGAGAAATGAAGAGAAATTGGCGTCACCTTTCAATTAAAATCAACAATCAACCAATAAAATTGTGCAAGAGTATAAAATACTTGGGCGTTAACATCGACAACTTGTGTTATATGGCGAATCACACTTCAATACAATTAGAGAAGGCGAGACGCGCGTTTATGGGTGCGCGGCAACTATTTTACAACAGACATTTAGACAAACGGGTTAAAATTATTGCTTACAAGACTTTAATACGACCAATACTGACGTACGGATGTCAATTGTGGTACAATCAAGTACCACGCTACATGGAACGATACAGAGTTTTCGAACGGAAATGCCTTCGACACTGCAACGGACTGTACAGAAAGGCACAGACAGACTATACGCACTACATTTCAAATCGAGTGCAATATCAAAATTATGGCTCGGACAGAATCGACGTACACATTTTAAATTTAACACGTAATCACATCAGACGAGCATGTCTCAATACGGACAACTCACTGATTTTTGGACCTTATCATGTTGACACGACACTTTCAAAATTATACGCGACATCTGGCACGATACCCGGACCGAATACATTTATTTACTTTGACCGTTTAGGCTATATACAAAACCGTGACTGAATACCACTCATTTACCATGTGGCAAGGAAGCCAAATGAAAAATGGTTTGACGATGACAAATTCTCGAACCCTGACGTACATATACGATTTGACACGACGACATGTACTAAGGACGACGAATACGAAAAACGTCTGGATGCGTATTGGTGGTTGGACGGCGCCAGCTGATAGTAACTTGCAGTCACAGCAATTTATATATATACACTTTTATATTATTATTATTTTTTATATATATTGTATAAAAAACAAAAGCTTATTTTGTAACTATATACACTTCTTGTATGTTATATTGGTATTTTAAAAACAAAATCTAATTTGAAGGATATGTTATAACAATTTAGTATGGTTTCCCGCACGGCACCATAATAATTGGTTAAATTTATTTTTATTTTTCATTTCCATATATGTATGTGTGTGTGTGTGGGTGTGTGTGAATGTGAACAGGTGTATTTGTGTGTGTGAATGATTTTCATCCTTTATTTATTTTCATCACTAGTTTTTAAGCAACACATGGTGACTTTTGACATAAGAATTTTTATAACATTTTTTTTTGTAGATTAAATTTTTGAGATTTTATATAAATTTTTATACAATATATTTTTTCGTTAATTTTTAAAGCTTTTTATAGTGTATATTCATAAACTTAGTTTCCTATATGTAATACACCCGAGTGCCCGTCTTTTGTAGGGACAGTGATGTTTATTTTGTATAATTGTTTTTTTTATGGCAAGCCTTTTTATAAATCCACTTGCCTTTTTATATATTTTTATGTTATTATATTTTAATCAAACTGTAAAAAAAAAATGTTTAAATAAATTGGATTTATTGTTTTAAAATAAAAAATAAAAAAAAGATTTTAATAGTTTAGTTTACAAATTTGTTATTTTCTAACGGATAAATTTATTTTTAACAACTAGGAAAATATTAAAAGTTAGAATAAAAATACAAATTTTTGAGCAATGCGAATGTTTGATAGCCCAATCACTAGCTCTAGATTAGTGAGTGAATTGTGTATCAAAAGATTTTAATAGTTTAGTTTACAAATTTGTTTTTTTTCTGAAGGAAACCTTAATTTAAAACTACTATAAAAGTATTAAAAATTAGAATAAAAATAACAATTATTGATCGATTCAAATGTTTGATTACTCAATCACCAGCTCTAGATCAGTGAGTGAATTGTGTATCAAAAGATTTGAATAGTTTAGTTTACAAATTTGTTTTTTTTTTCTAATCGATACATTTATTTTAAACTTCTATGAAAATATTAAAAACTATAATAAAAATAAAAATTATTTATCTGTTCGGATGTTTGATATCCCAATCATCAGCTCTAGATCAGTGAGTGATTTGTGTATTAAAAGATTTTAATAGTTTAGTTTACAAATTTATTATTTTTTTTAAAGTATATATTTATTTTAAACTACTATGAAAATATTAAAAATTATAATAAAAATAAAAATTATTGATCGATTCGAAGGTTTGATATTTTAGTAACCAGCTCTAGATCAGTGAGTGAATTATGTATCAAAAGATTTATAGATTAGTTTACAAATTTGTTTTTTCTAATGGATACATTTATTTTAAACTACTATGAAAATATTTAAAATTACAACAAAAAAAAATTACTGATCGATTCGAATGTTTGATATCCCAATCACCAGCTCTAGATCAGTGAGTGAATTGTGTATCAAAAGATTTTAATAGTTTAGTTTACAAATTTGTTTTTTTTTCTTATGGATACATTTATTTTAAACTTCTATGAAAATATTAAAAATTAGAACAAAAATAAAAATTACTGATCGATTCGAATGTTTGATATCCCAATCACCAGCTCTACATCAGTGAGTGAATAGTGTATCAAAAGATTTTAATAGTTTAGTTTACAAATTTGTTTTTTTCTAATGGATACATTTATTTTAAACTGCTAACAAAATATTAAAAATTAGAAATAAAAAAAATTATTGATCAATGCGTATGTTTGATATCCCAATCACTAGTACTAGATCAGTGAGTGAATTTTGTATCAAAAGATTTTAATAGTTTAGTATACAAATTTGTTTTTTCTAATGGATACATTTATTTTAAACTACTATGAAAATAAAAAAAATTAGAATAAAAATACAAATTTTTGATCACTGCGAATGTTTGACATCCCAATCACTAGTACTAGATCAGTGAGTGAATTGTGTATCAAAAGATTTTAATAGTCTAGTTTACAAATTTGTTTTTTTCTAATGGATACATTTATTTTAAACTACTATGAAAATATTAAAAATTAGAATAAAAAACAAATAATTGATCGTTTCTAATGTTTGATATCCCAACCACCAGCTCTAGATCAGTGTGTGAATTGTTCATCAAGAAATTGTAATAGTTTAGTTTACAAATTTGTTTTTTCCTAATGGATAAATTTATTTTAAACTACTATGAAAATATTTAAAGTAAGAATAAAAATACAAATTTTTGATCAATGCGAATGTTTGATAGCCCAATCACCAGCTCTAGATTAGTGAGTGAATTGTGTATCAAAAGATTTTAATAGTTTAGTTTACAAATTTGTTTTTTTCTAAAGGAAACCTTAATTTTAAACAACTATGAAAATATAAAAAATTAGAATAAAAATAACAATTATTGATCGATTCAAATGCTTAATACCTCAATCACCAGCTCTAGATCATTGAGTGAATTGTGTATCAAAAGATTTTAAAAGTTTAGTTTACAAATTTGTTTTTTCTAATGGATAAATTTATTTTAAACTACTATGAAAATATTTAAAATAAAAATTAAAATAAAAATTATTGATCGATTTGAATAT
This sequence comes from Tipula confusa, assembly GCA_963556175.1. Taxonomy (NCBI): domain Eukaryota; kingdom Metazoa; phylum Arthropoda; class Insecta; order Diptera; family Tipulidae; genus Tipula; species Tipula confusa. The sequence continues at coordinate 946,419 of CAUVYK010000075.1, forward strand.
TTGATATCCCAGTCACCACCTCTTAAATAGAGAATGGATTGTGTATCAAAAGATTTTAATAGTTTCGTTCAGAAATTTGTTTTTTTCTAATGGATACATTTATTTTTAACTACTATGAAAATATTAAAAATTAGATCAAAAACAAAAATTACTGATCGATTCGAATGTTTGATATCCCAATCACCAGCTCTAGATCAGTGAGTGAATAGTGTATCAAAAGATTTTAATAGTTAAGTTTACAAATTTGTTTTTTTTTCTAATGGATACATTTATTTTAAACTACTATGAAAATATTAAAAATTGGAATAAAAATTATATAAATTTATCGATTCGAATGTATGATATCCCAATCACCAGCTCTAGATCAGTGAGTGAATTGTGTATCAAAAGATTTTAATATTTTGGTTTACAAATTTTTTTTTTCCTAATCGATACATCTATTTTAAACTACTATGAAAATATTAAAAATTAGAATAAAAATAAAAATTATTGATCGATTCGAATGTTTGATACTTCAATCACCAGCTCTAGATCAGTGAGCGAATTGTGTATCAAAAGATTTTAATAGTTTAGTTTACAAATTTGTTTTTTTCTAATGGATACATTTATTTTAAACTACTATGAAAATATTAAAAATTAGTAAAAAAAAAAAATTATTGATCGTTTCTAATATTTGATATCCCAATCACTAGCTCTAAAACAGTGAATACATTGTGTATCAAAATATTTTAATAGTTTAGTTTACAAATTTGTTATTTTCTAACCGATAAATTTATTTTAAACAACTAGGAAAATATTAAAAGTTAGAATAAAAATACAAATTTTTGATCAATGCAATTGTTTGATAGCCCAATCACCAGCTCTAGATCAGTGAGTGAATTGTGTCTCAAAAGATTTTAATAGTTTAGTTTACAAATTTGTTTTTTTTCTGAAGGAAACCTTAATTTAAAACTACTATAAAAGTATTAAAAATTAGAATAAAAATAACAATTATTGATCGATTCAAATGTTTGATTACTCAATCACCAGCTCTAGATCAGTGAGTGAATTGTGTATCAAAAGATTTATAGATTAGTTTACAAATTTGTTTTTTTCTAATCGATATATTTATTTTAAACCACTATGAAAATATTAAAAATTATAACAAAAAAAAAATTACTGATCGATTCGAATGTTTGATATCCCAATCACCAGCTCTAGATCAGTGAGTGAATTGTGTATCAAAAGATTTTAATAGTTTAGTTTACAAATTTGTTTTTTTCTTATGGATACATTTATTTTAAACTACTATGAAAATATTAAAAATTAGAACAAAAATAAAAATTACTGATCGATTCGAATGTTTGATATCCCAATCACCAGCTCTACATCAGTGAGTGAATAATGTATCAAAAGATTTTAATAGTTTAGTTTACAAATTTGTTTTTTTCTAATGGATACATTTATTTTAAACTGCTAACAAAATATTAAAAATTAGAATAAAAAAAATTATTGATCAATACGTATGTTTGATATCCCAATCACTAGTACTAGATCAGTGAGTGAATTTTGTATCAAAAGATTTTAATAGTTTAGTTTACAAATTTGTTTTTTCTAATGGATACATTTATTTTAAACTACTATGAAAATATAAAAAAAATTAGAATAAAAATACAAATTTTTAATTACTGCGAATGTTTGACATCCCAATCACTAGTACTAGATCAGTGAGTGAATTTTGTATCAAAAGATTTTAATAGTTTAGTTTACAAATTTGTTTTTTTCTAATGGATACATTTATTTTAAACTACTATGAAAATATTAAAAATTAGAATAAAAAAAAAATAATTGATCGTTTCTAATGTTTGATATCCCAATCACCAGCTCTAGATCAGTGTGTGAATTGTTTATCAAAAAATTGTAATAGTTTAGTTTACAAATTTGTTTTTTCCTAATGGATAAATTTATTTTAAACTACTATGAAAATATTGAAAGTAAGAATAAAAATACAAATTTTTGATCAATGCGAATGTTTGATAGCCCAATCACCAGCTCTAGATTAGTGAGTGAATTGTGTATCAAAAGATTTTAATAGTTTAGTTTACAAATTTGTTTTTTTCTAAAGGAAACCTTAATTTTAAACTACTATGAAAACATAAAAAATTAGAATAAAAATAACAATTATTGATCGATACAAATGTTTAATACCTCAATCACCAGCTCTAGATCATTGAGTGAATTGTGTATCAAAAGATATTAATAGTTTAGTTTACAAATTGATTTTTTCTAATGGATAAATTTATTTTAAACTACTATGAAAATATTTAAAATAAAAATTAAAATAAAAATTATTGATCGATTTGAATATTTGATATCCCAGTCACCACCTCTAAAATAGAGAGTGGATTGTGTATCAAAAGATTTTAATAGTTTCGTTCAGAAATTTGTTTTTTCTAATGGATACATTTATTTTAAACTTCTATGTAAATATTAAAAATTAGAATAAAAATAAAAATTATTGATCGATTCGAATGTTTGATACCCCAATCACCAGCTCTAGATCAGCGAGTGAATTTTTTATCAAAAGGTTTGAATAGTTTGGTTTACAAATTTGTATTTTTCTAATGGATAAATTTATTTTAAACTATTATGAAAATATTAAAAATTAGAATAATAATACAAATTTTTGATCAATGCGAAAGTTTGATATCCCAATCACCAGCTCTAGATCAGTGAGTGAATAGTGTATCAAAAGATTTTAATAGTTAAGTTTACAAATTTGTTTTTTTTTCTAATGGATACATTTATTTTAAACTACTATGAAAATATTAAAAATTGGAATAAAAATTATATAAATTTATCGATTCGAATGTATGATATCCCAATCACCAGCTCTAGATCAGTGAGTGAATTGTGTATCAAATGATTTTAATATTTTGGTTTACAAATTTGTTTTTTCCTAATCGATACATCTATTTTAAACTACTATGAAAATATTAAAAATTAGAATAAAAATAAAAATTATTGATCGATTCGAATGTTTGATACTTCAATCACCAGCTCTAGATCAGTGAGCGAATTGTGTATCAAAAGATTTTAATAGTTTAGTTTACAAATTTGTTTTTTTCTAATGGATACATTTATTTTAAACTACTATGAAAATATTAAAAATTAGTAAAAAAAAAAAATTATTGATCGTTTCTAATATTTGATATCCCAATCACTAGCTCTAAAACAGTGAATACATTGTGTATCAAAAGATTTTAATAGTTTAGTTTACAAATTTGTTATTTTCTAACCGATAAATTTATTTTAAACAACTAGGAAAATATTAAAAGTTGGAATAAAAATACAAATTTTTGATCAATGCAATTGTTTGATAGCCCAATCACCAGCTCTCGATCAGTGAGTGAATTGTGTCTCAAAAGATTTTAATAGTTTAGTTTACAAATTTGTTTTTTTTTTCTGAAGGAAACCTTAATTTAAAACTACTATAAAAGTATTAAAAATTAGAATAAAAATAACAATTATTGATCGATTCAAATGTTTGATTACTCAATCACCAGCTCTAGATCAGTGAGTGAATTGTGTATCAAAAGATTTGAATAGTTTAGTTTCCAAATTTGTTTTTTTTTCTAATCGATACATTTATTTTAAACTTCTATGAAAATATTAAAAACAATAATAAAAATAAAAATTATTTATCTGTTCGGATGTTTGATATCCCAATCATCAGCTCTAGATCAGTGAGTGATTTATGTATTAAAAGATTTTAATAGTTTAGTTTACAAATTTTTTTTTTTTTTAAATGGATACATTTATTTTAAACTACTATGAAAATATTAAAAATTATAATAAAAATAAAAATTATTGATCGATTCGAAGGTTTGATATTTTAGTAACCAGCTCTAGATCAGTGAGTGAATTGTGTATCAAAAGATTTATAGATTAGTTTACAAATTTGTTTTTTTCTAATCGATATATTTATTTTAAACCACTATGAAAATATTAAAAATTATAACAAAAAAAAAATTACTGATCGATTCGAATGTTTGATATCCCAATCACCAGCTCTAGATCAGTGAGTGAATTGTGTATCAAAAGATTTTAATAGTTTAGTTTACAAATTTGTTTTTTTCTTATGGATACATTTATTTTAAACTACTATGAAAATATTAAAAATTAGAACAAAAATAAAAATTACTGATCGATTCGAATGTTTGATATCCCAATCACCAGCTCTACATCAGTGAGTGAATAATGTATCAAAAGATTTTAATAGTTTAGTTTACCAATTTGTTTTTTTCTAATGGATACATTTATTTTAAACTGCTAACAAAATATTAAAAATTAGAATAAAAAAAATTATTGATCAATACGTATGTTTGATATCCCAATCACTAGTACTAGATCAGTGAGTGAATTTTGTATCAAAAGATTTTAATAGTTTAGTTTACAAATTTGTTTTTTCTAATGGATACATTTATTTTAAACTACTATGAAAATATAAAAAAAATTAGAATAAAAATACAAATTTTTAATTACTGCGAATGTTTGACATCCACTAGTACTAGATCAGTGAGTGAATTTTGTATCAAAAGATTTTAATAGTTTAGTTTACAAATTTGTTTTTTTCTAATGGATACATTTATTTTAAACTACTATGAAAATATTAAAAATTAGAATAAAAAAAAAATAATTGATCGTTTCTAATGTTTGATATCCCAATCACCAGCTCTAGATCAGTGTGTGAATTGTTTATCAAAAAATTGTAATAGTTTAGTTTACAAATTTGTTTTTTCCTAATGGATAAATTTATTTTAAACTACTATGAAAATATTGAAAGTAAGAATAAAAATACAAATTTTTGATCAATGCGAATGTTTGATAGCCCAATCACCAGCTCTAGATTAGTGAGTGAATTGTGTATCAAAAGATTTTAATAGTTTAGTTTACAAATTTGTTTTTTTCTAAAGGAAACCTTAATTTTAAACTACTATGAAAACATAAAAAATTAGAATAAAAATAACAATTATTGATCGATTCAAATGTTTAATACCTCAATCACCAGCTCTAGATCATTGAGTGAATTGTGTATCAAAAGATATTAATAGTTTAGTTTACAAATTGATTTTTTCTAATGGATAAATTTATTTTAAACTACTATGAAAATATTTAAAATAAAAATTAAAATAAAAATTATTGATCGATTTGAATATTTGATATCCCAGTCACCACCTCTAAAATAGAGAGTAGATTGTGTATCAAAAGATTTTAATAGTTTCGTTCAGAAATTTGTTTTTTCTAATGGATACATTTATTTTAAACTTCTATGTAAATATTAAAAATTAGAATAAAAATAAAAATTATTGATCGATTCGAATGTTTGATACCCCAATCACCAGCTCTAGATCAGCGAGTGAATTGTTTATCAAAAGGTTTGAATAGTTTGGTTTACAAATTTGTATTTTTCTAATGGATAAATTTATTTTAAACTATTATGAAAATATTAAAAATTAGAATAATAATACAAATTTTTGATCAATGCGAAAGTTTGATATCCCAATCACCAGCTCTAGATCAGTGAGTGAATATTGCATCAAAATATTTTAAAAGTTAAGTTTACATATTTGTTTTTTCCTAATCGATACATTTATTTTAAACTACTATGAAAATATCAAAAATTAAACTTAAAATAACAATTATTGATCGATTCAAATGTTTAATACCTCAATCACCAGCTCTAGATCATTGAGTGAATTGTGTATCATAATATTTTAATAGTTTAGTTTACAAATTTGTTTTTTCTAATGGATAAATTTATTTTAAACTACTATGAAAATATTTAAAATAAGAATTAAAATAAAAATTATTGATCGATTTGAATATTTGATATCCCAGTCACCATTTCTAAAATAGAGAGTGAATTGTGTATCAAAAGATTTAAATAGTTTCGTTCAGAAATTTGTTTTTTTTTAACGGATACATTTTTTTTAAACTTCTATGAAAATATCAAAAGTTAGAATAAAAATAAAAATTATTGATCGATTCGAATGTTTGATATCCCAATCACCAGCTCTAGATTAGTGTATGAATTTTGCATCAAAAAATTTTAATAGTTTAGTTTACAAATTTGTTTTTTTCTAATGGATACATTTATTTTAAACTACTATGAAAATATTAAAAATAAGAATAAAATTAAAAATAATTGATCGATTCGAATGTTTGATACCCCAATCACCAGCTCTAGATCAGTGAGTGAATTGTGTATCAAATGATTTATAGATTAGTTTACAAATTTGTTTTTTTTTTCTAATGGATACATTTATTTTAAACAACTATGAAAATATTTAAAATTAGAACAAAAAAAAATTACTGATCGATCCGAATGTTTGATATCCCAATCACCAGCTCTAGATCAGTGAGTGAATTGTGTATCAAAAGATTTTAATAGTTTAGTTTACAAATTTGTTTTTTTCTAATGGATACATTTATTTTAAACTACTATAAAAATATTAAAAATTAGAATAAAAATACAAATTTTTGATCAATGCAAATGTTTGATATCCCAATCACCAGCTCCAGATCAGTGATTGAATTGTGTATCAAAAGATTTTAACAGTTTAGTTTACAAATTTGTTTTGTCTAATGGATACATTTATTTTAAACAACTATGAAAATATTAAAAATTAGACTAAAAAAAAATTATTGATCAATGCGAATGTTTGATATCCCAATCACCAGCCCTTGATCAGTAGGTGAATTGTGTATCAAAAGATTTATAGATTAAATTACAAATTTGTGTTTTTCTAATGGATAAATTTATTTTAAATTACTATGAAAATATTAAAAATTAGAATAAAAATACAAATTTTTGATCAATGCGAATGTTTGATATCCCAATCACAAGCTCTAGATCAGCGAGTGAATTGTGTATCAAAAGATTTGAATAGTTTAGTTTACAAATTGGTTTTTTTCTTATCGATACATTTATTTTAAACTTCTATGAAAATAATAAAAATTATAATAAAAATAAAAATTATTGATCGATTCGAATGTTTGATATCCCATTCACCAGTGAGTGAATTGTGAGTGAATTGTGTATCAAAAGATTTTAAAAGTTTAGTTTACAAATTTGTTTTTTTCTAATGGATAAATTTATTTTAAACTACTATGCAAATATTAAAAATTAGAATAAAAAAAAAATTATTGATTATTTCTAATATTTGATATCCCAATCACCAGCAGATAATTGTTTATCAAAAAATTTTAATAGTTAAGTTTACAAATTTGTTTTTTTCTAACGGATAAATTTATTTTAAACAACTAGGAAAATATTAAAAAATAGAATAAAAATATAAATTTTTGATCAATGCGAATGTTTGATAGCCCAATCACCAGCTCTAGATTAGTGAGTGAATTGTGTATCAAAAGATTTTAATAGTTTAGTTTACAAATTGGTTTTTTCTAATGGATAAATTTATTTTAAACTACTATGAAAATATAAAAAATAAGAATAAAAATAAAAATTATTGATCGATTTGAATGTTTGATACCCCAATCACCAGCTCTAGATCAGTGAGTGAATTGTTTATCAAAAGATTTAAATAGTTTAGTTTACAAATTTGTTTTTTTCTAATGAATAAATTTATTTTAAACTATTATGAAAATATTAAAAATTAGAATAAAAATACAAATTTTTGATCAATGCGAATGTTTGATATCCCAATCACCAGCTCTAGATCAGTGAACGAATATTGTATCAAAAGATTTTAATATTTAAGTTTACAATTTGTTTTTTCTAATCGATACATTTATTTTAAACCACTATGAAAATATTAAAAATAAGTTTAAATATTAAAATTATTGATCGATTCAAATGTTTGATATCCCAGTCACCAGCTCTAGATCAGTGAGTGAAAAGTGTATCAAAAGATTTTGATATTTTAGTTTACAAATTTGTTTTAATCTAATCGATACATTTATTTTAAACAACTATGAAAATATTTAAAATTAGAATAAAAATAATTATTTTAAGCAACTTTGAAAATATTAAAAACTAGAATAAAAATAAAAATTATTAACCGTTTCGAATGTTTGATACCCCAATCAGCCGCTCCAGATCAGCGAGTGAATTGTTTATCAAAAGATTTAAATAGTTTAGTTTACAAATTTGTTTTTTTCTAATGAATAAATTTATTTTAAATTACTATGAAAATATTAAAAATTAGAATAAAAATACAAATTTTTGATCAATGCGAATGTTTGGTATCCCAATCACCAGCTCTAGATCAGTGAACGAATATTGTATCAAAAGATTTTATTATTTAAGTTTACAATTTGTTTTTTCTAATCGATACATTTATTTTAAACCACTATGAAAATATTAAAAAAAAGTTTAAATATTAAAATTATTGATCGATTCAAATGTTTGATATCCCAGTCACCAGCTCTAGATCAGAGAGTGAAAAGTGTATCAAAAGATTTTGATATTTTAGTTTACAAATTTGTTTTAATCTAATCGATACATTTATTTTAAACAACTATGAAAATATTTAAAATTAGAATAAAAATAAAAATTATTGATAGATTCGAATGTTTGATATTTCAATCACCAGCTGTAGATAAGTAAGTGAATTGTGTATCAAAAGATTTTAATAGTTTAGTTTACAAGTTTGTTTGTTTCTATTGGATACATTAATTTTAAACTACTATGAAAATAATAAGAACTAGAATAAAAATAAAAATTATATATCGAATCGAATGTTTGATATCCCAATCGCTAGCTCTGGATCATTGAATGAACAGTGTATCAAAAGATTTGAATAGTAGAGTTTACAAATTTGTTTTTTTCTAATGGATACATCTATTTTAAACTACTATGAAAATATTTAAAATTAGAATAAAAATAAAAATTATTGATCAAAGCGAAAGTTTGATATCCCAATCACCAGCTCTATATCAGTGAGTGAATTGTGCATCAAAAGATTTTAATAGTTTAGTTTACAAATTTATTTTTTTCTAATGGATAAATTTATTTTAAACTACTAGAAAATACTAAAAATTAGAATAAAAATAAAAATTATTGATAGATTCGAATGTTTGATATTTCAATCACCAGCTATAGATAAGTAAGTGAATTGTGTATCAAAAGATTTAAATAGATTAGTTTACAAATTTGTTTTTTCCTAATCGATATATTTATTTTAAACCACTATGAAAATATTAAAAATTAAAATTAATATAAAATTTAGTGATCGATTCAACAGTTTGATATCCCAATCACCAGCTCTAGATCAAAGAGTAAAAAGTGTATTAAAAGATTTTGATATTTTAGTTTACAAATTTATTTTTTTCTAATCGATACATTTATTTTAAACCACTATGAAAATATTAAAAATTAGAATAAAAATAAAAATTATTGATAGATTCGAATGTTTGATATTTCAATCACCAGCTGTAGATAAGTAAGTGAATTGTGTATCAAAAGATTTTAATAGTTAAGTTTACAAATTTCTTTTTTTCTAATGGATACATTTATTTTAAACTACTATTAAAATATTAAAAATTAGAATAAAAATAAAAATTATTGATCGATTCGAATGTTTGATACCCCAATCACCAGCTCTAGATCAGTGAGTGAGTTGCGTATCAAAAGATTTATAGATTAGTTTACAAATTTGTTTTTTCTAATGGATACATTTATTTTAAACAACTATAAAAATATTTAAAATTAGATTAAAAATAAAAATTATTGATCAATGCGAATGTTTGATATCTCAATCACCAGCTCTATATCAGTGAATGAATTGTGTATCAAAAGATTCTAATAGTTTAGTTTACAAATTTGTTTTTTTCTAATGGATACATCTATATTAAACAACTTTGAAAATATTAAAAATTAGAATAAAAATAAAAATTATTGATCAATGTGAATGTTTGATATCTCAATCACCAGCTCTATATCAGTGAGTGAATTGTGTATCAAAAGTTTTTAATAGTTTAGTTTACAAATTTGGTTTTTTCTAATGGATACATTTATTTTAAACAACTATGAAAATATTAATATTTCTAGATCAGTGATTGAGTTGCGTATCAAAAGATTTATAGATTAGTTTACAAATTTGTTTTTTCTAATGGATACATTTATTTTAAACAACTATAAAAATATTTAAAATTAGAATAAAAATAAAAATTATTGATCAATGCGAATGTTTGATATCTCAATCACCAGCTCTATATCAGTGAGTGAATTGTGTATCAAAAGATTCTAATAGTTTAGTTTACAAATTTGTTTTTTTCTAATGGATACATTTATTTTAAACTACTATAAAAATATTAAAAAATAGAATAAAAATACAAATTTTTGATCGTTTCGAATGTTTGATATCCCAATCACCAGCTCTAGATCAGTGAAAGAATAGCGTATCAAAAGATTTGAATAATAGAGTTTACAAATTTGTTTTTCTCTAATGGATACATCTATTTTAAACAACTATGAACATATTAAAAATAAGAATAAAAATAAAAATTATTGATCAATGTGAATAATTGATATCTCAATCACCAGCTCTATATCAGTGAGTGAATTGTGTATCAAAAGATTTTAATAGTTTAGTTTACAAATTTGTTTTTTTCTAATGGATACATTTATTTTAAACTACTATGAAAATATTAAAAATTAGAATAAAAAAAAATTATTGATCAATGCGAATGTTTGATATCCTAATCACCAGCACTTGATCAGAGAGTGAATTGTGTATCAAAAGTTTTTAATAGTTTAGTTTACAAATTTGGTTTTTTCTAATGGATACATTTATTTTAAACAACTATGAAAATATTAAAAATTAGAATAAAAATAAAAATTCTTGATTGATTTGAATGTTTGATATCTCAATCACCAGCTCAAGATCAGTTAGTAAATTGTGTATCAAAATATTTTAATATTTTAGTTTACACATTTGTTTTTTTCTAATAGATACATTTATTTTAAAATACTATGAAAATATTAAAAATTAGTATAAAAATAAAAATTACTGATCGATTCGAATGTTTGATATCCCAATCACCAGCACTAAATCAGTGAGTGAATAGTGGACCAAAAGATTTTAATATTTTAGTTTACAAATTTGTTTTTTCTTATTGATAAAATTATTTTAAACTACTATGAAAATATTAAAATTTATAATAAAATTAAAAATTATTGGTTCATTGGAATGTTTGATAGCCCAATCACCAGATCAAGATCAGTGAGTGAATTGTGTATCAAAACATTTTAATAGTTTAGTTTATAAATTTGTTTTTTTTAATGGATACATTTATTTTAAACTACTATGAAAATATTTAAAATTTGAATAAAAATAAAAATTACTGATCGATTCGAATGTTTGATATCCCAATCACCAGCTCTAGATCAGTGAGTGAATTGTGTATCAAAAGATTTTAATAATTTAGTTTACAAATTTGTTTTTTCTAACGGATAAATTTAATTTAAACTACTATGAAAATATTAAAAATAAGATTAAATGTTTGATTCGATTCAAATGTTTGATACCTCAATCACCAGTTCTAGATCATTGAGTGAATTGTGTATCAAAATATTTTAATAGTTTAGTTTACAAATTTGTTTTTTCTAATGGATAAATTTATTTTAAACTACTATGAAAATATTTAAAATAAGAATTAAAATAAAAATTATTGATCGATTTGAATATTTGATATCCCAGTCACCATTTCTAAAATAGAGAGTGAATTGTGTATCAAAAGATTTAAATAGTTTCGTTCAGAAATTTTTTTTTTTTAACGGATACATTTATTTTAAACTTCTATGAAAATATCAAAAGTTAGAATAAAAATAAAAATTATTGATCGATTCGAATGTTTGATATCCCAATCACCAGCTCTAGATCAGTGAGTGAATTGTGTATCAAAAGATTTTATTAGTTTAGTTTACAAATTTGTTTTTTTCTAATGGATACATTTATTTTAAACTACTATGAAAATATTAAAAATTAGAATTAAAAAAAATTATTGATAGTTTCTAATGTTTGATATCCCAATCACTAGCTCAAGATCAGTGAGAGAATTGTGTATCAAAAGATTTTAATAGTTTAGTTTACAAATTTGTTTTTTTCTAATGGAAACATTTATTTTAAACTACTATGAAAATAATAAAAATTAGAATAAAAATACAAATTTTTGATCAATGCGAATGTTTGATATCCCAATCACCAGCTCCAGATCAGTGAGTGAATTGTGTATCAAAAGATTTTAATAGTTTAGCTTACAAATTTGTTTTTTTCTAATGGATACATTTATTTTAAACTACTATGAAAATATTAAAAATTAGAATAAAAAAAAAAAATTGATCGATGCTAATGTTTGATATCCCAATCACCAGCTCTAGATCAGTGAGTAAATTGTTTATCAAAAAATTTTAATAATTTAGTTTACAAATTTGTTTTTTCCTAATGGATAAGTTTATTTTAAACTAGTATGAAAATATTAAAAGTAAGAATAAAAATACAAATTTTTGATCAATGCGAATGTTTGATATCCCAACCACCAGCTCTAGATTAGTGAGTAAATTGAGTATCAAAAGATTTTAATAGTTTAGTTTACCAATTTGTTTTTTTCGAAAGGAAACCTTAATTTTAAACTACTATTATAATATTAAAAATTAAAATAAAAATAAAAATAAAAATTATTGATCGATTCAAAAGTTTGATATCCCAATCACCAGCTCTAGATTAGTGAGTTAATTGTGTATTAAAAGATTTTAATAGTTTAGTTTACAACTTTGTTTTTTTTTTAATGGATACATTTATTTTAAACTACTATGAAAATATTAAAAATTAGAATAAAAATACAAATTTTTGATCAATGCGAATGTTTGATATCCCAATCACCAGCTCTAGATCAGTGAGTGAATAGTGTATCAAAAGATTTGAATAGTAGAGTTTACAAATTTGTTTTTTTCTAATGGAACCATATATTTTAAACTACTATGAAAATATTAAAAATTAGAATAAAAATAAAAATTATTGATCAATGCGAATAATTGATATCTCAATCACCAGCTCTATATCAGTGCGTGAATTGTGTATCAAAAGATTTTAATAGTTTAGTTTACAAATTTGTTTTTTTCTAATGGATACATTTATTTTAAACTACTATGAAAATATTAAAAATTAGAATAAAAAAAAATTATTGATCAATACGAATGTTTGATATCTTAATCACCAGCACTTGATCAGAGAGTGAATTGTGTATCAAAAGTTTTTAATAGTTTAGTTTACAAATTTGGTTTTTCTAATGGATACATTTATTTTAAACTACTATGAAAATATTAAAAATTAGATTAAAAATACAAAATTTTGATCAATGCGAATGTTTGATATCCCACTCACAAGCTCTAGATCAGTGAGTGAATTGTGTATCAAAAGATTTATAGATTAGTTTACAAATTTGTTTTTTCTAATGGATACATTTATTTTATACAACTATGAAAATATTTTAAATTAGAACAAAAAAAAATTACTGATCGATTTGAATGTTTGATATCCCAATCACCAGCTCTAGATCAGTGAGGGAATTGTGTATCAAAAAATCTTAATAGTTTAGTTTACAAATTTGTTTTTTTCTAATGGATACATTTATTTTAAACTACTATGAAAATATTAAAAATTAGAATAAAAAAAAATTATTAATCAATGCGAATGTTTGATATCCCAATGATCAGCCCTTGATCAGTGAGTGAATTGTGTATCAAAAGATTTTAAAAGTTTAGTTTACAAATTTGTGTTTTTCTAATGGATACATTTATTTTGAACTACTATGAAAATATTAAAAATTAGAATAAAAATACAAATTTTTGATCAATGCGAATGTTTGATATCCCAATCACAAGCTATAAATCAGCGAGTGAATTGTGTATCAAAAGATTTGAATAGTTTAGTTTACAAATTGTTTTTTTTCTAATGGATACATTTATTTTAAACGACTATGAAAATATTAAAAATTAGAATTAAAATACAAATTTTTGATCAATGTGAATGTTTGATATCCCAATCACAAGAACTAGATAAGTAAGTGAATTGTGTATCAAAAGATTTTAATAGTTTAGTTAACAAATTTGTTTTTTTCTAATGGACACATTTATTTTAAACTACTATGAAAATATTAAAAATTAGAATAAAAAACAATAATTGATCGTTTCTAATGTTTGATATCTCAATCACCAGTTCCAGATCAGTGAGTGAATTGTGTATCAAAAGATTTTAATAGTTTAGTTTACAAATTTGTTTTTTTCTAATGGATACATTTATTTTAAACTACTATGAAAATATTAAAAATTAGAATAAAAAAAAATTATTGATCAATGCGAATGTTTGATATCCCAATGATCAGCCCTTGATCAGTGAGTGAATTGTGTATCAAAAGATTTTAAAAGTTTAGTTTACAAATTTGTGTTTTTCTAATGGATACATTTATTTTGAACTACTATGAAAATATTAAAAATTAGAATAAAAATACAAATTTTTGATCAATGCCAATGTTTGATATCCCAATCACAAGCTATAAATCAGCGAGTGAATTGTGTATCAAAAGATTTGAATAGTTTAGTTTACAAATTGTTTTTTTTCTAATGGATACATTTATTTTAAACGACTATGAAAATATTAAAAATTAGAATTAAAATACAAATTTTTGATCAATGTGAATGTTTGATATCCCAATCACAAGAACTAGATAAGTAAGTGAATTGTGTATCAAAAGATTTTAATAGTTTAGTTAACAAATTTGTTTTTTTCTAATGGACACATTTATTTTAAACTACTATGAAAATATTAAAAATTAGAATAAAAAACAATAATTGATCGTTTCTAATGTTTGATATCTCAATCACCAGTTCCAGATCAGTGAGTGAATTGTGTATCAAAAGAATTTAAAAGTTTAGTTTACAAATTTGTGTTTTTCTAATGGATACATTTATTTTAAACTACTATGAAAATATTAAAAATTAGAATAAAAATACAAATTCTTGATCAATGCGAAGAATGTTTGATATCCCAATCACAAGCTCTAGATCAGCGAGTGAATTGTGTATCAAAAGATTTGAATAGTTTAGTTTACAAATTTGTTTTTTTCTAATCGATACATTTATTTTAAACTACTATGAAAATATTAAAAATTAGAATAAAAAAAAAATTATTGATCGTTTCTAATATTAGATATCTCAATCATCAGCTCTAGATCAGTGAGTGAATTGTTTAACAAAAGATTTTAATAGTTTAGTTTACAAATTTGTTTTTTTCTAACGGATAAATTTATTTTAAACAACATTGAAAATATTAAAAGTTAGAATAAAAATACAAATTTTTGATCAATGCGAATGTTTGATAGCCCAATCACCAGCTCTAGATTAGTGAGTGAATTGTGAATCAAATGATTTGAATAGTTTAGTTTACAAAATTGTTTTTTTCTAAAGGAAACCTTAATTTAAAACTACTATGCAAATATTAAAAATTAGAATAAAAATAACAATTATTGATCGATTCAAATGTTTGATTACTCAATCACCAGCTCTAGATCATTGAGTGAATTGTGTATCAAAAGATTTTAATAGTTTAGTTTACAAATTGGTTTTTTCTAATGGAAACATTTATTTCAAACTACTATGAAAATATTAAAAATAAGAATAAAAATAAAAATTATTGATTGATTTGAATATTTGATATCCCAGTCACCAACTCTTAAACAAAGAGTGAATTGTGTATCAAAAGATTTTAATAGTTTAGTTTAGAACTTTTTTTTTCTAATAGATACATTTATTTTAAAATTCTATGAAAATAATAAAAATTAGAATAAAAATAAAAATTATTAATCGTTTCGAATGTTTGATAACCCAATCAGCAGCCCTAGATCAGTGAGTGAATTGTGTATCAAAAGATTTTAATAGTTTAGTTTACAAATCAGTTTTTTTCTATTGGATACATTTATTTTAAACTACTATGAAAATATTTAAAATTAGAATAAAAATAAAAATTATTGATCAATGAAAATGTTTGATATCCCAATCACTAGCACTATATCAGTGAGTGAATTTTTTATCAAAAGATTTGAATAGTTTAGTTAACAAAATTGTTTTTTTCTAATCGATACATTTATTCCAAACTTCTATGAAAATATTAAAAATTAGAATTAAAATACAAATTTTTGATCAATGCGAATGTTTGATATCCCAATCACAAGTTCTAGATCAGTGAGTGAATTGTGTATCAAAAGATTTTAATAGTTTAGTTTACAAATTTGTTTTTTCCTAATCGATTTATTTATTTTAAACCACTATGAAAATATTAAAAATTAAAATAAATATAAAAATTAGTGATCGATTCAAATGTTTGATATCCCAATCACCAGCCCTAGATCAGAGAGTGAAAAGAGTATTAAAAGATTTTGATATTTTAGTTTACAAATTTGTTTTTTTCTAATCGATACATTTATTTTAAACAACTATGAAAATATTAAAACTTAGAATAAAAATAAAAATAATTGATAGATTCGAATGTTTGATATTTCAATCACCAGCTGTAGATCAGTGAGTGAATTGTGTATCAAAAGATTTTAATATTTTAGTTTACAAATTTGTTTTTCCTAATCGATACATTTATTTAAAACTATTATGAAAATATTAAAAATTAGTTATAAAAACCAAAATTATTGATCGATATAAATGTTTGATATCCCAAACACCAGCACTAGATCAGCGAGTAAATTGTTTATTAAAATATTTTAATAGTATAGTTCACAAATTTGTTTTTTCTAACAAATAAATTTATTTTAAACAACTAGGAAAATATTTAAAATTAGAATAAAAATAAAAATTATTAATCGTTTCGAATGTTTGATATCTCAATCACCAAATCTAGATCAGTGAGTGAATTGATTATCAAAATATTTGAATAGTTTGGTTTACAAATTTGTTTTTTTCTAACGAATAAATTTATTTTAAACTACTATGAAAATATTAAAAATGAGAATAAAAATACAAATTTTTGATCAATGCGAATGTTTGATATCCCAATCACCAGCTCCAGATCAGTGAATGAATATTGTATCAAAAGATTTTAATATTTAAGTTTACAAATTTGTTTTTTCCTAATCGATACATTTAATTAAAACCACTATGAAAATATTTAAAATTAGAATAAATATAAAAATTAGTAATCGATTCAAATGTTGATATCCCAATCACCAGCTCTAGATCATAGAATGAAAAGTGTATTAAAAGATTTTGATATTTTAGTTTACAAATTTGTTTTTTTCTAATCGATACATTTATTTTAAACAACTATGAAAATATTAAAAATTAGAATAAAAATAAAAATTATTGATAGATTCGATTGTTTGATATTTCAATCACCAGCTGTAGATAAGTAAGTGAATTGTGTATCAAAAGATTTTAATAGTTTAGTTTACAAATTTATTTTTTTCTAATGGATACATTTATTTTAAACTACTATGAAAATATTAAAAATTAGAATAACAATAAAAATTATTTATCGATTCGAATGTTTGATATCCCAATCACCAGCTCTAGATCAGTGAGTGAATATTGTATCAAAAAATTTGAATAGTAGAGTTTCCAAATTTGTTTTTTTCTAATGGATACATTTATTTTAAACTACTATGAAAATATTTAAAATTAGAATAAAAATAAAAATTATTGATCAATGCAAATATTTGATATCCCAATCATCAGCACTATATCAGTGAGTGAATTGTTTATCAAAAGATTTGAATAGTTTAGTTAACAAAGTTGTTTTTTTCAAAAAATTATTGATCTAGTCAAATGTTTGATACCTCAATCAACAGCTCTAGATTAGTGAGTGAAGTGTGTATCAAAAGATTTTAATAGTTTAGTTTACAAATTTGTTTACTCTAATGGAAACATTTATTTTATACTACTATGAAAATATTAAAAATTAGAATAAAAATAAAAATTATTGATCGATTCAAATGTTTGATATCCCAATCACCAGCCCTAGATCAGAGAGTGAAAAGAGTATTAAAAAGTTTTGATATTTTAGTTTACAAATTTGTTTTTTTCTAATCGATACATTTATTTTAAACAACTATGAAAATATTAAAATTTAAAATAAAAATAAAAATTTTTGATCGATTCAAATGTTTGATATCCCAATCACCAGCTCTAGATCAGTGAGTAAATTGTGTATCAAAAGATTTTAATATATTAGTTTACAAATTTGTTTTTCCTAATCGATACATTTATTTAAAACTATTATGAAAATATTAAAAATTAGTTATAAAAACCAAAATTATTGATCGATATAAATGTTTGATATCCCAAACACCAGCACTAGATCAGCGAGTAAATTGTTTATTAAAATATTTTAATAGTATAGTTCACAAATTTGTTTTTTCTAACAAATAAATTTATTTTAAACAACTAGGAAAATATTTAAAATTAGAATAAAAATAAAAATTATTAATCGTTTCGAATGTTTGATACCCCAATCACAAAATCTAGATCAGTTAGTGAATTGATTATCAAAATATTTGAATAGTTTGGTTTACAAATTTGTTTTTTTCTAATGAATAAATTTATTTTAAACTACTATGAAAATATTAAAAATGAGAATAAAAATACAAATTTTTGATCAATGCGAATGTTTGATATCCCAATCACCAGCTCCAGATCAGTGAATGAATATTGTATCAAAAGATTTTAATATTTAAGTTTACAAATTTGTTTTTTCCTAATCGATACATTTAATTAAAACCACTATGAAAATATTTAAAATTAGAATAAATATAAAAATTAGTAATCGATTCAAATGTTGATATCCCAATCACCAGCTCTAGATCATAGAATGAAAAGTGTATTAAAAGATTTTGATATTTTAGTTTACAAATTTGTTTTTTTCTAATCGATACATTTATTTTAAACAACTATGAAAATATTAAAAATTAGAATAAAAATAAAAATTATTGATAGATTCGTTTGTTTGATATTTCAATCACCAGCTGTAGATTAGTAAGTGAATTGTGTATCAAAAGATTTTAATAGTTTAGTTTACAAATTTATTTTTTTCTAATGGATACATTTATTTTAAACTACTATGAAAATATTAAAAATTAGAATAACAATAAAAATTATTTATCGATTCGAATGTTTGATATCCCAATCACCAGCTCTAGATCAGTGAGTGAATATTGTATCAAAAAATTTGAATAGTAGAGTTTCCAAATTTGTTTTTTTCTAATGGATACATTTATTTTAAACTACTATGAAAATATTTAAAATTAGAATAAAAATAAAAATTATTGATCAATGCAAATATTTGATACCCCAATCATCAGCACTATATCAGTGAGTGAATTGTTTATCAAAAGATTTGAATAGTTTAGTTAACAAATTTGTTTTTTTCAAAAAATTATTGATCTATTCAAATGTTTGATACCTCAATCACCAGCTCTAGATTAGTGAGTGAAGTGTGTATCAAAAGATTTTAATAGTTTAGTTTACAAATTTGTTTACTCTAATGGAAACATTTATTTTATACTACTATGAAAATATTAAAAATTAGAATAAAAATAAAAATTATTGATCGATTCAAATGTTTGATATCCCAATCACCAGCCCTAGATCAGAGAGTGAAAAGAGTATTAAAAAGTTTTGATATTTTAGTTTACAAATTTGTTTTTTTCTAATCGATACATTTATTTTAAACAACCATGAAAATATTAAAATTTAAAATAAAAATAAAAATTTTTGATCGATTCAAATGTTTGATATCCCAATCACCAGCTCTAGATCAGTGAGTAAATTGTGTATCAAAAGATTTTAATATATTAGTTTACAAATTGTTTTTTCCTAATCGATACATTTATTTAAAACTATTATGAAAATATTAAAAATTAGTTATAAAAACCAAAATTATTGATCGATATAAATGTTTGATATCCCAAACACCAGCACTGGATCAGCGAGTAAATTGTTTATTAAAATATTTTAATAGTATAGTTCACAAATTTGTTTTTTCTAACAAATAAATTTATTTTAAACAACTAGGAAAATATTTAAAATTAGAATAAAAATAAAAATTATTAATCGTTTCGAATGTTTGATACCCCAATCACAAAATCTAGATCAGTTAGTGAATTGATTATCAAAATATTTGAATAGTTTGGTTTACAAATTTGTTTTTTTCTAATGAATAAATTTATTTTAAACTACTATGAAAATATTAAAAATGAGAATAAAAATACAAATTTTTGATCAATGCGAATGTTTGATATCCCAATCACCAGCTCCAGATCAGTGAATGAATATTGTATCAAAAGATTTTAATATTTAAGTTTACAAATTTGTTTTTTCCTAATCGATACATTTAATTAAAACCACTATGAAAATATTTAAAATTAGAATAAATATAAAAATTAGTAATCGATTCAAATGTTGATATCCCAATCACCAGCTCTAGATCATAGAATGAAAAGTGTATTAAAAGATTTTGATATTTTAGTTTACAAATTTGTTTTTTTCTAATCGATACATTTATTTTAAACAACTATGAAAATATTAAAAATTAGAATAAAAATAAAAATTATTGATAGATTCGATTGTTTGATATTTCAATCACCAGCTGTAGATTAGTAAGTGAATTGTGTATCAAAAGATTTTAATAGTTTAGTTTACAAATTTATTTTTTTCTAATGGATACATTTATTTTAAACTACTATGAAAATATTAAAAATTAGAATAACAATAAAAATTATTTATCGATTCGAATGTTTGATATCCCTATCACCAGCTCTAGATCAGTGAGTGAATATTGTATCAAAAAATTTGAATAGTAGAGTTTCCAAATTTGTTTTTTTCTAATGGATACATTTATTTTAAACTACTATGAAAATATTTAAAATTAGAATAAAAATAAAAATTATTGATCAATGCAAATATTTGATATCCCAATCATCAGCACTATATCAGTGAGTGAATTGTTTATCAAAAGATTTGAATAGTTTAGTTAACAAATTTGTTTTTTTCAAAAAATTATTGATCTTTTCAAATGTTTGATACCTCAATCACCAGCTCTAGATTAGTGAGTGAAGTGTGTATCAAAAGATTTTAATAGTTTAGTTTACAAATTTGTTTTTTCTAATGGATAAATTTATTTTAAAATTCTATGAAAATAATAAAAATTGGAATAAAAATAACATTTATTTATCTATTCAAATGTTTGATATACCAATCTACAGCTCAAGATCGGCGAGTGAATTGTGTATCAAAAGATTTTAATAGTTTAGTTTACAAATTTAATTTTCTCGAATGGATACATTTATTTTAACGTACTATGAAAATAATAAAAATTAGAATAAAAACCAAAATTATTGATCGATTCAAATGTTTAATATCCCAATTACCAGCCCAAGATTAGTGAGTGCATTTTGTATCAAAAGATTTTAATAGTTTAGTTTACAAATTTGTTTTTTTCTAATCGATACATTTATTTTAAAGTACTTTGAAAATATTAAAAATTAGAATATAAACCAAAATTATTGATCGATTAAAATGTTTAATATCCAAATTTCCAGCTCTAGATTAGTGAGTGAATTGTGTATCAAAAGATTTTAATAGTTTAGTTTACAAATTTGTTTTTTCTAATGGATACATTTATTTAAACTACTATGAAAATATTAAAAATTGGAATAAATATCAATATTATTGATCGATTCGAATGTTTGATATCCCAATCACCAGCTCTAGATCAGTGAGTGAATAATGTATCAAAAGATTCTAATAGTTTAGTTCACAAATTTGTTTTTTTCTAATCAATACATTTATTTTAACGTACTATGAAAATATTAAAAATTAGAATAAAAACCAAAATTATTGATCGATTCAAATGTTTGATATCCCAATCACTACCTCTAGATCAGTGAGTGATTTGTGTATCAAAAGTTTTTAATAGTTTAGTTTACAAATTTGTTTTTTTCTAATTGATACATTTATTTTAAACTACTATGAATATATTTAAAATTGGAAAAAAAATAAAAATTATTGATCGATACAAATGTTTGATATCCTAATCACTAGCTCTAAATTAATGAGTGAATTGTGTATCAAAATATTTTAATAGTTTATTTAATAAATTTGTTTTTTTTCTAAAGGATAAATTTATTTTAAAATACTATGAAAATATTAAAAATTAGAATAAAAATATAAATTATTTATCGATTCGAATGTTTGATTTCCCAATCTACAGCTCAAGATCGGCGAGTGAATTGTGTATCAAAAGATTTAAATAGTTTAGTTTACAAATTTGTTTTTTTCGAATGGATACATTTATTTTAACGTACTATGAAAATATTAAAAATTAAAATAAAAACCAAAATTATTGATTGATTCTAGAGTTTGATATCCCAATTACCAGCTCTATATTAGGAAGTGAATTGTGTATTAAAAGATTTTAATAGATTAGTTTACAAATTTGTTTTTTTCGAATGGATACATTTATTTTAAACTTCTATGAAAATATTAAAAATTAGAATAAAAATAAAAATTATTAAAAACCAAAATTATTGATCGATTCTAATGTTTGATATCCCAATTACCAGCTCTAGATCAGGGAGTGAATTGTGTATCAAAAGATTTTAATAGTTTAGTTAACCAATTTGTTTTTTTCGAATGAATACATTTATTTAAAACTACTATGAAAATATTTAAAAATCGAATAAAAATAAAAATTATTGATCGATTCGAATGTTTGATATCTCAATCACCAGCTCTAGATCAGTGAGTGATTTGTGTATCAAATTATTTTAATAGTTTAGTTTACAAATTTGTTTTTTTCTAATGGATAAATTAATTTTAAACTACTATGAAAATATTAAAAATTAGAATAAAAATAAAAATTATTGATCGATTCAAATGTTTAATATCCCAATTACCAGCCCAGGATTAGTGAGTGAATTTTGTATCAAAAGATTTTAAAAGTTTAGTTTACAAATTTGTGTTTTTCTAATGGATACATTTATTTTAAAGTACTATGAAAATATTAAAAATTAGAATATAAAACAAAATTATTGATCGATTCAAATGTTTAATATCCAAATTTCCAGCTCTAGCTAGTGAGTGAATTGTGTATCAAAAGATTTTAATAGTTTGGTTTACACATTTGTTTTTTCTAATGGATACATTTATTTTAAAATACTATGAAAATATTAAAAATTGGAATAAAAATATAAATTATTTATCGATTCGAATGTTTGATTTCCCAATCGCCAGCTCAAGATTGGCGAGTGAATTGTGTATCAAAAGATTTTAATAGTTTAGTTTACAAATTTGTTTTTTTCTTAATCGATGCATTTATTTTAACGTACTATGAAAATATTAAAAATTAAAATAAAAACCAAAATTATTGATTGATTTTAATGTTTGATATCCCAATTACCAGCTCTATATCAGGAAGTGAATTGTGTATTAAAAGATTTTAATAGATTAGTTTACAAATTTGTTTTTTTCGAATGGATACATTTATTTTAAACTACTATGAAAATATTAAAAATTAGAATAAAAAAAATTATTAAAAACCAAAATTATTGATCGATTCTAATGTTTGATATCCCAATTACCAGCTCTAGATCAGGGAGTGAATTGTGTATCAAAAGATTTTAATAGTTTAGTTTACAAATTTGTTTTTTTCGAATGGATACATTTATTTTAAACTACTATGACAATATTTAAAATTACAATAAAAATAAAAATTAGTGATCGATTCAAATGTTTGATATCCCAATCACCAGCTCTAGATCAGTGAGTGAATTGTGTATCAAAAGATTTTAATATTTTAGTTGACAGGTTTGGTTTTTCCTAATGGATACATTTATTTTAAACTACTATGAAAATATTTAAAATTAGAATAAAAATAAAAATTATTGATCGATACAAATGTTTGATATCCTAATCACTAGTTCTAGATTAGTCAGTGAATTGTGTATCTAAAGATTATAATAGTTTAGTTTACAAACTTGTTTTTTTTCTAATGTATACATTTATTTTAAACTATTATGAAAATATTATAGTTGAATAAAAATAAATTTATTGATCGATTCGAATGTTTGATATCTCAATCAAAAGCTCTAAAGCTGTGTGTGAATTTCGTTTAAAAAAAATTTAATATTTTAGATTACAACTTTGTTTTTTTCTAATCAATAAATTTATTTTAAAATATTATGAAAATATTAAAAATTGTAATAAAAATAAAAATTTTTGATCGATTCGAATGTTTGATATCTCAATCACCAGCTCTAGATCAGTGAGTGATTTGTGTATCAAATTATTTTAATAGTTTAGTTTACAAATTTGTTTTTTTCTAATGGATAAATTTATTTTAAACTACTATGAAAATATTAAAAATTAGAATAAAAATAAAAATTATTGATCGATGCGAATGTTTGATATCCCAATCAGCAGCTCTAAAGCTGTGTGTGAATTTCGTCTATAAAAATTTTAATATTTTCGTTTACAAATTTGTTTTTTTCTAATCGATACATTTATTTTACTTTTTTATGAAAATATTAAAAATTTTAATAAAAAAAAAATTATTGATCGATTCGAATGTTTGATATTTTAGTAACCAGCTCTAGATCAGTGAGTGAATTGTGTATCAAAAGATTTATAGATTAGTTTACAAATTATTGTTTTTTTCTAATGGATACATTTATTTTAAACTACTATGAAAAAATTAAAAATTAGAATAAAAAAAAATTATTGATCAATGCGAATGTTTGATATCCCAATGATCAGCCCTTGATCAGTGAGTGAATTGTGTATCAAAAGATTTTAAAAGTTTAGTTTACAAATTTGTGTTTTTCTTATGGATACATTTATTTTGAACTACTATGAAAATATTAAAAATTAGAATAAAAATACAAATTTTTGATCAATGCGAATGTTTGATATCCCAATCACAAGCTATAAATCAGCGAGTGAATTGTGTATCAAAAGATTTGAATAGTTTAGTTTACAAATTGGTTTTTTTCTAATGGATACATTTATTTTAAACGACTATGAAAATATTAAAAATTAGAATTAAAATACAAATTTTTGATCAATGTGAATGTTTGATATCCCAATCACAAGAACTAGATCAGTAAGTGAATTGTGTATCAAAAGATTTTAATAGTTTAGTTAACAAATTTGTTTTTTTCTAATGGACACATTTATTTTAAACTACTATGAAAATATTAAAAATTAGAATAAAAAACAATAATTGATCGTTTCTAATGTTTGATATCTCAATCACCAGTTCCAGATCAGTGAGTGAATTGTGTATCAAAAGATTTTAATAGTTTAGTTTACAAATTTGTTTTTTTCTAATGGATACATTTATTTTAAACTACTATGAAAATATTAAAAATTAGAATAAAAAAAAATAATTGATCAATGCGAATGTTTGATATCCCAATGATCAGCCCTTGATTAGTGAGTGAATTGTGTATCAAAAGAATTTAAAAGTTTAGTTTACAAATTTGTGTTTTTCTAATGGATACATTTATTTTAAACTACTATGAAAATATTAAAAATTAGAATAAAAATACAAATTTTTGATCAATGCGAATGTTTGATATCCCAATCACAAGCTCTAGATCAGCGAGTGAATTGTGTATCAAAAGATTTGAATAGTTTAGTTTACAAATTTGTTTTTTTCTAATCGATACATTTATTTTAAACTTCTATGAAAACATTAAAAATTAGAATAAAAATAAAAATTATTGATCGATTCGAATGTTTGATATCCCATTCACCAGCTCTAGATCAGAGAGTGACTTGTGTATCAAATGATTTTAATAGTTTAGTTTACAAATTTGTTTTTTTCTAAAGGAAACCTTAATTTAAAACTACTATGAAAATATTAAAAATTAGAATAAAAATAACAATTATTGATCGATTCAAATGTTTGATTACTCAATCACCAGCTCTAGATCAGTGAGTGAATTGTGTATCAAAAGATTTTAAAAGTTTAGTTAACAAATTTGTTTTTCTCTAATGGATAAATTTATTTTAAACTACTATGAAAATATTAAAAATTAGAATAAAAAAAAAAATATTGATCGTTTCTAATATTAGATATCTCAATCATCAGCTCTAGATCAGTGAGTGAATTGTTTAACAAAAGATTTTAATAGTTTAGTTTACAAATTTGTTTTTTTCTAACGGATAAATTTATTTTAAACAACTAGGAAAATATTAAAAGTTAGAATAAAAATACAAATTTTTGATCAATGCGAATGTTTGATAGCCCAATCACCAGCTCTAGATTAGTGAGTGAATTGTGTATCAAATGATTTGAATAGTTTAGTTTACAAAATTGTTTTTTTCTAAAGGAAACCTTAATTTAAAACTACTATGCAAATATTAAAAATTAGAATAAAAATAACAATTATTGATCGATTCAAATGTTTGATTACTCAATCACCAGCTCTAGATCATTGAGTGAATTGTGTATCAAAAGATTTTAATAGTTTAGTTAACAAATTGGTTTTTTCTAATGGAAAAATTTATTTCAAACTACTATGAAAATATTAAAAATAAGAATAAAAATAAAAATTATTGATCAATGCGAATGTTTGATATCCCAATCACCAGCTCCAGATCAGTGAATGAATATTGTATCAAAAGATTTTAATATTTAAGTTTACAAGTTTGTTTTTTCCTAATCGATACATTTAATTAAAACCACTATGAAAATATTTAAAATTAGAATAAATATTAAAATTAGTAATCGATTCAAATGTTTGATTACTCAATCACCAGCTCTAAATTAGTGAGTGAATTGTGTATCAAAATATTTTAATAGTTTATTTAATAAATTTGTTTTTTTTCTAATGGATAAATTTATTTTAAAATACTATGAAAATATTAAAAATTAGAATAAAAATATAAATTGTTTATCGATTCGAATGTTTGATTTCCCAATCTACAGCTCAAGATCGGCGAGTGAATTGTGTATCAAAAGATTTAAATAGTTTAGTTTACAAATTTGTTTTTTTCGAATGGATACATTTATTTTAACGTACTATGAAAATATTAAAAATTAAAATAAAAACCAAAATTATTGATTGATTCTAGAGTTTGATATCCTAATTACCAGCTCTATATTAGGAAGTGAATTGTGTATTATAAGATTTTAATAGATTAGTTTACAAATTTGTTTTTTGCGAATGGATACATTTATTTTAAACTTCTATGAAAATATTAAAAATTAGAATAAAAATAAAAATTATTAAAAACCAAAATTATTGATCGATTCTAATGTTTGATATCCCAATTACCAGCTCTAGATCAGGGAGTGAATTGTGTATCAAAAGATTTTAATAGTTTAGTTAACCAATTTGTTTTTTTCGAATGAATACATTAATTTTAAACTACTAAGAAAATATTTAAAATTAGAATAAAAATAAAAATTAATGATCGAATCAAATGTTTGATATCCCAATCAGCAGCTCTTGATCAGTGAGTGAATTTTGTATCAAAAGATTTTAATAGTTTAGTTTACAAATTTGTTTTTTTCGAATGGATACATTTATTTTAAAGTACTATGAAAATATTAAAAATTAGAATATAAAACAAAATTATTGATCGATTCAAATGTTTAATTTCCAAATTTCCAGCTCTAGATTAGTGAGTGAATTGTGTATCAAAAGATTTTAATAGTTTGGTTTACACATTTGTTTTTTCTAATGGATACATTTATTTTAAAATACTATGAAAATATTAAAAATTGGAATAAAAATATAAATTATTTATCGATTCGAATATTTGATTTCCCAATCACCAGCTCAAGATCGGCGAGTGAATTGTGTATCAAAAGATTATAATAGTTTAGTTTACAAATTTGTTTTTTTCTTAATCGATGCATTTATTTTAACGTACTATGAAAATATTAAAAATTAAAATAAAAACCAAAATTATTGATTGATTTTAATGTTTGATATCCCAATTACCAGCTCTATATCAGAAAGTGAATTGTGTATTAAAAGATTTGAATAGATTAGTTTACAAATTTGTTTTTTTCGAATGGATACATTTATTTTAAACTACTATGAAAATATTAAAAATTAGAATAAAAATAAAAAATTATTAAAAACCAAAATTATTGATCGATTCTAATGTTTGATATCCCAATTACCAGCTCTAGATCAGGGAGTGAATTGTATATCAAAAGATTTTAATAGTTTAGTTTACAAATTTGTTTTTTTCGAATGGATACATTTATTTTAAACTACTATGACAATATTTAAAATTAAAATAAAAATAAAAATTAGTGATCGATTCAAATGTTTGATATCCCAATCACCAGCTCTAGATTAGTGAGTGAATTGTGTATCAAAAGATTTTAATAGTTTAGTTTACAAATTTGTTTTTTTCGAATTGAAACATTTATTTTAAACTACTATGAAAATATTTAAAATTCGAATAAAAATAAAAATTATTGATCGATTCGAATGTTTGATATCCCAATCTCTAGCTCTAGATCAGTGAGTGAATTGTGTATCAAAAGATTTTAGTTGACAGGTTTGGTTTTTCCTAATGGATACATTTATTTTAAACTACTATGAAAATATTTAAAATTAGAATAAAAATAAAAATTATTGATCGATACAAATGTTTGGTATCCTAATCACTAGTTCTAGATTAGTGAGTTAATTGTGTATCTAAAGATTATAATAGTTTAGTTTACAAACTTGTTTTTTTTCTAATGTATACATTTATTTTAAACTATTATGAAAATATTATAGTTGAATAAAAATAAATTTATTGATCGATTCGAATGTTTGATATCTCAATCAAAAGCTCTAAAGCTGTGTGTGAATTTCGTTTAAAAAAAATTTAATATTTTAGATTACAACTTTGTTTTTTTCTAATCAATAAATTTATTTTAAAATATTATGAAAATATTAAAAATTGTAATAAAAATAAAAATTTTTGATCGATTCGAATGTTTGATATCTCAATCACCAGCTCTAGATCAGTGAGTGATTTGTGTATCAAATTATTTTAATAGTTTAGTTTACAAATTTGTTTTTTTCTAATGGATAAATTTATTTTAAACTACTATGAAAATATTAAAAATTAGAATAAAAATAAAAATTATTGATCGATTCGAATGTTTGATATCTCAATCAAAAGCTCTAAAGCTGTGTGTGAATTTGTTCTAAAAAAATTTTGATATTTTAGAATACAAATCGGTTTTTTTCTAATGGATACATTTATTTGAACTACCATGCAAATATTTTAAATTAAAATAAAAATAAAATTTTTTGATCGATGCGAATGTTTGATATCCCAATCAGCAGCTCTAAAGCTGTGTGTGAATTTCGTCTATAAAAATTTTAATATTTTCGTTTACAAATTTGTTTTTTTCTAATCGATACATTTATTTTACTTTTTTATGAAAATATTAAAAATTTTAATAAAAAAAAAATTATTGATCGATTCGAATGTTTGATATTTTAGTAACCAGCTCTAGATCAGTGAGCGAATTGTGTATCAAAAGATTTATAGATTAGTTTACAAATTTGTTTTTTCTAATGGATACATTTATTTTATACAACTATGAAAATATTTTAAATTAGAACAAAAAAAAATTACTGATCGATTTGAATGTTTGATATCCCAATCACCAGCTCTAGATCAGTGAGGGAATTGTGTATCAAAAGATTTTAATAGTTTAGTTTACAAATTTGTTTTTTTCTAATGGATACATTTATTTTAAACTACTATGAAAATATTAAAAATTAGAATAAAAAAAAATTATTGATCAATGCGAATGTTTGATATCCCAATGATCAGCCCTTGATCAGTGAGTGAATTGCGTATCAAAAGATTTTAAAAGTTTAGTTTACAAATTTGTGTTTTTCTAATGGATACATTTATTTTGAACTACTATGAAAATATTAAAAATTAGAATAAAAATACAAATTTTTGATCAATGCGAATGTTTGATATCCCAATCACAAGCTATAAATTAGCGAGTGAATTGTGTATCAAAAGATTTGAATAGTTTAGTTTACAAATTGGTTTTTTTCTAATGGATACATTTATTTTAAACGACTATGAAAATATTAAAAATTAGAATTAAAATACAAATTTTTGATCAATGTGAATGTTTGATATCCCAATCACAAGAACTAGATCAGTAAGTGAATTGTGTATCAAAAGATTTTAATAGTTTAGTTAACAAATTTGTTTTTTTCTAATGGACACATTTATTTTAAACTACTATGAAAATATTAAAAATTAGAATAAAAAACAATAATTGATCGTTTCTAATGTTTGATATCTCAATCACCAGTTCCAGATCAGTGAGTGAATTGTGTATCAAAAGATTTTAATAGTTTAGTTTACAAATTTGTTTTTTTCTAATGGATACATTTATTTTAAACTACTATGAAAATATTAAAAATTAGAATAAAAAAAAATAATTGATCAATGCGAATGTTTGATATCCCAATGATCAGCCCTTGATTAGTGAGTGAATTGTGTATCAAAAGAATTTAAAAGTTTAGTTTACAAATTTGTGTTTTTCTAATGGATACATTTATTTTAAACTACTATGAAAATATTAAAAATTAGAATAAAAATACAAATTTTTGATCAATGCGAATGTTTGATATCCCAATCACAAGCTCTAGGTCAGAGAGTGAATAATGTATCAAAAGATTTTAAAAGTTTAGTTCACCAATTTGTTTTTTCTTAATCGATACATTTATTTTAAACTACTATGAAAATATTTAAAATTAGAATAAAAACCAAAATTGTTGATCGATCCAAATATTTGATATTCCAATCACTAGCTCTAGATCAGTGAGTGAATTGTGTATCAAAAGATTTTAATATTTTGGTTTACAAATTTGGTTTTTCCTAATGGATACATTTATTTTAAACTGCTAGAAAAATATTTAAAATTAGAAAAAAAATAAAAATTATTGATCGATACAAATATATGATATCCTAATCACTAGCTCTAGTTTAGTGAGTGAATTGTGTATCAAAAGATTTTATTAGTTTAGTTTACATATTTGTTTTTTTTCTAATGTATACATTTATTTTACACTACTATGAAAATAATAAAAATTGGAATAAAAATCAATTTTATTGATTGATTCGAATGTTTGATATCCCAATTACCAGCTCTGAATCAGCGAGTCAATAATGTATCAAAAGATTTTAAAAGTTTAGTTCACAAATTTGTTTTTTTCTTATGGATACATTTATTTTAAACTACTATGAAAATATTAAAAATTAGAATAAAAATAAAAATTATTGATCGATTCGAATGTTTGATATTCCAATCACCAGGTCTAGACCAGCCAGTGAATTATGTATCAAAAGATTTTAATATTTAAGTTTACAAACTTGTTTTTCCCTAATGGAAACATTTATTTTAAACTACTATGAACATATAAAAAAGTTGATAAAAAATTAAAATTATGGATCGATTCTAATGTTTGATATCCCAATTACCAGCTCTAGATCAGGGAGTGAATTGTGTATCAAAAGATTTTAATATTTTAGTTTACAAATTAGTTTTTTTCGAATGGATACATTTATTTTAAACTACTATGATGATATTTAAAATTCGAATAAAAATTAAAATTATTGATCGATTCGAATGTTTGATATTCCAATCGCTAGCTCTAGATCAGTGAGTGAATTGTGTATCAAATGATTTTAATATTTAGGTTTACAAATTTGGTTTTTCCTAATGGATACATTTATTTTAAACTACTATAAAAATATTTAAAATTAGAAAAAAAATAAAAATTATTGATCGATACAAATGTTTGATATCCTAATCACTAGCCCTAGATTAGTAAGTGAATTGTGTATCAGAAGATTATATTAGTTTAGTTTACATATTTGTTTTTTTCTAATGTATACATTTATTTTACACTACTATGAAAATAATAAAAATTGGAATAAAAATCAATTTTATTGATCGATTCGAATGTTTGATATCCCAATCACCAGCTCTTAATCAGCGAGTCAATAATGTATCAAAAGATTTTAAAAGTTTAGTTCACAAATTTGTTTTTTTCTTATGGATACATTTATTTTAAACTAGTATAAAAATATTAATAATTAGAATAAAAACCAAAATTATTGATCGATTCAAATGTTTGATATCCCACTCACTACCTCCAGATCAGTGAGTGACTTGTGTATCAAACGATTTTAATAGTTTAGTTTACAAATTTGTTTTTTTCTAATTGATACATTTATTTTAAACTACTATGAAAATATTTAAAATTCAAATAAAAATAAAAATTATTGATCGATACGAACGTTTGATATCCCAATCACTAGCTCTAGATCAGTGAGTGAATTGTGTATCAAAAGATTTTAATATTTTAGTTTACAAATTTGGTTTTTCTTAATGGATACATTTATTTTAAACTACTATAAAAATATTTAAAATTAGAAAAAAAATAAAAATTATTGATCGATACAAATGTTTGATATCCTAAT
Organism: Tipula confusa; assembly: GCA_963556175.1. Lineage (NCBI taxonomy): Eukaryota > Metazoa > Arthropoda > Insecta > Diptera > Tipulidae > Tipula > Tipula confusa. Next base: position 978,964 of record CAUVYK010000075.1, read on the forward strand.
CACTTGCCCTAGATTAGTGAGTGAATTGTGTATCAAAAGATTATATTAGTTTAGTTTACATATTTGTATTTTTCTAATGTATACATTTATTTTAAACTACTATGAAAATATTATAGCTGAATAAAAATAAATTTATTGATCGATTCGAATGTTTAATAATTCAATCAAAAGCTCTAAAGCTGTGTGAAAATTGCGTTTAAAAAAAATTTGATATTTTAGATTACAAATTTGTTTTTTTCTAATCGATACATTTATTTTAAACTACTATTAAAATATTTAAACTTAGAATAAAAATAAAAATTATTGATTGATTCGAATGTTTGATATCTCAATCACCAGCTCTAGATCAGTGAGTGAACTATGTATCAAAAGATTTTAATATTTTAGTTTACAAATTTGTTTTTTCTAATTGATACATTTATTTTAAACAACTATGAAAATAATAAAAATAAGAATAAATATAAAAATTAATGATCGATTTGAATGATTTATATCCTAATCATCAGGTCTATATCAGTGAGTGAATTGTGTATCAAAAGATTTTAATATTTTAGTTTACAATTTTGTACTTTCTAATGAAAACATTTATTTTAAACTACTATGAAAATATTTAAAATTAGAATAAATATAAAAATTAATGATCGATGGGAATATTTGATATCCCAATCACCAGCTTTAGAGCAGTTTGTGAATAGGGTATCAAAAGATTTTAATTGTTTAGTTTACAAATTGGTTTTTATCTAATTGATACATTTATTTTAAACTACTATGAAAATATTTAAAATTCGAATAAAAATAAAAATTATTGATCGATTCGAATGTTTGAAATCCCAATCACCAGCTCTAGATCAGTCAGTTAATTTTGTATCAAAAGATTTTAATATTTAAGTTTACCAACTTGTTTTTTCCTAATGGATTCATTTATTTAAAACTACTATGAACATATTAAAAGTTGAATAAAAATCAAAATTATTGATCGATTCAAATGTTTGATATTTCAGTCACTAGCTGTGGATAAGCAAGTGAATTTTTAATCAAAAGATTTTAATAATTTAGTTTAAAAATTTGTTTTTTTCTAATGGATACATTTATTTTAAACTACTATGAAAATATTAAAAATCATAATAAAAATAAAAATTTTTGATCGTTTCGAATGTTTGATATCCCAATCACCAGGTCTAGATAAGTCAGTGAATTGTTTATCAAAAGATTTTAATATTTAAGTTTACAAATTTTTTTTTCTTAATCGATACATGTATTTTAAACTACTATAAAAATATTATAAATTAGAACAAAAACCAAAATGATTGATCGATTCTAAAGTTTGATATCCCAATTACTAGCTCCATATCAGGGAGTGAATTGTGTATTAGAAGATTTTAATAGTTTAGTTTACAAATTTGTTTTTTTCGAATGGATACATTTATTTTAAACTACAATGAAAATATTACCAATTAGAATAAAAATAAAAATTACTGATCGATTCAAATGTTTGATATCCCAATCACCAGCTCTAGATCAGTGAGTGGATTTTGTATCAAAAGATTTTAATAGTTTAGTTTACAAATTTGTTTTTTTCTAATTGATACTTTTATTTTAATCACCTATGAAAATATTTAAAATTCGAATAAAAATAAAAATTATTGATCGATTCGAATGTTTGATATCCCAATTACCAGCTCTAGATCAGTGAGTGAATTGTGTATTAAAATATTATAACCGTTTTGTTTACAAATTTGTTTTTTCTAATGGATACATTTATTTAAAACTACTATTAAAATATTAAAATTTTGAATAAAAATAAAAACTATTGATCGATTTGAATATTTGATATCCCAATCACCAGCTTTAGATCAGTGAGTGAATTGCGTATTAAAAGATTTTAATAGTTTAATTTACAAATTTGTTTTTTTCTAATCGATACATTTATTTTAAACTACTATTAAAATATTAAAAATTAGAATAAAAATAAAAATTATTGAGCGATTTGAACGTTTGATATCCCAATCACCAACTCTAGATCAGTGAGTGAATTGCGTATCAAAAGTTTTGAATAGTTTAGTTTACAAATTTGTTTTTTTCTAATGGATACATTTATTTTAAACTACTATGAAAATATTAAAAATAAGAAAAAAAATTAAAATTATTGATCAATTCGAATGTTTGATATCCCAACCACCAGCTCTAGATCAATGAGTGAATTGCTTATCAAAAGATTTTAATATTTTAGTTAATAAACTTGTTTTTTCCTAATCGATACATTTATTTTAAACTACTATGAAAATATTTAAAATTAGAATGAAAATAAAAAATATTGGTCGATACAAATGTTTGATATCCTAATCACTAGCTCTAGATTAGTGAGTGAATTGTGTATCAAAAGATTTAAATAGTTTAGTTTACATAATTGTTTTTTTCTAATGTATACATTTATTTAAAACTACTACGAAAATATTAAAGTTGAATAAAAATAAATTTATTGATCGATTCGAATGTTTAATATCTCAATCAAAAGCTCTAAAACTGTGTGTGAATTTCGTCTAAAAAAAATTTAATATTTTAGATTACAAATTTGTTTTTTTCTAATCGATACATTTATTTTTAACTATTATTAAAATATTAAAAATTATAATAAAAACAAAAATTATTGATTGATTTGAATGTTTGATATCTCAATCACCAGCTTTAGATCAGTGAGTGAATTGTGTATCAAAATATTTTAATAGTTTAGTTTACAAATTTGTTTTTTATTCTAATTGATACATTTATTTTAAATTTCTATGAAAATATTAAAAATAAGAATAAAAATCAAAATTATTGATCGATTCGAATGTTTGATATCCCAATCACCAGCTCTAGATCAATGAGTGAATTGTGTGCCAAAAAAATTTTATAGTTTTGTTTACAAATTGGTTTTTTTCTAATGGATACATTTATTTTAAACTACTAAAAAATATTTAAAATTCGAATATATATAAAAATTATTGATCGTTTCGAATGTTTGATATCCCAATCACCAGGTCTAGATCATTCAGTGAATTGTGTATCAAAAGATTTTAATATTTAAGTTTACAAACTGATTTTTTCCTAATGGATACATTTATTTTAAACTACTATGAACATATTAAAAATTAGAATAAAAATAAAAATTATTGATCGTTTCGAATGTCTGACATTTCAATCACCAGCTGTACCTAAGAAAGTGAATTTTGTACCAAAAGTTTTTAATGGTTTAATTTACAAATTTGTTTTTTTTCTAATGGATACATGTATTTTAAACTACTGAAAATATTAAAAATTAAAATAAAAATTAATATTTTTGATCGATTCGAATGTTTGATATTTTAATCACCAAATCTAGATTAGTCAGTGAATTGTGTATCAAAAGATTTTAATATTTAAGTTTACAAATTGGTTTGTTTCTAATGGATATATTTGTTTTAAACTACTATGAAAATATTAAAAATTAGAATAAAAATAAAAATTATTGATCGAATTGAATGTTTGACATTCCAATCACCAACTGTAGATAAGTAAGTGAATTGTGTACCAAAAGATTTTAATGGTTTAGTTTACAAATTTGTTTTTTTCTAATGGATACATTTATTTTAAACTACAATGAAAATATTAAAAATTAGAATAAAAATTAAAATTTCTAATCGATTCGAATGTTTCATATCTCAATCACCAGTTCTAGATCAGTGAGTGAATTGTGTATCTAAAGATTTTAATATTTTAGTATACAAACTTGTTTTTTTCTAATGGATACGTTTATTTTAAACTACTATGAATATATAAAAAAGTTGAATAAAAATCAAAATTATTGATCGATTCAAAAGTTTGATATTTCAATAACCAGCTGTAGATAAGTAAGTGAATTGTGTACCAAAAGATTTTAATGGTTTAGTTTACAAATTTGTTTTTTTCTAATGGATACATTTATTTTAAACTTCTTTGAAAATATTTATAATTAGAAAAAAATAAACATTTCTGATCGATTCGAATGTTTGATATCTCAATTACCAGGTCTAGATCATTGAGTGAATTGTGTATCAAAAGATTTCAATATTTTTGTTTAAAAACTTGTTTTTTCTAATGGATACGTTTATTTTAAACAACTATGACCATACAAAAAAGTTGAATAAAAACCAAAATTATTGATCGATTCAAATGTTTGATATTTCAATCACTAGCTGTAGATAAGTAAGTGAATTGTGTACCAAAAGATTTTAATAGTATAGTTCACAAATTTATTTTTTCTAATGGATACATTTATTTTAAACTACTATGAAAATATTATAAAGTTGAATAAAAATAAAAATTATAGATCAATTCGAACGTTTAATATCTTATTCAAAAGCTCTAAAGCTGTGTGTGAATTTCGTCTAAAAAAATTTTAATATTTTAGTATACAAATTTGTTTTTTCTAATGGATACCCTTATTTGAACTACTATGAAAATATTAATAATTGGAATAAAAATCAATATTATTGATCGACTCGAATGTTTGATAACTCAATCAGAAGGTCTATATCAGTGAGTGAATTGTGTATCAAAATATTTTAATAGTTCAATTTACAAATTTGTTTGTTTCTAATGGATACATTTATTTTAAACTACTATGAAAAATTACTGATCGATTCGAATGTTTGATATCCCAATCACCAGCTCTATATCAGTAAGTAAATTGAGTATCAAAATATTTTAATAGTTTAGATTACAAATTTGTTTTTTTTTAATTGATACATTTATTTTAAACTACTACGAAAATATTTAAAATTAGAATAAAAATAAAATTTATGGATCGATTCGAATGTTTGATATCCCAATCACCAGCTCTAGATCAGTAAGTGAATTGTTTATCAAAAGATTTTAATATTTAATTTGCAAATTTGTTTTTTTTCTAATGGATACGTTTATTTTAAACTACTATGATAATATAAAAAAGTTAAATAAAAATCAAAATTATTGATAGATTCAAATATTTGATATTTCAGTCAAAAGCTTTAAAGCTTTGTGTAAATTTCGGCTAAAAAAATTTTAATATTTTAGTAAACAAATTGGTTTTTTTCTAATGGATACATTTATTTGAAGTACCATAAAAATATTTTAAATTGGAATAAAAATCAATATTATTGATCGACTCGAATGTTTGATATCTCAATCAGAAGGTCTAGATCAGTGAGTGAATTGTGTATCAAAATATTTTAATAGTTCAGTTTACAAATTTGTTTTTTTCTAATGAATACATTTATTTTAAACTACTATGAAAAATTACTGATCGATTCGATTGTTTGATATCCCAATATCCAGCTCTAAATCAGTTAGTGAATTGTGTATCAAAAGATTTTAATAGTTTAGTTTACAAATTTGTTTTTTTCTAATTGATACATTTATTTAAAACAATATGAAAATACTTAAAATTAGAACAAAAAAAAAATTATTGATCGATTCGAATGATTGATATCCCAATCAGCAGCTCTAGATCAGTAAGTGAATTATTTATCAAAAGATTTTAATAGTTTAGTTTACAAATTTGTTTGTTTCTAATAGATACATTTGTTTTAAACTTCTATGAAAATATTAAAAATTTAAATAAAAATAAAAATTATTGATCGTTTCAAATGTTTGACATTCCAATAACCAGCTGTAATTAAGTAAGTGAATTGTGTACCAAAAGTTTTTAATGGTTTAGTTTACAAATTTGTTTTTTTCTAATGGATACATTTATTTTAAACTACTATGAAAAGATTAAAAATTAAGGTAAAAATAAAAATTTTTGATCGTTTCGAATGTTTGATATCTCAATCGCCAGATCTAGATTAGTTAGTGAATTGTGTATCAAAAGATTTTAATATTTTAGTTTACAAACTTGTTTTTTCCTAATGGATACGTTTATTCTAAACTACTTTGAACATATACGAAAGTTGAATAAAAATAAAAATTATTGATCGATTCAAATGTTTGATATTTTAATCACCAGCTGGAAAGTAAGTGAATTGTGTACCAAAAGATTTTAATAGTTTAGTTTACAAATTTATTTTTTTCTAATTTATACATTTATTTTAAACTACTATGAAAATATTATAGTAGAATAAAAATAAAAATTATTGATCGATTCGAATGTTTAATATCTCAATCAAAAGCTTTAAAGCTGTTTGTGAATTTCGTCTTAAAAAATTTTAATATTTTGGATTACAAATTTGTTTTTTTCTAATCGATCCATTTATTTTAAACTATTATGAAAATATTAAAAATTATAAAAAAAAATAAAAATTATTGATTGATTCGAATGTTTGATATCTCAATCACCAGCTCTAGATCAGTGAGTAAATAGTGTATCAAAATTTTTTAATAGTTTAGTTTACAAATTTGTTTTTTTCTAATGGATACATTTATTTTAAATTACTATGAAAAATTACTGATCGATTCGAATGTTTGATATCCCAATCACCAGCTCTAAATCAGTAAGTGAATTGTGTATCAAAAGATTTTAATAGTTTGGTTTACAAATTTGTTTTTTCGAATTGATACATTTATTTTAAACTACTAAAAAATATTTAAAATTAGAATAAAAATAAAAATTATTGATCGATTCGAATGTTTGATATCCCAATCACCAGCTCTAGATCAGTTAGTGAATTGTTTATCAAAAGATTTTAATAGTTTAGTTTACAAATTTGTTTGTTTCTAATGTATATATTTATTTTAAACTACTATGAAAATATTAAAAATTAGAATAAAAATAAAAATTATTGATCGAATCGAATGTTTGACATTCCAATCACCAGCTGTAGATAAGTAAGTTAATTGTGTACCAAAAGATTTTAATGGTTTAGTTTACAAATTTTTTTTTTTTCTAATGGATACATTTATTTTAAACTACTATGAAAATATTAAAAATTTGAATAAAAATAAAAATTATTGATCAATTCGAATGCTGTATATCTCAATCACCAGGTCTAGATCAGTGAGTGAATTGTGTATCAAAAGATTTTAATATTGCTACGTTATTGCCTTGTCACTTAAGGTTCGTATTTCTGGATTGTGAATAACTACCCGAATAACACTGTTCACTACCAAATTTCACAAAAACTACTTAAGTTCCACTTTAGACACTGTGCACGTTCACAGACAATAATTGTCTCAATAAAACACAATTATTCACAACTTAGTTCTTTTACCAATTCTTGATTTTACAACAAAAATCACTTAACTAAAATCACTTACTATCATTTTCTATCACTTTTTATTTTAACCGCTTGTTATCTCTTGCGTAGTTCAAGTACAACTATTTCTCGCATACAACATCGATTCGCTTATATACACAAATTAAAATATCTCGAACTTTCTACTTCTATCGAGATGTCACTACTACATTTAATTTGCTCAATTTTTAGTACTACCAGTACTATCGATACCTAATAGATGTCTCTAGGGTGTTAAGCCTAGAGAAATCTTCATATATTTACACTTATGCTATCGCACACTAGGTGGTACCGTGACACTGCCCCCCACTTAAACCTGTTCATCCCGAACAGGATCCAAAATCTCTCCTCTATAAATAGCCATCCGCTCGAGATGCACCACTTTTCGTTTACCTCGTCGCCCTTTCTTTATCCTATAAATCACGTCGTTTATCTTTGTGATGAAAGTGTAAGGTCCTTTCCATGCTGACTGTAATTTTGGTGATAAACCTTTTCGTCGTTGCGGGTTATGAAGCCATATCAATTGCCCTTCTTCGAAACCTTTGCTATTTGCTCGTATATCATATCGAGCTTTCACTTTGTCACTTGATATCCGTATTTTGTCTCGTACAAACTGATGTATATCATTAATTTCTTCTTTCATCCGGTCTACATAATCTTGTCCGCATAAGGCCGCTGATGGAACAACCCCAAACTTCAAATCTCCAGGCAGATGAAGATTATTTCCGAAAAGCGTCTTTGCTGGCATCATCCCAGTAGTGTCATGTACTGCTGATCGATAAGCCATCAAACACATCGGTATATGTTGATCCCAGTTGCGTTGGTTTTTATCTATCACCTTCTTTAGATATTCTTCCAATGTTTCGTTTAACCTTTCTACCATTCCATCCGATTGTGGATGCAAAGGCGTCGTTCGCGTTTTGTTGATACCGAGCATCTGACAGATCTCCTGGAATACAACCGACTCAAAATTTCTTCCTTGATCCGTATGAAGTTCCATTGGTACTCCAAAACGACTAATCCAATTATTAACAACGGCATTCGCTATTGTAGTAGTTTCCTGGTTTGGTAGTGGATACACCTCCGGCCATTTGCTAAAATAATCCATTATAACTAGCACATATTTGTTTCCATTATCGGTAGTGGGAAATGGACTTGCCACATCCATGGCAATTCTCTCTAAAGGTGCTCCAACATTATACTGTTGCATAGCTCCTCGAGTTTTCCGAGCCGGTCCCTTTGCGGCTGCACATAAATCACATTTTTGGCACCATTATACCACCGACTGTCTACACCCGGACCAATAAAACCGCTGACGTACCTTAGCTAGCGTTTTGTTAATTCCTAAGTGACCTCCACTAGTTCCCTTGTGATATTCCTTCAGAATTTCCTTAATACGACTTTGTGGTACCACGATCAAGGATTGTTTAACGTTGCCGTCAGTGCTTTCCCACACTCGTTTTAAACAGCCGTCTTCTAATTTAAGGCTCTGTCATTGTGCCCAATAAGCCTTTACAGTGGGGGCTTTGTCCGCGATCTCATTCCATGTTGGCCGGTACTTCCTCTTCTTATATTTCAAAATTATCGACAAACTCGGATCTCGTTGTTGTTCCTCTCGGATTGCTTCATTGGTCCATTTATCATGAGGTAACACTTGCATCAGCCTAACATCAATAATATTCTCCTTTCCCTCTATGCGACTACAGTGGTTGCTTTCTGCTTGACATGGTTGTCTTGATAATGGGTCTTGATTGGTCAATACTTGACCTCCCCGAGGCCTTCGTACCATTGGAGATGGTGATCTTCCACGTTTCCGTTTATTTTTATAGCAGTCTCGTGAGATGTGACCCAATTTGTCACATATCCAGCATTTTATTAGGGGCCGACTGCTCCATATTACTGCCGGTACTTATTTCTACCCGACGTATCTTATTGATTCTTGGTCCAATGAGAGTTTGTGCCATCTCATTCATTAACGCACAAGCAATGGTTTCCGCGAAAGTAGCCTTTGGTGATAATATCACTGCTCTGCGTGTGTTTTGGTCTCGTATACCATCAATAAATGCGTCCATTTTAATTCTTTCCATGAAATCGGAAGCAGTATTTTCATGTGCTAGATGTGCTAGCCTCTCGACGGCCGATGCAAATTCTTGTAAAGTTTCACCAACCTTCTATGACCGTCGTTTCAATTCCATTCATGAGTTCTATTTCGAACTCATGACTTTTTAAAAATCCATGAGTTCTATTTCGAACTCATGACTTTTTAGATTTAAACCATCACGCTCCATTGCTTCACGCAATCGTAATATCAACTCGTCTTTACGGCCGACTGTCTCTAAACCACGCTTCTCCAACTCTTTCTTTAATTCTGGAACTTTTAACTTGTAGAGTTTCATTTTTGTTTTATTTATTTTTTTTTTTATTCACAATCCCGCCGCTGTCACCAATTGTTACGTTCTTGCCTTGTCACTTAAGGTTCGTATCTCTGGATTGTAAATAACTACCCGAGTAACACTGTCCACTACCAAATTTCACAAAAACTACACAAGTTTCACTTTAGACACTGTTCACGTTCACAGACAATAATTGTCTCAATAAAACACAATTATTCACAACTTAGTTCTTTTACCAATTCTTTATTTCACAAAAAAAATCACTAAACTAAAATCACTTACTATCATTTTCTATCACTTTCTATCACTTTTTATTTTAACCGCTTGTTATCGCTTTCGTAGTTCAAGTACAACTATTCCTCGCATACAACATCGATTCGCTTATATACTCAAATTAAAATATCTCGAACCTTCTACTTCTATCGAGATGTCACTACTAAATTTAATTTGCTCGATTTTTAGTACTACCAGTACTATCGATACCAAATAGATGTCTCTAGGGTTAAGCCTAGAGAAATCTTCATATATTTACACTTATGCTATCGCACACAAGGTGGTACCGTGACAATATTTTAGTTTACAAACTTGTTTTTTTCAAATGGAAACGTTTATTTTAAACTACTATGAACATATAAAAAAGTTAAATAAAAATCAAAATTATTGATCAATTCAAATGTTTGATATTTCAATCACCAGCTGTAGATAAGTAATTGAATTGTGTACCAAAAGATTTTAATAGTTTAGTTTACAAATTTGTTTTTTTCTAATGGATACATTTATTTTAAACTACTACTAATCGATACATTTTTTTTAAACTACTAAAAAAAAATAATAAATATAAAAATTACTGATCGATTCAAATGTTTGATATCCCAATCACCAACTCTAGATCAGTGACTAAATTGCGTATCAAAAGATTTTAATATTTTGTTTACATATTTGTTTTTTTCTAATGGATACATTTATTTTAAACTACTATGAAAATATTAAAAATTAAAATAAAAATAAAAATTATTGATCGTTTCGAATGTTTGATTTCTCAATCACCATTTCCAGATCAGTGAGTGAATTGTGTATCAAAAGATTTGAATATTTTATTTTACAAATTTGATTTTTTTTTAATGGATACATTTATTTTAAACTACTATGAAAATATTTAAAAGTTGAATAAAATTCAAAATTATTTATCGATTCGAATGTTTGATATCCCAATCACGAGCTCTAAATCAGTGAGTAAATTGTGTATCAAAAGATTTTAATATTTAAGTTTACAAATTTGTTTTTTTCTAATCGATACTGTTTTTTTAAACTACTATGAAAATATTTAAAATTAGAATAAAAATAAAAATTATTTATCGATTCGAATAATTGGTATTCCAATCACCAGCTCTAGATTAGTGAGTTAATTGTGTATCAAAAGATTTTAATATTTTAGTTTACAAATTTGTTTTTCCTGATGGATACATTTATTTTAAACTACTATGAAAATATTAAAAATTAGAATAAAAATAAAAATTATTGATCGATTCGAATGTTTGATATCCCAATCACTACGTCTATATCAGAACATATTAAAAAATTGAACAAAAATCAAAGTTATTGAACGATTCAATTGTTTGATATTTCAATCACCAGCTGTAGATCAGTGAGTCAATTGTTTAACAAAAGATTTTAATAGTGTAGTTTACAAATTTGTCTTTTTCTAATGGATACATTTATTTTAAACTACTATTAAAATATTAAAAAATTGAGTAAAAATCAAAATTTTTGATTGATTCGAATGTTTGATATCTTAATCAGATGCTCTAAAGTTGTGTGTAAATTTCGTTGAAATTTTTTTTAATATTTTAGTTTACAAATTTGTTTTTTTCTAATCGATACATTTATTTTGAACTACTATGAAAATTTTTAAAATTAGAATAAAAATAAAAATTACTGATCGATTCGAATGTTTGATATCCAAATCACCAGCTCTAGATCAGTGAGTGAATTGTGTATCAAAAGATTTTAACAGTTTATTTTACAAATTTGTTTTTTTCTAATGGATATATTTATTTTAAACAACTATGAAAATGTTGAAAATTAGAATTGAAATAAAAATTATTGATCGTTTCGAATGTTTAATATCCCATTCACTAGCTTTAGATCAGTAAGTGAATTGTGTATCAAAAGAATTAATTAATTCTAATTTTTAAATATTAAAAATTAGAAAAAAAATAAAAATTATTGATCGTTTCGAATGTTTAATATCCCAATTACCAGCTTTAGATCAGTGAGTGGATTTGGTCTAAAAAAATTTTAATATTTTAGTTTACAAATTTGTTTTTACCTAATCGATACATTTATTTTAAACTTCTATGAAAATATTAAAAATTAGAATAAATATAAAAATTATTGATCGATTCAAATGTTTGATATCCCAATCACCAGCTCTAGATCAGTGAGTGAATTGAGTATTAAAAGATTTTAATATTTTAGTTTATAAATTTTTTTTTCCTAATGGATACATTTATTTTAAACTACTATGAAAATATTAAAAATAAGAATAAAATTAAAAATTATTGATCGATTCGAATGTTTGATATCCCAATCACTACGTCTAGATCAGAACATATTAAAAAATTGAACAAAAATCAAAGTTATTGATCGATTCAATTGTTTGATATTTCAATCACCAGCTGTAGATAAGTAAGTGAATTGTTTAACAAAAGATTTTAATAGTGTAGTTTACAAATTTGTCTTTTTCTAATGGATACATTTATTTTAAACTACTATTAAAATATTAAAAAATTGAATAAAAATCAAAATTTTTGATTGATTCGAATGTTTGATATCTCAATCAGATGCTCTAAAGTTGGGTGTAAATTTCGTTGAAAATTTTTTTAATATTTTAGTTTACAAATTTGTTTTTTTCTAATCGATACATTTATTTTGAACTACTATGAAAATATTTAAAATTAGAATAAAAATAAAAATTACTGATCGATTTGAATGTTTGATATCCCAATCACCAGCTCTAGATCAGCGAGTGAATTGTTTATCAAAAGATTTTAATAGTTTATTTTACAAATTTGTTTTTTTCTAATGGATACATTTATTTGAAACTACTATGAAAATGTTGAAAATTAGAATAAAAATAAAAATTATTGATCGTTTCGAATGTTTAATATCCCAATTACCAGCTTTAGATCAGTGAGTGAATTTCGTCTAAAAAAATTTTAATATTTTAGTTTACAAATTTGTTTTTTCCTAATGGAAATATTTATTTTAAACTACTATGAAAATATTAAAAATTAGAATAAATATAAAAATTATTGATCGATTCAAATGTTTGATATCCTAATCACCAGCTCTAGATCAGTGAGTGAATTGAGTATTAAATATTTCAATAGTTTAGTTTACAACTTTGTTTTTTTCTAATGGAAACATTTATTTAAAATTACTATGAAAATATTTAAAATTAGAATTTTAAAAACAATTTAATATTTTTCTTTACACACTTGTTTTTTCCTAATGGATACATTTATTTTAAACTACTATGAACATATTAAAAAGTTGAATAAAAATCAAAAATTGTTGATCGATTCAAATGTTTGATATTTCAATCACCAGCTGTAGATCAGTGAGTGAATAATGTATCAAAAGATTTTAATAGTTTAGTTTACCACTTTGTCTTTTTCTAATGGATACATTTATTTTAAACTACTATGAAAATATTAAAAAGTTGAATAAAAATCAAAATTTTTGATCGATTCGAATGTTTGATATCTCAATCAGATGGTCTAAAGTTGTGTGTGAATTTCGTTGAAAATTTTTTTAATATTTTAGTTTACAAATTTGTTTTTTTCTAATGGATATATTAATTTAAAACTACTATGAAAATATTTAAAATTAAAATAAAAATAAAAATTACTGATCGATTCGAATGTCTGACATCCCAATCACCAGCCCTAGATCATTGAGTGAATTTCGTCAAAAAAATTTTAATATTTTAGTTTACAAATTTGTTTTTTTCCTAATCGATACATTTATTTTAAACTACTATGAAAATATTTAAAATTAGAATAAATATAAAAATTATTGATCGATTCAAATGTTTGATATCCCAATCACCAGCTCTAGATCAGTGAGTAAATTGCGTATCAAAAGATTTTAATATTTGGTTTACATATTTGTTTTTTTCTAATGGATACATTTATTTTAAACTACTGTGAAAATAATAAAAATTAGATTTAAAATAAAAATTATTTATCGATTCGAATGTTTGATATCCCAATCACCAGCTCTAAATCAGTAAGTGAATTGTGTATCAAAAGATTTTAATATTTTAGTTTACAAATTTGTTTTTGTCTAAATAATACATTTATTTTAATCCACTATGAAAATATTAAAAAGTTGAATAAAATTCAAAATTATTGATCGATTCGAATGTTTGATATCTCAATCACCAGCTCTAGATCAGTGAGTGAATTTTGTATCAAATGATATTAATAGTTTAGTTTACAAATTTGTTTTTTCTAATAGATTAATTTATTTTAAACTACTATGAAAATATTAAAATTTAGAATAAAAATAAAAATTATTGATCGATGTGAATATGTGATACCCCAATCACCACCACGAAAACAGTGAGTGAATTGTGTTTAAAAAGATTTTATTAGTTTAGTTTACAAATTTTTTTTTTCTAGTGGATACATTTATTTTAAACTACTATGAAAATATTAAACATTAAAATAAAAATAAAAATTAATGATCGCTTCGTATGTTTGATATCGCAATCACCATTTCTAGATCAGTGAGTGAATTGTGTATCAAAAGATTTGAATAGTTTAGTTTACAATGTTTAGTTTACAATTTGTTTTTTTCTAATGGATACATTTATTTTAAACTACTATGGAAAAATTTAAAATTAGAATAAAAATAAAAATTATTTATCGTTTCAAATGTTTGATATCCCAATCACCAGCTCAAGATCAGTAATTAAATTGTGTATCAAAAGATTTTAATATTTTAGTTTACAAATTTGTTTTTTCCTAACCGGTACATATATTTTAAAATACTATAAAAATATTAAAAATAAGAATAAATATAAAATTTACAGATCGATTCAAATGTTTGATATCCCAATCACCAGCTCTAGATCAGTGAGTGAATTGTGTATCAAAAGATTTTAATAGCTTAGTTTACAAATTTGTTTTTTCTAATTGATAAATTTATTTTAAACTACTATGAAAATATTAAAAATTAGAATAAAAATAAAAATTATTTATCGATACGTTTGTTTGATATCCCAATCACCAGCTCTAGATTAGTAAGTGAATTGTGTATCAAAAGATTTTATTAGTTTAGTTTACAAATTTATTTTTTCTAATGGATACATTAATTTTAAACTACTATGAAAATAATAAAAATTAGAATTAAAATAAAAATTATTGATCGATTCAAATGTTTGATACCTCAATCACCAGCTCTAGATCAGTGAGTGAATTTTGTATTAAAAGATTTTAATAGCTGAGTTTACAAATTTGTTTTTTCTAATTGATAAATTTATTTTAAACTACTATGAAAATATTAAAAACTAGATTATTATTTTTTTAATTTTAATAAAACGAAATAAGGAATTCAATACTTCTAGTTTTATATACAAAAATTAAAGATTATTTACAGCAAAGATGTAAAAATTTCTTTAATGTGATAATAAAAAATTTTTATTTACAAAATTTTATATTACAGTGAGAGAATGGTCTTCTCACGCAACAATATAAAAATTAGAATAAAAATAAAAATTATGGATCGATTTGAATATTTGATATCCCAATCACGACCTCTAAAACAGTGAATGAATTGTGTTTAAAAAGATTTTAATATTTTAGTTTACAAATTTGTTTTTTTCTAATGAACACATTTATTTTAAACTTCTATAAAAATATTAAAAATTAGAATAAAAATAAAAATTATTGATCGATTCGAATGTTTGATATCTAAATCACCAGCTCTAGATCAGTGAGTGAATTGTGTATCAAAAGATTTTAATAGAATAGTTTACAAGTTTGTTTTTTCTTATGGATACATTTATTTTAAACAAGTATGAAAATATTAAAAACAAGAATAAAAATAAAAATTATTGATCTATTCGAATGTTTTATATCTAAATCACCAGCTCTAGATCAGTGAGTGAATTGTGTATCAAAAGATTTTAATAGTTTAGATTACAAATTTGGTTTTTTCTAATGGATACATTTATTTTAAACTACTATGAAAATATTAAAAAATTGAATAAAAATCCAAATTTTAGATCGATTTGAATATTTGATATCTCATTCAAAAGCACAAAAGCTATGTGTATATTTCGTCCAAAAAAATTGGACGAAATGAAAATGTAAATTGCAGCGTGTAAATTTCGTCTAGAAAAATTTTAATATTATAGTTAACAAATTAGTTTTTTTCTTATCGATACATTTATTTTTAACTATTATGAAAATAATAAAAAGTTGAATAAAAATAAAAACTTTAGATCGATTCAAATGTTTGGTACCTCAATCACCAGCTCTAGATCAGTGAATGAATTGTGTATCAAAAGATTTTAATAGTATAATTTACAAGTTTGTTTTTTCTTATGGATACATTTATTTTAAACAAGTATGAAAATATTAAAAATTAGGATAAAAATAAAAATTATTGATCGATTTGAAAGTTTGATAACCCAATCACCAGCTCCAAATCAGTGAGTGAATTGTGTATCAAAAGATTTTAATATTTTAGTTTACAAATTTGTTTTTTCCTAATCGATACATATATTTTAAACTACTATGAAAATATTGAAAATTAGAACAAAAATAAAAATTATTGATCGATTTGAATGTTTGATACCTCAATCACCAGCTCTAGATTAGTGAGTGAATCATGTATTAAAATATTTTAATATTTTAGTTTACAAATTTGTTTTTACTAATAGATAAATTTATTTTAAACTACTATGAAAATATTAAAAATTAGAATAAAAATAACATTTATTGATCGATTCGAATGTTTGATACCTCAATTACCAGCTCTTAATCAGTGAGTGAATTGTGAATTGTGTATCAAAAGATTTAAATAGTATAGTTTACAAATTTGTTTTTTCCAATGGATAAATTTATTTAAACTACTACGAAAATATTAAAAATTAGAATAAAAATTATAATTATTGATCGATTTGAATGTTTGATATCTCAATCACCAGCTCTGGATCAGTGAGTGAATTGTGTAGTTTAGTTTACAAATTTGTTTTTTTCTAATGGTACATTTATATTAAACTACTTGGGTATGAATAAATTCTAAAAAAAAATATAATATATTAGCTCACAAATTTGGTTTTTCCTAATAAAAACTTTTATTTTAAACTACTAAAAATAAAAATTTTTGATCGATTCGAATGTTTAATATCCCAATCACCAGTTCTAGATCAGTGAGTGAATTTTTTATCAAAAGATTTTAATAGCTTAGTTTACAAATTTTTTTTTTCTAATTGATACATTTATTTTAAACTACTATGAAAATATTTAAAATTAGAATAAAAATAAAAATTATTGATCGATTCGAATGGTTGATATCCCAATTACCAGGTCTAGATCATTGACTGAATGGTGTATTAAAAGATTTTAATATTTTATTTTAAAAATTTGTTTTTTTCTAATGGAAATATTTATTTTAAACTACTATGAAAATATTAAAAATTAGAATAAAAATAACATTTATTGATTGATTCGAATGTCTGATACCTCAATCACCAGCTCTTAATCAGTGAGTGAATTGTGAATTGTGTATCAAAAGATATAAATAGTATAGTTTACAAATTTGTTTTTTCCGATGGATAAATTTATTTTAAACTACTATGAAAATATTAAAAATAAGAATAAAAATAAAAATTATTGTTCGATTCAAATGTTTGATACCTCAATCACCAGCCCGAAATTAGAGAGTGAATTGTGTATCAAAAGATTTTAAAAGTTTAGTTTACAAATTTGTTTTTTCTAATGGATAAATTTATTTTTAACTACTATGAAAATATTAAAAATTAGGATAAAAATAAAAATTATTGATCGATTTGAATGTTTGATATCCCAATCACCAGCTCTAAATCAGTTAGTGGATTATGAATCAAAATATCTTAATGGTTTAATTTACAAATTTGTTGTTTTCTAATGGATACATTTATTTTAAACTACTATGAAAATATTAAAAATTATAATAAAATTAGAAATTGTTGGTCCATTCGAATGTTTGATATCCCAATCACCAGCTCTAGATCGCGAGTGAATTGTGTATCAAAATATTTTAATAGTTTAGTTTATAAATTTGTTTTTTTCTAATGAATACATTTATTTTAAACTACTATGAAAATATTTAAAATTATAATATAAATAAAAATAACTGATCGATTCGAATGTTTAATATCTTAATCTCCAGGTCTAGATCAGTGAGTGAATTGTGTATCAAAAGATTTTAATACTTTAGTTCACAAATTTGTTTTTTTTTTTCTAATTGAAAAATTTATTTTCAACTGCTGTGGAAATATTTAAAATTAGAATAAAAATAAAAATTTTAGTTCGATTCGAATGTTTGATATCACAATCAACAGCTCTAGATCAGTGAATGAATTGTGTGTCAAATGGTTTTAATATTTTGGTTTACACACTTGTTTTTTTCCCGATGGATACATTTATTTTAAACAATTATGAACATATTAAAAAGTTGAATAAAAATCAAAATTGTTGATCGATTCAAATGTTTGATATTTCCATCACCAGCTGTAAATAAGTTAGTGAATTGTGTATCAAAAGATTTTAATAGTTTAGTTTACAAATTTGTTTTTTCTAATGGATACATTTATTTTAAACTACTATGAAAATATTAAAAAGTTGAATAAAAATCAAAATTTTAGATCGTTTCGAATGTTTGATATATCAATCAAAAGCACTAAAGCTGTATGTAAATTTCGTTTAAAAAAATTTTAATATTTTAATTTACAAATTTGTTTTTTTCTAATCGATTCATTTATTTTAAACTATTATGAAAATAATGAAAATTATAATAAAATTAGAAATTATTGATTGATTCGAATGTTTGATATCTCAATCACCAGCTCTAGATAAGTGAGTGAATATTGTATTAAAATATTTTAATAGTTTTGCTAACAAATTTGTTTTTTTCTAATTGATACATTTATTTTGAACTACTATGAAAATATTGAAAATTAGAATAAAAATAAAAATTATTGATCGATTCGATTGTTTGATATCCCAATCACCAGCTCTTAATCAGTGATTGAATTGTGTATCAAAAGATTTTAATAGCTTAGTTAACAAATTTGTTTTTTTCTAATTGATACATTTATTTTAAACTTCTATGAAAATATTTAAAATTAGAATAAAAATAAAAATAATTGATCGTTTCTAATGTTTGATATCACAATCACCAGCTCTAGATCAGTGAGTGAATTGTTTATCAAAAGGTTTTAATATTTTAGTTCACAAATTTGTTTTTTTCTAATGGATACATATATTTTAAACTACTATGAAAATATTAAAAATTATAATAAAAATAAAAATTATTGATCGATTCAAATGTTTGATACCTCAATCACCACCTCGAGATTAGAGAGTGAATTGTGTATCAAAAGATTTGAATAGTTTAGTTTACAAATTTGTTTTTTCCTAATTGATACATTTGTTTTAAACTACTATGAAAATATTTAAAATTAGAATAAAAATAAAAATTACTAATCGATTCGAAATGTTTGATATTCCAATCACCAGCTCTATCTGTATTTTCATACAGATCATTGACTGAATTGTGTATTAAAAGATTTTAATATATTAGTTTACAAATTTGTTTTTTTCTAATGGAAACATTTATTTTAAACTACTATGAAAATATTAAAAATTATAATAAAAATAACAATTATTGATCCATTCAAATGTTTGATACCTCAATCACCAGCCCTAGATCAGTGAGTGAATTGTGTATCAAAAGATTTTTTATTTTTTTTTACTTCATGTATTTCAGAAAAAAAACATATACATTTTCTTTTAATTGCTCTAGCCGTTTAGCTTTTAGCAACGTATTTTTTAAATAAATATTTCCATCATAAACCCACCACCGTTAAATTTTAAAACTTAAAATTAGATTTACATTGTGTAAAGAATATATAAAGAAAATTATGACATTTTACATTTTTATAGAAATAAAGAACATACATGTGAACAAACATTAGATCAACTATTCATTTTACAGAGTTTAAAATGTCCAATGTTGTTCCCAAAAAAATATTGAGACGTGTTTTTTAAATAAAAGGAAATTCGTTTGATATTTTATTTCTTTTGGTAGATTGTTAAATTTTAAAATGCCTCTATATAAAATATTATTTGATCGCATTTCGCTAGCAAAAAAATTAACCTGTAGATGCGATCTTCTAGTAGTAGGATAACGATGTCCATCGGAAAATAGCTTAGTTCAAAATTGTGTTTTATTGTATTATTTATAATTTTATGGATAATTAACATAAGTTCAATATTTATGAGAACTGGTAAACAGACAATAGATTTAAAGTTTTGAAATAAGAGTAATGTGGGGTATAATCGTTGTAGATTGTTTATATATTTGATTGCTCGCTTTTGTAGAATGAAGAGTTCATTAATTTTATCCCTATTGGAACAGCCCCCCCAAATCACGTTAAGATATGTAAAATGTGAATGAATATAAGAAAAATAAATCAAGGTCATGGTTTTTCTGTTACAAATATTTTTAATTTTTCTAAGTGTGAAAATGTACGAGACTATTTTTGATGCAATTAACTCGATATGGCTATTCCATTTTAGTTTTGAATCTATCATTAACCCTAGATATTTATACGTTTCTACTCTTGCAATATTTTTATTTTCATACATGATTTTAAATTTCTCTAACTCTGATCTTTCTATAGTTTTGTTTTGGAATAATATATACTTAGTTTTATCTACGTTGACAGCTAAACGATTTTCAAGAAGCCATTGATGTATAAGATCCATATCATGTTGCATGTCTTAGAATAATTGCTTATGATCATTTCTTTTATATTTAAGCACAGTATCGTCAGCATATAGTTAGATTAAACCTCGTAGTTTCAGTTTTGCTATGTCATAATTAAAAATGATGAACAACAAGGGCCCCAAAATAG
Organism: Tipula confusa; assembly: GCA_963556175.1. Taxonomy (NCBI): domain Eukaryota; kingdom Metazoa; phylum Arthropoda; class Insecta; order Diptera; family Tipulidae; genus Tipula; species Tipula confusa. Next base: position 999,762 of record CAUVYK010000075.1, read on the forward strand.
ATCCCTGAGGTACTCCACTTTTAATATTTTCTAATGTGCTACTTGAGCTACCTATGATAACTTTTTGTTTTCTACCAGATAAATAAGATTTAAATAATTTCATTTGGGCATGACTTAAGACGAGTTTTTCTAGTTTAAGTAATAAAAGTTGATGATCAACCATATCAAAAGCCTTACGAAAATCTAAAAATATACAGGCTACAAAATATTTTTTATCTATTGGCTTACTTACAAAATCTATAAGATCAATACATGCCGCAGTGGTATTAGAATTCTTTATGAATCCATATTGACATTTGTCAATAATATTATTTATTTCTAGAAATTGGAGAAGCCGTTTGAAAATAACTTTTTTCTACTATCTTTGATAAAGAGCTCAGCACTGAAATCGGTCTATAGTTTTTTGTTAGAAGTTTACTTCCACCCTTAAATATAGGTGTGACTCTAGCTTGTTTCAATGAGGCCGGGAATTCTCCGTTAGCTAGAATGTCGTTTGTTAGTTTCGTAAGAATTGAAATTAATTGCACTTTGAATTTTTTTATAAACTTAGCTGAGATTAAGTCATGTCCCACAGCAGAACTACTATTTAATTCAGTAATATATGTTTCAATTTCCGCTAGTGTTACTTCAAAAAAATCAAGTGGCGATGATACAGTATAGTCAACATTTATATAATATGTTGGTAAAATTATGTTATTGAGATAATTACCTGCAATTTGTATAAAATAGTTATTAAACTCGTTTGCTATTAGTTAGTTATCTGCTATTTTAGTTCCATGTTTTTCTAGTGCCCAGTCAGTTTGTTTATTTATTATAAAATAAATTTTTAATAGTATAGTTTACAAATTAGTTTTTTCTAATAGATAAATTTATTTTAAACTATTATGAAAAAATTAAAAATTAGGATAAAAATAAAAATTATTGATCGATTTGAATGTTTGATATCTCAATCACCAGCTCTGGATCAGTGAGTGAATTGTGTATCAAAAGATTTTAATAGTTTTGTTTACAAATTTGTTTTTTCTAATGGTACATTTATTTTAAACTACTATGAAAATATTAGAAAGTTTAATATAAATCAAAATTATTGATTGATTCGAATGTTTGATATTTCAATCACCAGCTCTAGATCAAAAAGTTGACAAAAAATCAAAATTATTTACCAGCTCTAGATCAGTGAATGAATTGTGTATCAAAAGATTTTAATAGTTTAGTTTACAAATTTGTTTTTTTCTAATGGATATATTTATTGTAAACTACTATGAAAATATTAAAAAGTTGGATAAAAATCAAAGTTCTTGATCGATTTGAATGGTTGATATCTCAATCAAAAGCTCTAAGGCTTGATATGAATAAATTCTAAAAAAAATTATAATATATAAGCTCACAAATTGGGTTTTTCCTAAAAAATACTTTTATTTTAAACTACTAATAATCAAAAATTTTGATCGATTCGAATGTTTGATATCCCAATCACCAGCTCTAGATCAGTGAGTGAATTTTTTATCAAAAGATTTTAATAGCTTAGTTTACAAATTTGTTTTTTCTAATGGATAAATTTATTTTAAACTACTATGAAAATATTAAAAATTAGAATAAAAATAAAAATTATTGATCGATTCAAATGTTTGATACCTCAATCACCAACTCGAGATTAGAGAGTGAATTGTGTATCAAAAGATTTGAATAGTTTAGTTTACAAATTTGTTTTTTCTAATAGATAAATTTATTTTAAACTACTATGAAAATATTAAAAATTAGGATAAAAATAAAAACTATTGATCGATTTGAAAGTTTGATATCCCAATCACCAGCTCTAAATCAGCTAGTGAATTGTGTGTAGAAAGATTTTAATAGTTTAGTTTACAAATTTGTTTTTTTCTAATGGTACGTTTATTTTAAACTACTATGAAAATATTAGAAAGTTTAATATAAATCAAAATTATTGATCGATTCGAATGTATGATATTTCAATCACCAGCTCTAGATCAAAGAGTTCAAAAAAAAGCTAAATTATTTACCAGCTCTAGATCAGTGAATGAATTGTGTATCAAAAGATTTTAATAGTTTAGTTTACAAATTTGTTTTTTTCTAATGGATATATTTATTGTAAACTACTATGAAAATATTTAAAAGTTGAATAAAAATCAAAGTTTTTGATCGATTTGAATGTTTGATATCTCAATCAAAAGCTTTAAAGCTGGATATGAATAAATTCTAAAAAAAATTATAATATATAAGCTCACAAATTGGGTTTTTCCTAATAAATATTTTTATTTTAAACTACTAATAATAAAAAATTTTGATCGATTCGAATGTTTGATATCCCAATCACCAGCTCTAGATCAGTGAGTGAATTTTTTATCAAAAGATTTTAATAGCTTAGTTTACAAATTTGATTTTTCTAATGGATAAAATTATTTTAAACTACTATGAAAATATTAAAAATTATAATAAAAATAAAAATTATTGATCGATTCAAATGTTTGATACCTCAATCACCACCTCGAGATTAGAGAGTGAATTGTGTATCAAAAGATTTGAATAGTTTAGTTTACAAATTTGTTTTTTATAATAGATAAATTTATTTAAAACTACTATGAAAATATTAAAAGTTAGGATAAAAATAAAAATTATTGATCGATTTGAAAGTTTGATATCCCAATCACCAGCTCTAAATCAGTGAGTGAATTGTGTATCAAAAGATTTTAATAGTTTAGTTTACAAATTTGTTTTTTTTATAATGAATACATTTATTTTAAACAACTATGAAAATATTAAAAATTATAATAAAATTAAAAATTATTGGTCCATTCGAATGTTTGATACCCCAATCACCAGCTCTAGATCAGTGAGTGAATTTTGTATCAAAATATTTTAATAGTTTAGTTTATTAATTTGTTTTTTTCTAATGGAAACATTTATTTTAAACTACTATGAAAATATTTAAAATTAGAATAAAAATAAAAATTACTGATTGATTCGAATGTTTAATATCCCAATCACCAGCTCTAGATCTGTGAGTGAATTGTGTATCAAAAGATTTTAATAGTTTAGTTCACAAATTTGTTTTTTTCTAATTGAAACATTTATTTTAAACTACTATGGAAATATTTAAAATTAGAATAAAAATAAATATTATTGATCGATTCGATTGTTTGATATCCCAATCACCAGTTTTAGATCAGTGAGTGAATTGTGTATCAAAAGATTTTAATATTTTAGTTTATAAACTTGTTTTTATCCTAATCGATACATTTATTTTAAACTTCTATGAAAATATTAAAAATTAAAATAAAAATAAAAATTATTGATCAATTCAAATGTTTGATATCCCAATCACCAGCTCTAGATCAGTGAGTAAATTGTGTATCAAAAGATTTGAATAGTTTAGTTTAGTTTAAATTTGTTTTTTTTTAATGGATACATTTATTTTAAACTACTATGAAAATATTTAAAATTTGAATTTTAAAAAGAATTTAATATTTTTGTTTACATACTTGTTTTTTCCTAATGGATACATTTATTTTAAACTACTATGAACATATTAAAAAGTTGAATAAAAAACAAAATTGTTGATCGATTCAAATGTTTGATATTTCCATCACCAACTGTAGATCAGTGAGTGAATAATGTATTAAAAGATTTTAATAGTTAAGATTACAAATTTGTATTTTTCTAATGGATACATTTATTTTAAACTACTATGAAAATATTAAAAAGTTAAATAAAAATCAAAATTTTAGATCGATTCGAATGTTTGATTTCTCAATCAAAAACACTAAAGCTGTTTGTAAATTTTGTCTAAAAAAATTTTAATATTTTAATTTACAAATCTGTTTTTTTCTAATCGATACATTTATTTTAAACTATTATGAAAATAATAAAAATTATTATAAAATTAAAAATTATTGATTGATTCGAATGTTGGATATCTCAATCACCAGCTCTAGATAAGTGAGTTAACTTTGTATTAAAATATTTTAATAGATTTGTTAACAAATTTGTTTTTTTCTAATGGAATCAATTATTTTAAATTACTATGAAAATATTTAAAATAAGAATAAAAATAAAAATTATTGATCGATTCGAATGTTTGATATTCCAATCACCAGCTCTAGATCATTAAATGAATTGTGTATTAAAAGATTTTAATATTTTAGTGAGTGAATTTTGTATCAAAATATTTTAATAGTTTAGTTTATTAATTTGTTTTTTTCTAATGGAAACATATATTTTAAACTACTATGAAAATATTTAAAATTAGAATAAAAATAAAAATTACTGATCGATTCGAATGTTTGATATCCCAATCACCAGCTCTGGATCAGTGAGTGAATTGTGTATGAAATGATTTTAATAGTTTAGTTTACAAATTTTTTTTTTTTTTCTAATTGAAACATTTATTTTAAACTACTATGGAAATATTTAAAATTAGAATAAAAATAAATATTTTGGATCGATTCGAATGTTTGATATCCCAATCACCAGTTTTAGATCAGTGAGTGAATTGTGTATCAAAAGATTTTAATATTTTAATTTATAAACTTGTTTTTATCCTAATCGATACATTTATTTTAAACTTCTATGAAAATTTTAAAAATTAAAATAAAAATAAAAATTATTGATCAATTCAAATGTTTGATATCCCAATCACCAGCTCTAGATCAGTGACTAAATTGTGTATCAAAAGATTTGAGTAGTTTAGTTTACAAATTTGTTTTTTTCTAATGGATACATTTATTTTAAACTACTATGAAAATATTTAAAATTAGAATTTTAAAAAGAATTTAATATTTTTGTTTACATACTTGTTTTTTCCAAATGGATACATTTATTTTAAACTACTATGAACATATTAAAAAGTTGAATAAAAATCAAAATTGTTGATCGATTCAAATGTTTGATATTTCAATCACCAGCTGTAGATCAGTGAGTGAATAATGTATCAAAAGATTTTAATAGTTTAGTTTACAAATTTGTATTTTTCTAATGGATACATTTATTTTAAACTACTATGAAAATATTAAAAAGTTGAATAAAAATCAAAATTTTAGATCGATTCGAATGTTTGATATCTCAATCAAAAGCACTAAAGCTGTATGTAAATTTCGTCTAAAAAAATTTTAATATTTTAATTTACAAATTTGTTTTTTTCTAATCGATACATTTATTTTAAACTATTATGAAAATAATAAAAATTATTATAAAATTAAAAATTATTGATTGATTCGAATGTTTGATATCTCAATCACCAGCTCTAGATAAGTGAGTTAATTTTGTTTTAAAAAATTTTAATAGTTTTGTTAACAAATTTGTTTTTTTCTAATGGAATCATTTATTTTAAATTACTATGAAAATATTTAAAATAAGAATAAAAATAAAAATTATTGATCGATTCGAATGTTTGATATTCCAATCACCAACTCTAGATCATTAACTGAATTGTGTATTAAAAGATTTTAATATTTTAGTTCACAAATTTGTTTTATTCTAATGGAAACATTTATTTTAATCTACTATGAAAATATTAAAAACTAGAATAAAAATAACAATTATTAATCCATTCAAATGTTTGATACCTCAATCACCAGCCATAGATCAGTGAGTGAATTGTGTATCAAAAGATTTTAAAAGTATAGTTTACAAAATTGTTTTTTCTAATGAATAAATTTATTTTAAACTACTATGAAAAAATTAAAAATTAGAATAAAAATAAAAATTATTGATCGATTTGAATGTTTGATATCTCAATCACCAGCTCTGGATCAGAGAGTGAATTGTGTATCAAAAGATTTTAATAGTTTTGTTGACAAATTTGTTTTTTTCTAATGGTACATTTATTTTAAACTACGATGAAAATATTAGAAAGTTTAATATAAATCAAAATTATTGATCGATTCGAATGTTTGATATTTCAATCACAAGCTCTAGATCAAAAAGTTGAGAAAAAATCAAAATCATTTACCAGCTCTAGATCAGTGAATGGATTGTGTATCAAAAGTTTTTAATAGTTTAGTTTACAAATTTGTTTTTTTCTAATGGATATATTTATTGTAAACTACTATGAAAATATTAAAAAGTTGAATAAAAATCAAAGTTTTTGATCGATTCGAATGTTTGATATCTTAATCAAAAGCTCAAAAGCTGGGTATGAATAAATTTTAAAAAAAATTATAATATATTAGCTCACAAATTGGGTTTTTCCTAATAAATACTTTTATTTTAAACTACTAATAATTAAAATTTTTGATCGATTCGAATGTTTGATATCCTAATCACCAGCTCTAGATCAGTGAGTGAATTTTTTATCAAAAGATTTTAATAGCTTAGTTTACAAATTTGTTTTTTTCTAATTGATACATTTATTTTAAACTACTATGAAAACATTTAAAATTAGAATAAAAATAAAAATTATTGATCGATTCGAATGTTTGATATCCCAATCACCAGCTCTAGATCAGCGAGTGAATTGTATATCAAAAGATTTTAATATTGTAGTTCACAAATTTGTTTTTTTCTAAAGGATACATGTATTTTAAACTACTATGAAAATATTAGAAATTAGAATAAAAATAAAAATTATTGATCGATTCAAATGTTTTTTACCTCAATCACCACCTCGAGATTAGAGAGTGAATTGTGTATCAAAAGATTTGAATAGTTTAGTTTACAAATTTGTTTTTTCTAATTGATAAATTTATTTTAAACTACTATGAAAATATTAAAAATTAGGATAAAAATAAAAATTATTGATCGATTTGAAAGTTTGATATCCCAATCACCAGCTCTAAATCAGTGAGTGAATTGTGTATCAAAAGATTTGAATAGTTTAGTTTACAAATTTGTTTTTTTCTAATGGTACATTTATTTTAAACTACTATGAAAATATTAGAAAGTTTAATATAAATCAAAATTATTGATCGATTCGAATGTTTGATATTCCAATCACCAGGTCTAGACCAGCCAGTGAATTATGTATCAAAAGATTTTAATATTTAAATTTACAAACTTGTTTTTCCCTAATGGAAACATTTATTTTAAACTACTATGAACATATAAAAAAGTTGATAAAAAATTAAAATTATGGATCGATTCTAATGTTTGATATCCCAATTACCAGCTCTAGATCAGGGAGTGAATTGTGTATCAAAAGATTTTAATATTTTAGTTTACAAATTAGTTTTTTTCGAATGGATACATTTATTTTAAACTACTATGATGATATTTAAAATTCGAATAAAAATAAAAATTATTGATCGATTCGAATGTTTGATATTCCAGTCGCTAGCTCTAGATCAGTGAGTGAATTGTGTATCAAATGATTTTAATATTTAGGTTTACAAATTTGGTTTTTCCTAATGGATACATTTATTTTAAACTACTATAAAAATATTTAAAATTAGAAAAAAAATAAAAATTATTGATCGATACAAATGTTTGATATCCTAATCACTAGCCCTAGATTAGTAAGTGAATTGTGTATCAGAAGATTATATTAGTTTAGTTTACATATTTGTTTTTTTCTAATGTATACATTTATTTTACACTACTATGAAAATAATAAAAATTGGAATAAAAATCAATTTTATTGATCGATTCGAATGTTTGATATCCCAATCACCAGCTCTTAATCAGCGAGTCAATAATGTATCAAAAGATTTTAAAAGTTTAGTTCACAAATTTGTTTTTTTCTTATGGATACATTTATTTTAAACTAGTATAAAAATATTAATAATTAGAATAAAAACCAAAATTATTGATCGATTCAAATGTTTGATATCCCACTCACTACCTCCAGATCAGTGAGTGACTTGTGTATCAAACGATTTTAATAGTTTAGTTTACAAATTTGTTTTTTTCTAATTGATACATTTATTTTAAACTACTATGAAAATATTTAAAATTCAAATAAAAATAAAAATTATTGATCGATACGAACGTTTGATATCCCAATCACTAGCTCTAGATCAGTGAGTGAATTGTGTATCAAAAGATTTTAATATTTTAGTTTACAAATTTGGTTTTTCTTAATGGATACATTTATTTTAAACTACTATAAAAATATTTAAAATTAGAAAAAAAATAAAAATTATTGATCGATACAAATGTTTGATATCCTAATCACTTGCCCTAGATTAGTGAGTGAATTGTGTATCAAAAGATTATATTAGTTTAGTTTACATATTTGTATTTTTCTAATGTATACATTTATTTTAAACTACTATGAAAATATTATAGCTGAATAAAAATAAATTTATTGATCGATTCGAATGTTTAATAATTCAATCAAAAGCTCTAAAGCTGTGTGAAAATTGCGTTTAAAAAAAATTTGATATTTTAGATTACAAATTTGTTTTTTTCTAATCGATACATTTATTTTAAACTACTATTAAAATATTTAAACTTAGAATAAAAATAAAAATTATTGATTGATTCGAATGTTTGATATCTCAATCACCAGCTCTAGATCAGTGAGTGAACTATGTATCAAAAGATTTTAATATTTTAGTTTACAAATTTGTTTTTTCTAATTGATACATTTATTTTAAACAACTATGAAAATAATAAAAATAAGAATAAATATAAAAATTAATGATCGATTTGAATGATTTATATCCTAATCATCAGGTCTATATCAGTGAGTGAATTGTGTATCAAAAGATTTTAATATTTTAGTTTACAATTTTGTACTTTCTAATGAAAACATTTATTTTAAACTACTATGAAAATATTTAAAATTAGAATAAATATAAAAATTAATGATCGATGGGAATATTTGATATCCCAATCACCAGCTTTAGAGCAGTTTGTGAATAGGGTATCAAAAGATTTTAATTGTTTAGTTTACAAATTGGTTTTTATCTAATTGATACATTTATTTTAAACTACTATGAAAATATTTAAAATTCGAATAAAAATAAAAATTATTGATCGATTCGAATGTTTGAAATCCCAATCACCAGCTCTAGATCAGTCAGTTAATTTTGTATCAAAAGATTTTAATATTTAAGTTTACCAACTTGTTTTTTCCTAATGGATTCATTTATTTAAAACTACTATGAACATATTAAAAGTTGAATAAAAATCAAAATTATTGATCGATTCAAATGTTTGATATTTCAGTCACTAGCTGTGGATAAGCAAGTGAATTTTTAATCAAAAGATTTTAATAATTTAGTTTAAAAATTTGTTTTTTTCTAATGGATACATTTATTTTAAACTACTATGAAAATATTAAAAATCATAATAAAAATAAAAATTTTTGATCGTTTCGAATGTTTGATATCCCAATCACCAGGTCTAGATAAGTCAGTGAATTGTTTATCAAAAGATTTTAATATTTAAGTTTACAAATTTTTTTTTTTCTTAATCGATACATGTATTTTAAACTACTATAAAAATATTATAAATTAGAACCAAAACCAAAATGATTGATCGATTCTAAAGTTTGATATCCCAATTACTAGCTCCATATCAGGGAGTGAATTGTGTATTAGAAGATTTTAATAGTTTAGTTTACAAATTTGTTTTTTTCGAATGGATACATTTATTTTAAACAACAATGAAAATATTACCAATTAGAATAAAAAGAAAAATTACTGATCGATTCAAATGTTTGATATCCCAATCACCAGCTCTAGATCAGTGAGTGAATTTTGTATCAAAAGATTTTAATAGTTTAGTTTACAAATTTGTTTTTTTCTAATTGATACTTTTATTTTAATCACCTATGAAAATATTTAAAATTCGAATAAAAATAAAAATTATTGATCGATTCGAATGTTTGATATCCCAATTACCAGCTCTAGATCAGTGAGTGAATTGTGTATTAAAATATTATAACCGTTTTGTTTACAAATTTGTTTTTTCTAATGGATAAATTTATTTAAAACTACTATTAAAATATTAAAATTTTGAATAAAAATAAAAACTATTGATCGATTTGAATATTTGATATCCCAATCACCAGCTTTAGATCAGTGAGTGAATTGCGTATTAAAAGATTTTAATAGTTTAATTTACAAATTTGTTTTTTTCTAATCGATACATTTATTTTAAACTACTATTAAAATATTAAAAATTAGAATAAAAATAAAAATTATTGAGCGATTTGAACGTTTGATATCCCAATCACCAACTCTAGATCAGTGAGTGAATTGCGTATCAAAAGTTTTGAATAGTTTAGTTTACAAATTTGTTTTTTCTTATGGATACATTTATTTTAAACTACTATGAAAATATTAAAAATAAGAAAAAAAATTAAAATTATTGATCAATTCGAATGTTTGATATCCCAACCACCAGCTCTAGATCAATGAGTGAATTTCTTATCAAAAGATTTTAATATTTTAGTTAATAAACTTGTTTTTTCCTAATCGATACATTTATTTTAAACTACTATGAAAATATTTAAAATTAGAATGAAAATAAAAATTATTGGTCGATACAAATGTTTGATATCCTAATCACTAGCTCTAGATTAGTGAGTGAATTGTGTATCAAAAGATTTAAATAGTTTAGTTTACATAATTGTTTTTTTCTAATGTATACATTTATTTTAAACTACTACGAAAATATTAAAGTTGAATAAAAATAAATTTATTGATCGATTCGAATGTTTAATATCTCAATCAAAAGCTCTAAAACTGTGTGTGAATTTCGTCTAAAAAAAATTTAATATTTTAGATTACAAATTTGTTTTTTTCTAATCGATACATTTATTTTTAACTATTATGAAAATATTAAAAATTATAATAAAATCAAAAATTATTGATTGATTTGAATGTTTGATATCTCAATCACCAGCTTTAGATCAGTGAGTGAATTGTGTATCAAAATATTTTAATAGTTTAGTTTACAAATTTGTTTTTTATTCTAATTGATACATTTATTTTAAATTTCTATGAAAATATTAAAAATAAGAATAAAAATCAAAATTATTGATCGATTCGAATGTTTGATATCCCAATCACCAGCTCTAGATCAATGAGTGAATTGTGTGCCAAAAAAATTTTATAGTTTTGTTTACAAATTGGTTTTTTTCTAATGGATACATTTATTTTAAACTACTAAAAAATATTTAAAATTCGAATATATATAAAAATTATTGATCGTTTCGAATGTTTGATATCCCAATCACCAGGTCTAGATCATTCAGTGAATTGTGTATCAAAAGATTTTAATATTTAAGTTTACAAACTGATTTTTTCCTAATGGATACATTTATTTTAAACTACTATGAACATATTAAAAATTAGAATAAAAATAAAAATTATTGATCGTTTCGAATGTCTGACATTTCAATCACCAGCTGTAACTAAGAAAGTGAATTTTGTACCAAAAGTTTTTAATGGTTTAATTTACAAATTTGTTTTTTTTCTAATGGATACATGTATTTTAAACTACTATGAAAATATTAAAAATTAAAATAAAAATTAATATTTTTGATCGATTCGAATGTTTGATATTTTAATCACCAAATCTAGATTAGTCAGTGAATTGTGTATCAAAAGATTTTAATATTTAAGTTTACAAATTGGTTTGTTTCTAATGGATATATTTGTTTTAAACTACTATGAAAATATTAAAAATTAGAATAAAAATAAAAATTATTGATCGAATTGAATGTTTGACATTCCAATCACCAACTGTAGATAAGTAAGTGAATTGTGTACCAAAAGATTTTAATGGTTTAGTTTACAAATTTGTTTTTTTCTAATGGATACATTTATTTTAAACTACAATGAAAATATTAAAAATTAGAATAAAAATTAAAATTTCTAATCGATTCGAATGTTTCATATCTCAATCACCAGTTCTAGATCAGTGAGTGAATTGTGTATCTAAAGATTTTAATATTTTAGTATACAAACTTGTTTTTTTCTAATGGATACGTTTATTTTAAACTACTATGAATATATAAAAAAGTTGAATAAAAATCAAAATTATTGATCGATTCAAAAGTTTGATATTTCAATAACCAGCTGTAGATAAGTAAGTGAATTGTGTACCAAAAGATTTTAATGGTTTAGTTTACAAATTTGTTTTTTTCTAATGGATACATTTATTTTAAACTTCTTTGAAAATATTTATAATTAGAAAAAAATAAACATTTCTGATCGATTCGAATGTTTGATATCTCAATTACAGGTCTAGATCATTGAGTGAATTGTGTATCAAAAGATTTCAATATTTTTGTTTAAAAACTTGTTTTTTTCTAATGGATACGTTTATTTTAAACAACTATGACCATACAAAAAAGTTGAATAAAAACCAAAATTATTGATCGATTCAAATGTTTGATATTTCAATCACTAGCTGTAGATAAGTAAGTGAATTGTGTACCAAAAGATTTTAATAGTATAGTTCACAAATTTATTTTTTCTAATGGATACATTTATTTTAAACTACTATGAAAATATTATAAAGTTCAATAAAAATAAAAATTATAGATCAATTCGAACGTTTAATATCTTATTCAAAAGCTCTAAAGCTGTGTGTGAATTTCGTCTAAAAAAATTTTAATATTTTAGTATACAAATTTGTTTTTTCTAATGGATACCCTTATTTGAACTACTATGAAAATATTAATAATTGGAATAAAAATCAATATTATTGATCGACTCGAATGTTTGATAACTCAATCAGAAGGTCTATATCAGTGAGTGAATTGTGTATCAAAATATTTTAATAGTTCAATTCACAAATTTGTTTGTTTCTAATGGATACATTTATTTTAAACTACTATGAAAAATTACTGATCGATTCGAATGTTTGATATCCCAATCACCAGCTCTCTATCAGTAAGTAAATTGAGTATCAAAATATTTTAATAGTTTAGTTTACAAATTTGTTTTTTTTTAATTGATACATTTATTTTAAACTACTACGAAAATATTTAAAATTAGAATAAAAATAAAATTTATGGATCGATTCGAATGTTTGATATCCCAATCACCAGCTCTAGATCAGTAAGTGAATTGTTTATCAAAAGATTTTAATATTTAATTTGCAAATTTGTTTTTTTTCTAATGGATACGTTTATTTTAAACTACTATGATAATATAAAAAAGTTAAATAAAAATCAAAATTATTGATAGATTCAAATATTTGATATTTCAGTCAAAAGCTTTAAAGCTTTGTGTAAATTTCGGCTAAAAAAATTTTAATATTTTAGTAAACAAATTTGTTTTTTTCTAATGGATACATTTATTTGAAGTACCATGAAAATATTTTAAATTGGAATAAAAATCAATATTATTGATCGACTCGAATGTTTGATATCTCAATCAGAAGGTCTAGATCAGTGAGTGAATTGTGTATCAAAATATTTTAATAGTTCAGTTTACAAATTTGTTTTTTTCTAATGAATACATTTATTTTAAACTACTATGAAAAATTACTGATCGATTCGATTGTTTGATATCCCAATATCCAGCTCTAAATCAGTTAGTGAATTGTGTATCAAAAGATTTTAATAGTTTAGTTTACAAATTTGTTTTTTTCTAATTGATACATTTATTTAAAACAATATGAAAATACTTAAAATTAGAACAAAAAAAAAATTATTGATCGATTCGAATGATTGATATCCCAATCAGCAGCTCTAGATCAGTAAGTGAATTATTTATCAAAAGATTTTAATAGTTTAGTTTACAAATTTGTTTGTTTCTAATAGATACATTTGTTTTAAACTTCTATGAAAATATTAAAAATTAAAATAAAAATAAAAATTATTGATCGTTTCAAATGTTTGACATTCCAATAACCAGCTGTAATTAAGTAAGTGAATTGTGTACCAAAAGTTTTTAATGGTTTAGTTTACAAATTTGTTTTTTTCTAATGGATACATTTATTTTAAACTACTATGAAAAGATTAAAAATTAAGGTAAAAATAAAAATTTTTGATCGTTTCGAATGTTTGATATCTCAATCGCCAGATCTAGATTAGTTAGTGAATTGTGTATCAAAAGATTTTAATATTTTAGTTTACAAACTTGTTTTTTCCTAATGGATACGTTTATTCTAAACTACTTTGAACATATACGAAAGTTGAATAAAAATAAAAATTATTGATCGATTCAAATGTTTGATATTTCAATCACCAGCTGGAAAGTAAGTGAATTGTGTACCAAAAGATTTTAATAGTTTAGTTTACAAATTTATTTTTTTCTAATTTATACATTTATTTTAAACTACTATGAAAATATTATAGTAGAATAAAAATAAAAATTATTGATCGATTCGAATGTTTAATATCTCAATCAAAAGCTTTAAAGCTGTTTGTGAATTTCGTCTTAAAAAATTTTAATATTTAGGATTACAAATTTGTTTTTTTCTAATCGATCCATTTATTTTAAACTATTATGAAAATATTAAAAATTATAAAAAAAAATAAAAATTATTGATTGATTCGAATGTTTGATATCTCAATCACCAGCTCTAGATCAGTGAGTAAATAGTGTATCAAAATTTTTTAATAGTTTAGTTTACAAATTTGTTTTTTTCTAATGGATACATTTATTTTAAATTACTATGAAAAATTACTGATCGATTCGAATGTTTGATATCCCAATCACCACCTCTAAATCAGTAAGTGAATTGTGTATCAAAAGATTTTAATAGTTTGGTTTACAAATTTGTTTTTTCGAATTGATACATTTATTTTAAACTACTATGAAAATATTTAAAATTAGAATAAAAATAAAAATTATTGATCGATTCGAATGTTTGATATCCCAATCACCAGCTCTAGATCAGTTAGTGAATTGTTTATCAAAAGATTTTAATAGTTTAGTTTACAAATTTGTTTGTTTCTAATGTATATATTTATTTTAAACTACTATGAAAATATTAAAAATTAGAATAAAAATAAAAATTATTGATCGAATCGAATGTTTGACATTCCAATCACCAGCTGTAGATAAGTAAGTTAATTGTGTACCAAAAGATTTTAATGGTTTAGTTTACAAATTTTTTTTTTTCTAATGGATACATTTATTTTAAACTACTATGAAAATATTAAAAATTTGAATAAAAATAAAAATTATTGATCAATTCGAATGCTGTATATCTCAATCACCAGGTCTAGATCAGTGAGTGAATTGTGTATCAAAAGATTTTAATATTGCTACGTTATTGCCTTGTCACTTAAGGTTCGTATTTCTGGATTGTGAATAACTACCCGAATAACACTGTTCACTACCAAATTTCACAAAAACTACTTTAGTTCCACTTTAGACACTGTTCACGTTCACAGACAATAATTGTCTCAATAAAACACAATTATTCACAACTTAGTTCTTTTACCAATTCTTGATTTTACAACAAAAATCACTTAACTAAAATCACTTACTATCATTTTCTATCACTTTTTATTTTAACCGCTTGTTATCTCTTGCGTAGTTCAAGTACAACTATTTCTCGCATACAACATCGATTCGCTTATATACACAAATTAAAATATCTCGAACTTTCTACTTCTATCGAGATGTCACTACTACATTTAATTTGCTCAATTTTTAGTACTACCAGTACTATCGATACCTAATAGATGTCTCTAGGGTGTTAAGCCTAGAGAAATCTTCATATATTTACACTTATGCTATCGCACACTAGGTGGTACCGTGACACTGCCCCCCACTTAAACCTGTTCGTCCCGAACAGGATCCAAAATCTCTCCTCTATAAATAGCCATCCGCTCGAGATGCACCACTTTTCGTTTACCTCGTCGCCCTTTCTTTATCCTATAAATCACGTCGTTTATCTTTGTGATGAAAGTGTAAGGTCCTTTCCATGCTGACTGTAATTTTGGTGATAAACCTTTTCGTCGTTGCGGGTTATGAAGCCATATCAATTGTCCTTCTTCGAAACCTTTGCTATTTGCTCGTATATCATATCGAGCTTTCACTTTGTCACTTGATATCCGTATTTTGTCTCGTACAAACTGATGTATATCATTAATTTCTTCTTTCATCCGGTCTACATAATCTTGTCCGCATAAGGCCGCTGATGGAACAACCCCAAACTTCAAATCTCCAGGCAGATGAAGATTATTTCCGAAAAGCGTCTTTGCTGGCATCATCCCAGTAGTGTCATGTACTGCTGATCGATAAGCCATCAAACACATCGGTATATGTTGATCCCAGTTGCGTTGGTTTTTATCTATCACCTTCTTTAGATATTCTTCCAATGTCTCGTTTAACCTTTCTACCATTCCATCCGATTGTGGATGCAAAGGCGTCGTTCGCGTTTTGTTGATACCGAGCATCTGACAGATCTCCTGGAATACAACCGACTCAAAATTTCTTCCTTGATCCGTATGAAGTTCCATTGGTACTCCAAAACGACTAATCCAATTATTAACAACGGCATTCGCTATTGTAGTAGTTTCCTGGTTTGGTAGTGGATACACCTCCGGCCATTTGCTAAAATAATCCATTATAACTAGCACATATTTGTTTCCATTATCGGTAGTGGGAAATGGACTTGCCACATCCATGGCAATTCTCTCTAAAGGTGCTCCAACATTATACTGTTGCATAGCTCCTCGAGTTTTCCGAGCCGGTCCCTTTGCGGCTGCACATAAATCACATTTTTGGCACCATTATACCACCGACTGTCTACACCCGGACCAATAAAACCGCTGACGTACCTTAGCTAGCGTTTTGTTAATTCCTAAGTGACCTCCACTAGTTCCCTTGTGATATTCCTTCAGAATTTCCTTAATACGACTTTGTGGTACCACGATCAAGGATTGTTTAACGTTGCCGTCAGTGCTTTCCCACACTCGTTTTAAACAGCCGTCTTCTAATTTAAGGCTCTGTCATTGTGCCCAATAAGCCTTTACAGTGGGGGCTTTGTCCGCGATCTCATTCCATGTTGGCCGGTACTTCCTCTTCTTATATTTCAAAATTATCGACAAACTCGGATCTCGTTGTTGTTCCTCTCGGATTGCTTCATTGGTCCATTTATCATGAGGTAACACTTGCATCAGCCTAACATCAATAATATTCTCCTTTCCCTCTATGCGACTACAGTGGTTGCTTTCTGCTTGACATGGTTGTCTTGATAATGGGTCTTGATTGGTCAATACTTGACCTCCCCGAGGCCTTCGTACCATTGGAGATGGTGATCTTCCACGTTTCCGTTTATTTTTATAGCAGTCTCGTGAGATGTGACCCAATTTGTCACATATCCAGCATTTTATTAGGGGCCGACTGCTCCATATTACTGCCGGTACTTATTTCTACCCGACGTATCTTATTGATTCTTGGTCCAATGAGAGTTTGTGCCATCTCATTCATTAACGCACAAGCAATGGTTTCCGCGAAAGTAGCCTTTGGTGATAATATCACTGCTCTGCGTGTGTTTTGGTCTCGTATACCATCAATAAATGCGTCCATTTTAATTCTTTCCATGAAATCGGAAGCAGTATTTTCATGTGCTAGATGTGCTAGCCTCTCGACGGCCGATGCAAATTCTTGTAAAGTTTCACCAACCTTCTATGACCGTCGTTTCAATTCCATTCATGAGTTCTATTTCGAACTCATGACTTTTTAAAAATCCATGAGTTCTATTTCGAACTCATGACTTTTTAGATTTAAACCATCACGCTCCATTGCTTCACGCAATCGTAATATCAACTCGTCTTTACGGCCGACTGTCTCTAAACCACGCTTCTCCAACTCTTTCTTTAATTCTGGAACTTTTAACTTGTAGAGTTTCATTTTTGTTTTATTTTTTTTTTTTATTCACAATCCCGCCGCTGTCACCAATTGTTACGTTCTTGCCTTGTCACTTAAGGTTCGTATCTCTGGATTGTAAATAACTACCCGAGTAACACTGTCCACTACCAAATTTCACAAAAACTACACAAGTTCCACTTTAGACACTGTTCACGTTCACAGACAATAATTGTCTCAATAAAACACAATTATTCACAACTTAGTTCTTTTACCAATTCTTTATTTCACAAAAAAAATCACTAAATTAAATCACTTACTATCATTTTCTATCTCTTTCTATCACTTTTTATTTTAACCGCTTGTTATCGCTTTCGTAGTTCAAGTACAACTATTCCTCGCATACAACATCGATTCGCTTATATACTCAAATTAAAATATCTCGAACTTTCTACTTCTATCGAGATGTCACTACTAAATTTAATTTGCTCGATTTTTAGTACTACCAGTACTATCGATACCAAATAGATGTCTCTAGGGTTAAGCCTAGAGAAATCTTCATATATTTACACTTATGCTATCGCACACAAGGTGGTACCGTGACAATATTTTAGTTTACAAACTTGTTTTTTTCAAATGGAAACGTTTATTTTAAACTACTATGAACATATAAAAAAGTTAAATAAAAATCAAAATTATTGATCAATTCAAATGTTTGATATTTCAATCACCAGCTGTAGATAAGTAATTGAATTGTGTACCAAAAGATTTTAATAGTTTAGTTTACAAATTTGTTTTTTTCTAATGGATACATTTATTTTAAACTACTACTAATCGATACATTTTTTTTAAACTACTAAAAAAAAATAATAAATATAAAAATTACTGATCGATTCAAATGTTTGATATCCCAATCACCAACTCTAGATCAGTGACTAAATTGCGTATCAAAAGATTTTAATATTTTGTTTACATATTTGTTTTTTTCTAATGGATACATTTATTTTAAACTACTATGAAAATATTAAATATTAAAATAAAAATAAAAATTATTGATCGTTTCGAATGTTTGATTTCTCAATCACCATTTCCAGATCAGTGAGTGAATTGTGTATCAAAAGATTTGAATATTTTATTTTACAAATTTGATTTTTTTTTAATGGATACATTTATTTTAAACTACTATGAAAATATTTAAAAGTTGAATAAAATTCAAAATTATTTATCGATTCGAATGTTTGATATCCCAATCACGAGCTCTAAATCAGTGAGTAAATTGTGTATCAAAAGATTTTAATATTTAAGTTTACAAATTTGTTTTTTTCTAATCGATACTGTTTTTTTAAACTACTATGAAAATATTTAAAATTAGAATAAAAATAAAAATTATTTATCGATTCGAATAATTGGTATTCCAATCACCAGCTCTAGATTAGTGAGTTAATTGTGTATCAAAAGATTTTAATATTTTAGTTTACAAATTTGTTTTTCCTAATGGATACATTTATTTTAAACTACTATGAAAATATTAAAAATTAGAATAAAAATAAAAATTATTGATCGATTCGAATGTTTGATATCCCAATCACTACGTCTATATCAGAACATATTAAAAAATTGAACAAAAATCAAAGTTATTGAACGATTCAATTGTTTGATATTTCAATCACCAGCTGTAGATCAGTGAGTCAATTGTTTAACAAAAGATTTTAATAGTGTAGTTTACAAATTTGTCTTTTTCTAATGGATACATTTATTTTAAACTACTATTAAAATATTAAAAAATTGAGTAAAAATCAAAATTTTTGATTGATTCGAATGTTTGATATCTTAATCAGATGCTCTAAAGTTGTGTGTAAATTTCGTTGAAAATTTTTTTAATATTTTAGTTTACAAATTTGTTTTTTTCTAATCGATACATTTATTTTGAACTACTATGAAAATTTTTAAAATTAGAATAAAAATAAAAATTACTGATCAATTCGAATGTTTGATATCCAAATCACCAGCTCTAGATCAGTGAGTGAATTGTGTATCAAAAGATTTTAACAGTTTATTTTACAAATTTGTTTTTTTCTAATGGATACATTTATTTTAAACTACTATGAAAATGTTGAAAATTAGAATTAAAATAAAAATTATTGATCGTTTCGAATGTTTAATATCCCATTCACTAGCTTTAGATCTGTAAGTGAATTGTGTATCAAAAGAATTAATTAATTCTAATTTTTAAATATTAAAAATTAGAAAAAAAATAAAAATTATTGATCGTTTCGAATGTTTAATATCCCAATTACCAGCTTTAGATCAGTGAGTGGATTTGGTCTAAAAAAATTTTAATATTTTAGTTTACAAATTTGTTTTTTCCTAATCGATACATTTATTTTAAACTACTATGAAAATATTGAAAATTAGAATAAATATAAAAATTATTGATCGATTCAAATGTTTGATATCCCAATCACCAGCTCTAGATCAGTGAGTGAATTGAGTATTAAAAGATTTTAATATTTTAGTTTATAAATTTGTTTTTCCTAATGGATACATTTATTTTAAACTACTATGAAAATATTAAAAATTAGAATAAAATTAAAAATTATTGATCGATTCGAATGTTTGATATCCCAATCACTACGTCTAGATCAGAACATATTAAAAAATTGAACAAAAATCAAAGTTATTGATCGATTCAATTGTTTGATATTTCAATCACCAGCTGTAGATAAGTAAGTGAATTGTTTAACAAAAGATTTTAATAGTGTAGTTTACAAATTTGTCTTTTTCTAATGGATACATTTATTTTAAACTACTATTAAAATATTAAAAAATTGAATAAAAATCAAAATTTTTGATTGATTCGAATGTTTGATATCTCAATCAGATGCTCTAAAGTTGGGTGTA
This sequence comes from Tipula confusa, assembly GCA_963556175.1. Taxonomy (NCBI): domain Eukaryota; kingdom Metazoa; phylum Arthropoda; class Insecta; order Diptera; family Tipulidae; genus Tipula; species Tipula confusa. The sequence goes on from CAUVYK010000075.1 coordinate 1,020,350, forward strand.
AATTTCGTTGAAAATTTTTTTAATATTTTAGTTTACAAATTTGTTTTTTTCTAATCGATACATTTATTTTGAACTACTATGAAAATATTTAAAATTAGAATAAAAATAAAAATTACTGATCGATTTGAATGTTTGATATCCCAATCACCAGCTCTAGATCAGCGAGTGAATTGTTTATCAAAAGATTTTAATAGTTTATTTTACAAATTTGTTTTTTTCTAATGGATACATTTATTTGAAACTACTATGAAAATGTTGAAAATTAGAATAAAAATAAAAATTATTGATCGTTTCGAATGTTTAATATCCCATTCACTAGCTTTAGATCAGTAAGTGAATTGTGTATCAAAAGAATTAATTATTTCTAATTTTTAAATATTAAAAATTAGAATAAAAATAAAAATTATTGATCGTTTCGAATGTTTAATATCCCAATTACCAGCTTTAGATCAGTGAGTGAATTTTGTCTAAAAAAATTTTAATATTTTAGTTTACAAATTTGTTTTTTCCTAATGGAAATATTTATTTTAAACTACTATGAAAATATTAAAAATTAGAATAAATATAAAAATTATTGATCGATTCAAATGTTTGATATCCTAATCACCAGCTCTAGATCAGTGAGTGAATTGAGTATTAAATATTTCAATAGTTTAGTTTACAACTTTGTTTTTTTCTAATGGAAACATTTATTTTAAATTACTATGAAAATATTTAAAGTAGAATTTTAAAAACAATTAAATATTTTTCTTTACACACTTGTTTTTTCCTAATGGATACATTTATTTTAAACTACTATGAACATATTAAAAAGTTGAATAAAAATCAAAAATTGTTGATCGATTCAAATGTTTGATATTTCAATCACCAGCTGTAGATCAGTGAGTGAATAATGTATCAAAAGATTTTAATAGTTTAGTTTACCACTTTGTCTTTTTCTAATGGATACATTTATTTTAAACTACTATGAAAATATTAAAAAGTTGAATAAAAATCAAAATTTTTGATCGATTCGAATGTTTGATATCTCAATCAGATGGTCTAAAGTTGTGTGTGAATTTCGTTGAAAATTTTTTTAATATTTTAGTTTACAAATTTGTTTTTTTCTAATGGATATATTAATTTAAAACTACTATGAAAATATTTAAAATTAAAATAAAAATAAAAATTACTGATCGATTCGAATGTCTGACATCCCAATCACCAGCCCTAGATCATTGAGTGAATTTCGTCAAAAATTGTTTAATATTTTAGTTTACAAATTTGTTTTTTTCCTAATCGATACATTTATTTTAAACTACTATGAAAATATTTAAAATTAGAATAAATATAAAAATTATTGATCGATTCAAATGTTTGATATCCCAATCACCAGCTCTAGATCAGTGAGTAAATTGCGTATCAAAAGATTTTAATATTTGGTTTACATATTTGTTTTTTTCTAATGGATACATTTATTTTAAACTACTGTGAAAATAATAAAAATTAGATTTAAAATAAAAATTATTTATCGATTCGAATGTTTGATATCCCAATCACCAGCTCTAAATCAGTAAGTGAATTGTGTATCAAAAGATTTTAATATTTTAGTTTACAAATTTGTTTTTGTCTAAATGATACATTTATTTTAATCCACTATGAAAATATTAAAAAGTTGAATAAAATTCAAAATTATTGATCGATTCGAATGTTTGATATCCCAATCACCAGCTCTAGATCAGTGAGTGAATTTTGTATCAAATGATATTAATAGTTTAGTTTACAAATTTGTTTTTTCTAATAGATTAATTTATTTTAAACTACTATTAAAATATTAAATTTTTGAATAAAAATAAAAATTATTGATCGATGCGAATATGTGATACCCCAATCACCACCACGAAAACAGTGAGTGAATTGTGTTTAAAAAGATTTTATTAGTTTAGTTTACAAATTTTTTTTTTCTAGTGGATACATTTATTTTAAACTACTATGAAAATATTAAACATTAAAATAAAAATAAAAATTAATGATCGCTTCGTATGTTTGATATCGCAATCACCATTTCTAGATCAGTGAGTGAATTGTGTATCAAAAGATTTGAATAGTTTAGTTTACAATGTTTAGTTTACAATTTGTTTTTTTCTAATGGATACATTTATTTTAAACTACTATGGAAAAATTTAAAATTAGAATAAAAATAAAAATTATTTATCGTTTCAAATGTTTGATATCCCAATCACCAGCTCAAGATCAGTAATTAAATTGTGTATCAAAATATTTTAATATTTTAGTTTACAAATTTTTTTTTTCCTAACCGGTACATATATTTTAAAATACTATAAAAATATTAAAAATAAGAATAAATATAAAATTTACAGATCGATTCAAATGTTTGATATCCCAATCACCAGCTCTAGATCAGTGAGTGAATTGTGTATCAAAAGATTTTAATAGCTTAGTTTACAAATTTGTTTTTTCTAATTGATAAATTTATTTTAAACTACTATGAAAATATTAAAAATTAGAATAAAAATAAAAATTATTTATCGATACGTTTGTTTGATATCCCAATCACCAGCTCTAGATTAGTAAGTGAATTGTGTATCAAAAGATTTTATTAGTTTAGTTTACAAATTTATTTTTTCTAATGGATACATTAATTTTAAACTACTATGAAAATAATAAAAATTAGAATTAAAATAAAAATTATTGATCGATTCAAATGTTTGATACCTCAATCACCAGCTCTAGATCAGTGAGTGAATTTTGTATTAAAAGATTTTAATAGCTGAGTTTACAAATTTGTTTTTTCTAATTGATAAATTTATTTTAAACTACTATGAAAATATTAAAAACTAGATTATTATTTTTTTAATTTTAATAAAACGAAATAAGGAATTCAATACTTCTAGTTTTATATACAAAAATTAAAGATTATTTACAGCAAAGATGTAAAAATTTCTTTAATGTGATAATAAAAAATTTTTATTTACAAAATTTTATATTACAGTGAGAGAATGGTCTTCTCACGCAACAATATAAAAATTAGAATAAAAATAAAAATTATGGATCGATTTGAATATTTGATATCCCAATCACGACCTCTAAAACAGTGAATGAATTGTGTTTAAAAAGATTTTAATATTTTAGTTTACAAATTTGTTTTTTTCTAATGAACACATTTATTTTAAACTTCTATAAAAATATTAAAAATTAGAATAAAAATAAAAATTATTGATCGATTCGAATGTTTGATATCTAAATCACCAGCTCTAGATCAGTGAGTGAATTGTGTATCAAAAGATTTTAATAGAATAGTTTACAAGTTTGTTTTTTCTTATGGATACATTTATTTTAAACAAGTATGAAAATATTAAAAACAAGAATAAAAATAAAAATTATTGATCTATTCGAATGTTTTATATCTAAATCACCAGCTCTAGATCAGTGAGTGAATTGTGTATCAAAAGATTTTAATAGTTTAGATTACAAATTTGGTTTTTTCTAATGGATACATTTATTTTAAACTACTATGAAAATATTAAAAAATTGAATAAAAATCCAAATTTTAGATCGATTCGAATGTTTGATATCTCATTCAAAAGCACAAAAGCTATGTGTATATTTCGTCCAAAAAAATTGGACGAAATGAAAATGTAAATTGCAGCGTGTAAATTTCGTCTAGAAAAATTTTAATATTATAGTTAACAAATTAGTTTTTTTCTTATCGATACATTTATTTTTAACTATTATGAAAATAATAAAAAGTTGAATAAAAATAAAAACTTTAGATCGATTCAAATGTTTGGTACCTCAATCACCAGCTCTAGATCAGTGAATGAATTGTGTATCAAAAGATTTTAATAGTATAATTTACAAGTTTGTTTTTTCTTATGGATACATTTATTTTAAACAAGTATGAAAATATTAAAAATTAGGATAAAAATAAAAATTATTGATCGATTTGAAAGTTTGATAACCCAATCACCAGCTCCAAATCAGTGAGTGAATTGTGTATCAAAAGATTTTAATATTTTAGTTTACAAATTTGTTTTTTCCTAATCGATACATATATTTTAAACTACTATGAAAATATTGAAAATTAGAACAAAAATAAAAATTATTGATCGATTTGAATGTTTGATACCTCAATCACCAGCTCTAGATTAGTGAGTGAATCATGTATTAAAATATTTTAATATTTTAGTTTACAAATTTGTTTTTACTAATAGATAAATTTATTTTAAACTACTATGAAAATATTAAAAATTAGAATAAAAATAACATTTATTGATCGATTCGAATGTTTGATACCTCAATTACCAGCTCTTAATCAGTGAGTGAATTGTGAATTGTGTATCAAAAGATTTAAATAGTATAGTTTACAAATTTGTTTTTTCCAATGGATAAATTTATTTAAACTACTACGAAAATATTAAAAATTAGAATAAAAATTATAATTATTGATCGATTTGAATGTTTGATATCTCAATCACCAGCTCTGGATCAGTGAGTGAATTGTGTAGTTTAGTTTACAAATTTGTTTTTTTCTAATGGTACATTTATATTAAACTACTTGGGTATGAATAAATTCTAAAAAAAAATATAATATATTAGCTCACAAATTTGGTTTTTCCTAATAAAAACTTTTATTTTAAACTACTAAAAATAAAAATTTTTGATCGATTCGAATGTTTAATATCCCAATCACCAGTTCTAGATCAGTGAGTGAATTTTTTATCAAAAGATTTTAATAGCTTAGTTTACAAATTTTTTTTTTCTAATTGATACATTTATTTTAAACTACTATGAAAATATTTAAAATTAGAATAAAAATAAAAATTATTGATCGATTCGAATGGTTGATATCCCAATTACCAGGTCTAGATCATTGACTGAATGGTGTATTAAAAGATTTTAATATTTTATTTTAAAAATTTGTTTTTTTCTAATGGAAATATTTATTTTAAACTACTATGAAAATATTAAAAATTAGAATAAAAATAACATTTATTGATCGATTCGAATGTCTGATACCTCAATCACCAGCTCTTAATCAGTGAGTGAATTGTGAATTGTGTATCAAAAGATATAAATAGTATAGTTTACAAATTTGTTTTTTCCGATGGATAAATTTATTTTAAACTACTATGAAAATATTAAAAATAAGAATAAAAATAAAAATTATTGATCGATTTGAATGTTTGATATCTCAATCACCAGCTCTGGATCAGGAATGAATTGTGTAGTTTACAAATTTGTTTTTTTCTAATGGTACATTTATATTAAACTACTATGAAAATATTTGAAAGTTTAATATAAATAAAAATTATTGATCGATTCGAATGTTTGATATCCCAATCACCAGTTCTAGATCAGTGAGTAAATTGTATATCAAAAGATTTTAATATTTTAGTTTACAAATTTGTTTTTTTCTAATGGATACATTTTATTTAAACTACTATGAAAATATTAAAAATAAGAATAAAAATAAAAATTATTGTTCGATTCAAATGTTTGATACCTCAATCACCAGCCCGAAATTAGAGAGTGAATTGTGTATCAAAAGATTTTAAAAGTTTAGTTTACAAATTTGTTTTTTCTAATGGATAAATTTATTTTTAACTACTATGAAAATATTAAAAATTAGGATAAAAATAAAAATTATTGATCGATTTGAATGTTTGATATCCCAATCACCAGCTCTAAATCAGTTAGTGGATTATGTATCAAAATATCTTAATGGTTTAATTTACAAATTTGTTGTTTTCTAATGGATACATTTATTTTAAACTACTATGAAAATATTAAAAATTATAATAAAATTAGAAATTGTTGGTCCATTCGAATGTTTGATATCCCAATCACCAGCTCTAGATCGCGAGTGAATTGTGTATCAAAATATTTTAATAGTTTAGTTTATAAATTTGTTTTTTTCTAATGAATTCATTTATTTTAAACTACTATGAAAATATTTAAAATTATAATATAAATAAAAATAACTGATCGATTCGAATGTTTAATATCTTAATCTCCAGGTCTAGATCAGTGAGTGAATTGTGTATCAAAAGATTTTAATACTTTAGTTCACAAATTTGTTTTTTTTTTCTAATTGAAAAATTTATTTTCAACTGCTGTGGAAATATTTAAAATTAGAATAAAAATAAAAATTTTAGTTCGATTCGAATGTTTGATATCACAATCAACAGCTCTAGATCAGTGAATGAATTGTGTGTCAAATGGTTTTAATATTTTGGTTTACACACTTGTTTTTTTCCCGATGGATACATTTATTTTAAACAATTATGAACATATTAAAAAGTTGAATAAAAATCAAAATTGTTGATCGATTCAAATGTTTGATATTTCCATCACCAGCTGTAAATAAGTTAGTGAATTGTGTATCAAAAGATTTTAATAGTTTAGTTTACAAATTTGTTTTTTCTAATGGATACATTTATTTTAAACTACTATGAAAATATTAAAAAGTTGAATAAAAATCAAAATTTTAGATCGTTTCGAATGTTTGATATATCAATCAAAAGCACTAAAGCTGTATGTAAATTTCGTTTAAAAAAATTTTAATATTTTAATTTACAAATTTGTTTTTTTCTAATCGATTCATTTATTTTAAACTATTATGAAAATAATGAAAATTATAATAAAATTAGAAATTATTGATTGATTCGAATGTTTGATATCTCAATCACCAGCTCTAGATAAGTGAGTGAATATTGTATTAAAATATTTTAATAGTTTTGCTAACAAATTTGTTTTTTTCTAATTGATACATTTATTTTGAACTACTATGAAAATATTGAAAATTAGAATAAAAATAAAAATTATTGATCGATTCGATTGTTTGATATCCCAATCACCAGCTCTTAATCAGTGATTGAATTGTGTATCAAAAGATTTTAATAGCTTAGTTAACAAATTTGTTTTTTTCTAATTGATACATTTATTTTAAACTTCTATGAAAATATTTAAAATTAGAATAAAAATAAAAATAATTGATCGTTTCTAATGTTTGATATCACAATCACCAGCTCTAGATCAGTGAGTGAATTGTTTATCAAAAGGTTTTAATATTTTAGTTCACAAATTTGTTTTTTTCTAATGGATACATATATTTTAAACTACTATGAAAATATTAAAAATTATAATAAAAATAAAAATTATTGATCGATTCAAATGTTTGATACCTCAATCACCACCTCGAGATTAGAGAGTGAATTGTGTATCAAAAGATTTGAATAGTTTAGTTTACAAATTTGTTTTTTCCTAATTGATACATTTGTTTTAAACTACTATGAAAATATTTAAAATTAGAATAAAAATAAAAATTACTAATCGATTCGAAATGTTTGATATTCCAATCACCAGCTCTATCTGTATTTTCATACAGATCATTGACTGAATTGTGTATTAAAAGATTTTAATATATTAGTTTACAAATTTGTTTTTTTCTAATGGAAACATTTATTTTAAACTACTATGAAAATATTAAAAATTATAATAAAAATAACAATTATTGATCCATTCAAATGTTTGATACTTCAATCACCAGCCCTAGATCAGTGAGTGAATTGTGTATCAAAAGATTTTTTATTTTTTTTTACTTCATTTATTTCAGAAAAAAAACATATACATTTTCTTTTAATTGCTCTAGCCGTTTAGCTTTTAGCAACGTATTTTTTAAATAAATATTTCCATCATAAACCCACCACCGTTAAATTTTAAAACTTAAAATTAGATTTACATTGTGTAAAGAATATATAAAGAAAATTATGACATTTTACATTTTTATAGAAATAAAGAACATACATGTGAACAAACATTAGATCAACTATTCATTTTACAGAGTTTAAAATGTCCAATGTTGTTCCCGAAAAAATATTGAGACGTGTTTTTTAAATAAAAGGAAATTCGTTTGATATTTTATTTCTTTTGGTAGATTGTTAAATTTTAAAATGCCTCTATATAAAATATTATTTGATCGCATTTCACTAGCAAAAAAATTAACCTGTAGATGCGATCTTCTAGTAGTAGGATAACGATGTCCATCGGAAAATAGCTTAGTTCAAAATTGTGTTTTATTGTATTATTTATAATTTTATGGATAATTAACATAAGTTCAATATTTATGAGAACTGGTAAACAGACAATAGATTTAAAGTTTTGAAATAAGAGTAATGTGGGGTATAATCGTTGTAGATTGTTTATATATTTGATTGCTCGCTTTTGTAGAATGAAGAGTTCATTAATTTTATCCCTATTGGAACAGCCCCCCCAAATCACGTTAAGATATGTAAAATGTGAATGAATATAAGAAAAATAAATCAAGGTCATGGTTTTTCTGTTACAAATATTTTTAATTTTTCTAAGTGTGAAAATGTACGAGACTATTTTTGATGCAATTAACTCGATATGGCTATTCCATTTTAGTTTTGAATCTATCATTAACCCTAGATATTTATACGTTTCTACTCTTGCAATATTTTTATTTTCATACATGATTTTAAATTTCTCTAACTCTGATCTTTCTATAGTTTTGTTTTGGAATAATATATACTTAGTTTTATCTACGTTGACAGCTAAACGATTTTCAAGAAGCCATTGATGTATAAGATCCATATCATGTTGCATGTCTTAGAATAATTGCTTATGATCATTTCTTTTATATTTAAGCACAGTATCGTCAGCATATAGTTAGATTAAACCTCGTAGTTTCAGTTTTGCTATGTCATAATTAAAAATGATGAACAACAAGGGCCCCAAAATAGATCCCTGAGGTACTCCACTTTTAATATTTTCTAATGTGCTACTTGAGCTACCTATGATAACTTTTTGTTTTCTACCAGATAAATAAGATTTAAATAATTTCATTTGGGCATGACTTAAGACGAGTTTTTCTAGTTTAAGTAATAAAAGTTGATGATCAACCATATCAAAAGCCTTACGAAAATCTAAAAATATACAGGCTACAAAATATTTTTTATCTATTGGCTTACTTACAAAATCTATAAGATCAATACATGCCGCAGTGGTATTAGAATTCTTTATGAATCCATATTGACATTTGTCAATAATATTATTTATTTCTAGAAATTGGAGAAGCCGTTTGAAAATAACTTTTTTCTACTATCTTTGATAAAGAGCTAAGCACTGAAATCGGTCTATAGTTTTTTGTTAGAAGTTTACTTCCACCCTTAAATATAGGTGTGACTCTAGCTTGTTTCAATGAGGCCGGGAATTCTCCGTTAGCTAGAATGTCGTTTGTTAGTTTCGTAAGAATTGAAATTAATTGCACTTTGAATTTTTTTATAAACTTAGCTGAGATTAAGTCATGTCTCACAGCAGAACTACTATTTAATTCAGTAATATATGTTTCAATTTCCGCTAGTGTTACTTCAAAAAAATCAAGTGGCGATGATACAGTATAGTCAACATTTATATAATATGTTGGTAAAATTATGTTATTGAGATAATTACCTGCAATTTGTATAAAATAGTTATTAAACTCGTTTGCTATTAGTTAGTTATCTGCTATTTTAGTTCCATGTTTTTCTAGTGCCCAGTCAGTTTGTTTATTTATTATAAAATAAATTTTTAATAGTATAGTTTACAAATTAGTTTTTTCTAATAGATAAATTTATTTTAAACTATTATGAAAAAATTAAAAATTAGGATAAAAATAAAAATTATTGATCGATTTGAATGTTTGATATCTCAATCACCAGCTCTGGATCAGTGAGTGAATTGTGTATCAAAAGATTTTAATAGTTTTGTTTACAAATTTGTTTTTTCTAATGGTACATTTATTTTAAACTACTATGAAAATATTAGAAAGTTTAATATAAATCAAAATTATTGATTGATTCGAATGTTTGATATTTCAATCACCAGCTCAAGATCAAAAAGTTGACAAAAAATCAAAATTATTTACCAGCTCTAGATCAGTGAATGAATTGTGTATCAAAAGATTTTAATAGTTTAGTTTACAAATTTGTTTTTTTCTAATGGATATATTTATTGTAAACTACTATGAAAATATTAAAAAGTTGGATAAAAATCAAAGTTCTTGATCGATTTGAATGGTTGATATCTCAATCAAAAGCTCTAAAGCTTGATATGAATAAATTCTAAAAAAAATTATAATATAAAAGCTCACAAATTGGGTTTTTCCTAAAAAATACTTTTATTTTAAACTACTAATAATCAAAAATTTTGATCGATTCGAATGTTTGATATCCCAATCACCAGCTCTAGATCAGTGAGTGAATTTTTTATCAAAAGATTTTAATAGCTTAGTTTACAAATTTGTTTTTTCTAATGGATACATTTATTTTAAACTACTATGAAAATATTAAAAATTAGAATAAAAATAAAAATTATTGATCGATTCAAATGTTTGATACCTCAATCACCAACTCGAGATTAGAGAGTGAATTGTGTATCAAAAGATTTGAATAGTTTAGTTTACAAATTTGTTTTTTCTAATAGATAAATTTATTTTAAACTACTATGAAAATATTAAAAATTAGGATAAAAATAAAAACTATTGATCGATTTGAAAGTTTGATATCCCAATCACCAGCTCTAAATCAGCGAGTGAATTGTGTGAAGAAAGATTTTAATAGTTTAGTTTACAAATTTGTTTTTTTCTAATGGTACGTTTATTTTAAACTACTATGAAAATATTAGAAAGTTTAATATAAATCAAAATTATTGATCGATTCGAATGTATGATATTTCAATCACCAGCTCTAGATCAAAGAGTTGAAAAAAAAGCTAAATTATTTACCAGCTCTAGATCAGTGAATGAATTGTGTATCAAAAGATTTTAATAGTTTAGTTTACAAATTTGTTTTTTTCTAATGGATATATTTATTGTAAACTACTATGAAAATATTTAAAAGTTGAATAAAAATCAAAGTTTTTGATCGATTTGAATGTTTGATATCTCAATCAAAAGCTTTAAAGCTGGATATGAATAAATTCTAAAAAAAATTATAATATATAAGCTCACAAATTGGGTTTTTCCTAATAAATATTTTTATTTTAAACTACTAATAATAAAAAATTTTGATCGATTCGAATGTTTGATATCCCAATCACCAGCTCTAGATCAGTGAGTGAATTTTTTATCAAAAGATTTTAATAGCTTAGTTTACAAATTTGATTTTTCTAATGGATAAAATTATTTTAAATTACTATGAAAATATTAAAAATTATAATAAAAATAAAAATTATTGATCGATTAAATGTTTGATACCTCAATCACCACCTCGAGATTAGAGAGTGAATTGTGTATCAAAAGATTTGAATAGTTTAGTTTACAAATTTGTTTTTTATAATAGATAAATTTATTTTAAACTACTATGAAAATATTAAAAGTTAGGATAAAAATAAAAATTATTGATCGATTTGAAAGTTTGATATCCCAATCACCAGCTCTAAATCAGTGAGTGAATTGTGTATCAAAAGATTTTAATAGTTTAGTTTACAAATTTGTTTTTTTTATAATGAATACATTTATTTTAAACAACTATGAAAATATTAAAAATTATAATAAAATTAAAAATTATTGGTCCATTCGAATGTTTGATACCCCAATCACCAGCTCTAGATCAGTGAGTGAATTTTGTATCAAAATATTTTAATAGTTTAGTTTATTAATTTGTTTTTTTCTAATGGAAACATTTATTTTAAACTACTATGAAAATATTTAAAATTAGAATAAAAATAAAAATTACTGATTGATTCGAATGTTTAATATCCCAATCAACAGCTCTAGATCTGTGAGTGAATTGTGTATCAAAAGATTTTAATAGTTTAGTTCACAAATTTGTTTTTTTCTAATTGAAACATTTATTTTAAACTACTATGGAAATATTTAAAATTAGAATAAAAATAAATATTATTGATCGATTCGATTGTTTGATATCCCAATCACCAGTTTTAGATCAGTGAGTGAATTGTGTATCAAAAGATTTTAATATTTTAGTTTATAAACTTGTTTTTATCCTAATCGATACATTTATTTTAAACTTCTATGAAAATATTAAAAATTAAAATAAAAATAAAAATTATTGATCAATTCAAATGTTTGATATCCCAATCACCAGCTCTAGATCAGTGAGTAAATTGTGTATCAAAAGATTTGAATAGTTTAGTTTAGTTTAAATTTGTTTTTTTTTAATGGATACATTTATTTTAAACTACTATGAAAATATTTAAAATTTGAATTTTAAAAAGAATTTAATATTTTTGTTTACATACTTGTTTTTTCCTAATGGATACATTTATTTTAAACTACTATGAACATATTAAAAAGTTGAATAAAAAACAAAATTGTTGATCGATTCAAATGTTTGATATTTCCATCACCAACTGTAGATCAGTGAGTGAATAATGTATTAAAAGATTTTAATAGTTAAGATTACAAATTTGTATTTTTCTAATGGATACATTTATTTTAAACTACTATGAAAATATTAAAAAGTTGAATAAAAATCAAAATTTTAGATCGATTCGAATGTTTGATTTCTCAATCAAAAACACTAAAGCTGTTTGTAAATTTTGTCTAAAAAAATTTTAATATTTTAATTTACAAATCTGTTTTTTTCTAATCGATACATTTATTTTAAACTATTATGAAAATAATAAAAATTATTATAAAATTAAAAATTATTGATTGATTCGAATGTTGGATATCTCAATCACCAGCTCTAGATAAGTGAGTTAACTTTGTATTAAAATATTTTAATAGATTTGTTAACAAATTTGTTTTTTTCTAATGGAATCATTTATTTTAAATTACTATGAAAATATTTAAAATAAGAATAAAAATAAAAATTATTGATCGATTCGAATGTTTGATATTCCAATCACCAGCTCTAGATCATTAAATGAATTGTGTATTAAAAGATTTTAATATTTTAGTGAGTGAATTTTGTATCAAAATATTTTAATAGTTTAGTTTATTAATTTGTTTTTTTCTAATGGAAACATTTATTTTAAACTACTATGAAAATATTTAAAATTAGAATAAAAATAAAAATTACTGATCGATTCGAATGTTTGATATCCCAATCACCAGCTCTGGATCAGTGAGTGAATTGTGTATGAAATGATTTTAATAGTTTAGTTTACAATTTTTTTTTTTTTTTCTAATTGAAACATTTATTTTAAACTACTATGGAAATATTTAAAATTAGAATAAAAATAAATATTTTGGATCGATTCGAATGTTTGATATCCCAATCACCAGTTTTAGATCAGTGAGTGAATTGTGTATCAAAAGATTTTAATATTTTAATTTATAAACTTGTTTTTATCCTAATCGATACATTTATTTTAAACTTCTATGAAAATTTTAAAAATTAAAATAAAAATAAAAATTATTGATCAATTCAAATGTTTGATATCCCAATCACCAGCTCTAGATCAGTGACTAAATTGTGTATCAAAAGATTTGAGTAGTTTAGTTACAAATTTGTTTTTTTCTAATGGATACATTTATTTTAAACTACTATGAAAATATTTAAAATTAGAATTTTAAAAAGAATTTAATATTTTTGTTTACATACTTGTTTTTTCCAAATGGATACATTTATTTTAAACTACTATGAACATATTAAAAAGTTGAATAAAAATCAAAATTGTTGATCGATTCGAATGTTTGATATTTCAATCACCAGCTGTAGATCAGTGAGTGAATAATGTATCAAAAGATTTTAATAGTTTAGTTTACAAATTTGTATTTTTCTAATGGATACATTTATTTTAAACTACTATGAAAATATTAAAAAGTTGAATAAAAATCAAAATTTTAGATCGATTCGAATGTTTGATATCTCAATCAAAAGCACTAAAGCTGTATGTAAATTTCGTCTAAAAAAATTTTAATATTTTAATTTACAAATTTGTTTTTTTCTAATCGATACATTTATTTTAAACTATTATGAAAATAATAAAAATTATTATAAAATTAAAAATTATTGATTGATTCGAATGTTTGATATCTCAATCACCAGCTCTAGATAAGTGAGTTAATTTTGTTTTAAAAAATTTTAATAGTTTTGTTAACAAATTTGTTTTTTTCTAATGGAATCATTTATTTTAAATTACTATGAAAATATTTAAAATAAGAATAAAAATAAAAATTATTGATCGATTCGAATGTTTGATATTCCAATCACCAACTCTAGATCATTAACTGAATTGTGTATTAAAAGATTTTAATATTTTAGTTCACAAATTTGTTTTATTCTAATGGAAACATTTATTTTAATCTACTATGAAAATATTAAAAACTAGAATAAAAATAACAATTATTAATCCATTCAAATGTTTGATACCTCAATCACCAGCCATAGATCAGTGAGTGAATTGTGTATCAAAAGATTTTAAAAGTATAGTTTACAAAATTGTTTTTTCTAATGAATAAATTTATTTTAAATTACTATGAAAAAATTAAAAATTAGAATAAAAATAAAAATTATTGATCGATTTGAATGTTTGATATCTCAATCACCAGCTCTGGATCAGTGAGTGAATTGTGTATCAAAAGATTTTAATAGTTTTGTTGACAAATTTGTTTTTTTCTAATGGTACATTTATTTTAAACTACGATGAAAATATTAGAAAGTTTAATATAAATCAAAATTATTGATCGATTCGAATGTTTGATATTTCAATCACAAGCTCTAGATCAAAAAGTTGAGAAAAAATCAAAATCATTTACCAGCTCTAGATCAGTGAATGGATTGTGTATCAAAAGTTTTTAATAGTTTAGTTTACAAATTTGTTTTTTTCTAATGGATATATTTATTGTAAACTACTATGAAAATATTAAAAAGTTGAATAAAAATCAAAGTTTTTGATCGATTCGAATGTTTGATATCTTAATCAAAAGCTCAAAAGCTGGGTATGAATAAATTTTAAAAAAAATTATAATATATTAGCTCACAAATTGGGTTTTTCCTAATAAATACTTTTATTTTAAACTACTAATAATAAAATTTTTGATCGATTCGAATGTTTGATATCCTAATCACCAGCTCTAGATCAGTGAGTGAATTTTTTATCAAAAGATTTTAATAGCTTAGTTTACAAATTTGTTTTTTTCTAATTGATACATTTATTTTAAACTACTATGAAAACATTTAAAATTAGAATAAAAATAAAAA
Source organism: Tipula confusa (assembly GCA_963556175.1). Taxonomy (NCBI): domain Eukaryota; kingdom Metazoa; phylum Arthropoda; class Insecta; order Diptera; family Tipulidae; genus Tipula; species Tipula confusa. Next base: position 1,035,529 of record CAUVYK010000075.1, read on the forward strand.
TTATTGATCGATTCGAATGTTTGATATCCCAATCACCAGCTCTAGATCAGCGAGTGAATTGTATATCAAAAGATTTTAATATTGTAGTTCACAAATTTGTTTTTTTCTAAAGGATACATGTATTTTAAACTACTATGAAAATATTAGAAATTAGAATAAAAATAAAAATTATTGATCGATTCAAATGTTTTTTACCTCAATCACCACCTCGAGATTAGAGAGTGAATTGTGTATCAAAAGATTTGAATAGTTTAGTTTACAAATTTGTTTTTTCTAATTGATAAATTTATTTTAAACTACTATGAAAATATTAAAAATTAGGATAAAAATAAAAATTATTGATCGATTTGAAAGTTTGATATCCCAATCACCAGCTCTAAATCAGTGAGTGAATTGTGTATCAAAAGATTTGAATAGTTTAGTTTACAAATTTGTTTTTTTCTAATGGTACATTTATTTTAAACTACTATGAAAATATTAGAAAGTTTAATATAAATCAAAATTATTGATCGATTCGAATGTATGATATTTCAATCACCAGCTCTAGATCAAAGAGTTGAAAAAAATCTAAATTATTTACCAGCTCTAGATCAGTGAATGAATTGTGTATCAAAAGATTTTAATAGTTTAGTTTACAAATTTGTTTTTTTCTAATGGATATATTTATTGTTAACTACTATGAAAATATTAAAAAGTTGAATAAAAATCAAATTTTTTGATCGATTTGAATGTTTGATATCTCAATCAAAAGCTCTAAAGCTGGGTATGAATAAATTCTAAAAAAAATTATAATATATAAGCTCACAAATTGGGTTTTTCCTAATAAATATTTTTATTTTAAACTACTAATAATAAAAAATTTTGATCGATTCGAATGTTTGATATCCCAATCACCAGCTCTAGATCAGTGAGTGAATTTTTTATCAAAAGATTTTAATAGCTTAGTTTACAAATTTGATTTTTCTAATGGACAAATTTATTTTAAACTACTATGAAAATATTAAAAATTAGAATAAAAATAAACATTTTTGATCAATTCAAATATTTGATATTCCAATCACCAGCTCTAGATCAGTGAGTGAATTGTGTATCAAAAGATTTTAATAGTATAGTTTACAAATTTGTTTTTTTCTAATGGTACATTTATTTTAAACTACTATGAATATATTAGAAAGTTTAATATAAATCAAAATTATTGATCGATTCGAATCAGCTCTAGATCAAAGAGTTGAAAAAAATCAAAATTATTTACCAGCTCTAGATCAGTGAATGAATTGTTTATCATAAGATTTTAATAGTTTTGTATACAAATTTGTTTTTTTCTAATGGATATATTTATTGTAAACTACTTTGAAAATATTAAAAAGTTGAATAAAAATCAAAGTTTTTGATCGATTCGAATGTTTGATATCTCAAACAAAAGCTCTAAAGCTGGATATGAATAAATTCTAAAAATATATAATTTATTAGCTCACAAATTGGGTTTTTTCTAATAATTACTTTTATTTTAAACTACTAAAAATAAAAATTTTTGATCGATTCGAATGTTTGATATCCCAATCACCAGCTCTAGATCAGTGAGTGAATTTTTTATCAAAAAATTTTAATAGCTTAGTTTACAAATTTGTTTTTTTCTAATTGATACATTTATTTTAAACTACTATGACAATATTTAAAATTAGAATAAAAATAAAAATTATTGATCGATTCGAATGTTTGATATCCCAATCACCAGCTCTAGATCAGTGAGTGAATTGTTTATCAAAAGATTTTAATATTTTAGTTCACAAATTTGTTTTTTTCTTATGGATACATATATTTTAAACTGCTATAAAAATAATAAAAATTATAATAAAAATAAAAATTATTGATCGATTCAAATGTTTGATACCTCAATCACCACCTCGAGATTAGTGAGTGAATTGTGTATCAAAAGATTTGAATAGTTTAGTTTACAAATTTGTTTTTTCTAATAGATAAATTTATTTTAAACTACTATGAAAATATTAAAAATTAGGATAAAAATAAAAATTATTGATCGATTTGAAAGTTTGATATCCCAATCACCAGCTCTAAATCAGTGAGTGAATTATGTATCAAAAGATTTTAATAGTTTAGTTTACAAATTTGGTTTTTTTTTCTAATGGATACATTTATTTTAAACAACTATGAAAATATTAAAAATTATAATAAAATTAAAAATTATTGGTCCATTCGAATGTTTGATACCCCAATCACCAGCTCTAGATCAGAGAGTGAATTTTGTATCAAAATATTTTAATAGTTTAGTTTATTATTTTTGTTTTTTTCTAATGGAAACATTTATTTTAAACTACTATGGAAATATTTAAAATTAGAATAAAAATCAAAATTATTGATCGATTCGAATGTTTGATATCCCAATCACCAGTTTTAGATCAGTGAGTGAATTGTGTATCAAAAGATTTTAATATTTTAGTTTATAAACTTGTTTTTATCCTAATCGATACATTTATTTTAAACTTCTATGAAAATATTAAAAATTAAAATAAAAATAAAAATTATTGATCAATTCAAATGTTTGATATCCCAATCACCAGCTCTAGATCAATGAGTAAATTGTGTATCAAAAGATTTGAATAGTTTAGTTTACAAATTTGTTTTTTTCTAATGGATACATTTATTTTAAACTACTATGAAAATATTTAAAATTTGAATTTTAAAAAGAATTTAATATTTTTGTTTACATACTTGTTTTTTCCTAATGGATACATTTATTTTAAACTACTATGAACATATTAAAAAGTTGAATAAAAATCAAAATTGTTGATCGATTCAAATGTTTGATATTTCAATCACCAGCTGTAGATCAGTGAGTGAATAATGTATCAAAAGATTTTAATAGTTTAGTTTACAAATTTGTATTTTTCTAATGGATACATTTATTTTAAACTACTATGAAAATATTAAAAAGTTGAATAAAAATCAAAATTTTAGATCGATTCGAATGTTTGATATCTCAATCAAAAGCACTAAAGCTGTATGTAAATATTGTCTAAAAAAATTTTAATATTTTAATTTACAAATCTGTTTTTTTCTAATCGATACATTTATTTTAAACTATTAGGAAAATAATAAAAATTATTATAAAATTAAAAATTATTGATTGATTCGAATGTTTGATATCTCAATCACCAGCTCTAGATAAGTGAGTTAATTTTGTATTAAAATATTTTAATAGATTTGTTAACAAATTTGTTTTTTTCTAATGGAATCATTTATTTTAAATTACTATGAAAATATTTAAAATAAGAATAAAAATAAAAATTATTGATCGATTCGAATGTTTGATATTTCAATCACCAGCTCTAGATCAGTGAACGAATTTTTTATCAAAAGATTTTAATAGCTTAGTCTACAAATTTGTTTTTTCTAATAGATAAATTTATTTTAAACTGCTATGAAAGATTAAAAATTAGAATAAAAATAACAATTATTAATCCATTCAAATGTTTGATACCTCAATCACCAGCCATAGATCAGTGAGTGAATTGTGTATCAAAAGATTTTAAAAGTATAGTTTACAAAATTGTTTTTTCTAATGGATAAATTTATTTTAAACTACTATGAAAAAATTAAAAATTAGAATAAAAATAAAAATTATTGATCGATTTGAATGTTTGATATCCCAATCACCAGCTCTGGATCAGTGAGTGAATTGTGTATCAAAAGATTTTAATAGTTTTGTTGACAAATTTGTTTTTTTTCTAATGGTACATTTATTTTAAACTACTATGAAAATACTAGAAAGTTTAATATAAATCAAAATTATTGATCGATTCGAATGTTTGATATTTCAATCACCAGCTCTAGATCAAAAAGTTGAAAAAAAATCAAAATTATTTACCAGCTCTAGATCAGTGAATGAATTGTGCATCAAAAGATTTTAATATTTTAGTTTACAAATTTGTTTTTTTCTAATGGATATATTTATTGTAAACTACTATGAAAATAATAAAAAGTTGAATAAAAATCAAAGTTTTTGATCGATTTGAATGTTTGATATCTCAATCAAAAGCTCTAAAGCTGGATATGAATAAATTCTAAAAAAAATTATAATATATATACTCACAAGTTGGGTTTTTCCTAATAAATACTTTTATTTTAAACCACTAATAATAAAAATTTTTGATCGATTCGAATGTTTGATATCCCAATCACCAGCTCTAGATCAGTGAGTGAATTTTTTATCAAAAGATTTTAATAGCTTAGTTTACAAATTTGTTTTTTTCTAATTGATAAATTTAATTAAAACTACTATGAAAATATTTAAAATTAGAATAAAAATAAAAATTATTGATCGATTCGAATGTTTGATATCCCAATCACCAGCTCTAGATCAGCGAGTGAATTGTATATCAAAAGATTTTAATATTGCAGTTCACAAATTTGTTTTTTTCTAAAGGATACATGTATTTTAAACTACTATGATAATATTAAAAATTAGAATAAAAATAAATATTATTGATCGATTCGAATGTTTGATATCCCAATCACCAGCTCTAGATCAGTGAGTGAATTGTGTATCAAAAGATTTTAATAGTATAGTTTACAAATTTGTTTTTTCTAATGGATAAATTTATTTTAAACTACTATGAAAAAATTTAAAATTAGAATAAAAATAAAAATTATTGATCGATTCAAATGTTTGATACCTCAATCACCACCTCGAGATTAGAGAGTGAATTGTGTATCAAAAGATTTGAATAGTTTAGTTTACAAATTTGTTTTTTTCTAATGGATACATTAATTTTAAACTACTATGAAAATATTTAAAATTTGAATTTTAAAAAGAATTTAATATTTTTGTTTACATACTTGTTTTTTCCTAATGGATACATTTATTTTAAACTACTATGAACATATTAAAAAGTTGAATAAAAATCAAAATTGTTGATCGATTCAAATGTTTGATATTTCAATCACCAGCTGTAGATCAGTGAGTGAATAATGTATCAAAAGATTTTAATAGTTTAGTTTACAAATTTGTATTTTTCTAATGGATACATTTATTTTAAACTACTATGAAAATATTAAAAAGTTGAATTAAAATCAAAATTTTAGATCGATTCGAATGTTTGATATCTCAATCAAAAGCACTAAAGCTGTATGTAAATTTTGTCTAAAAAAATTTTAATATTTTAATTTACAAATCTGTTTTTTTCTAATCGATACATTTATTTTAAACTATTATGAAAATAATAAAAATTATTATAAAATTAAAAATTATTGATTGATTCGAATGTTTGATATCTCAATCACCAGCTCTAGATAAGTGAGTTAATTTTGTATTAAAATATTTTAATAGATTTGTTAACAAATTTGTTTTTTTCTAATGGAATCATTTATTTTAAATTACTATGAAAATATTTAAAATAAGAATAAAAATAAAAATTATTGATCGATTCGAATGTTTGATATTCCAATCACCAGCTCTAGATCAGTGAGTGAATTTTTTATCAAAAGATTTTAATAGCTTAGTCTACAAATTTGTTTTTTCTAATAGATAAATTTATTTTAAACTACTATGAAAGATTAAAAATTAGAATAAAAATAACAATTATTAATCCATTCAAATGTTTGATACCTCAATCACCAGCCATAGATCAGTGAGTGAATTGTGTATCAAAAGATTTTAAAAGTATAGTTTACAAAATTGTTTTTTCTAATGGATAAATTTATTTTAAACTACTATGAAAAAATTAAAAATTAGAATAAAAATAAAAATTATCGATCGATTTGAATGTTTGATATCCCAATCACCAGCTCTGGATCAGTGAGTGAATTGTGTATCAAAAGATTTTAATAGTTTTGTTTACAAATTTGTTTTTTTTCTAATGGTACATTTATTTTAAACTACTATGAAAATACTAGAAAGTTTAATATAAATCAAAATTATTGATCGATTCGAATGTTTGATATTTCAATCACCAGCTCTAGATCAAAAAGTTGAAAAAAAATCAAAATTATTTACCAGCTCTAGATCAGTGAATGAATTGTGTATCAAAAGATTTTAATAGTTTAATTTACAAATTTGTTTTTTTCTAATGGATATATTTATTGTAAACTACTATGAAAATAATAAAAAGTTGAATAAAAATCAAAGTTTTTGATCGATTTGAATGTTTGATATCCCAATCACCAGCTCTGGATCAATGAGTGAATTGTGTATCAAAAGATTTTAATAGTTTTGTTTACAAATTTGTTTTTTCTAATGGTACATTTATTTTAAACTACTATGAAAATACTAGAAAGTTTAATATAAATCAAAATTATTGATCGATTCGAATGTTTGATATTTCAATCACCAGCTCTAGATCAAAAAGTTGAAAAAAAATCAAAATTATTTACCAGCTCTAGATCAGTGAGTGAATTTTTTATCAAAAGATTTCAATAGCTTAGTTTACAAATTTGTTTTTTTCTAATTGATAAATTTAATTTAAACTACTATGAAAATATTTAAAATTAGAATAAAAATAAAAATTATTGATCGATTCGAATGTTTGATATCCCAATCACCAGCTCTAGATCAGCGAGTGAATTGTATATAAAAAGATTTTAATATTGTAGTTCACAAATTTGTTTTTTTCTAAAGGATACATGTATTTTAAACTACTATGATAATATTAAAAATTAGAATAAAAATAAAAATTATTGATCGATTCAAATGTTTGATATCCCAATCACCACCTCGAGATTAGAGAGTGAATTGTGTATCAAAAGATTTGAATAGTTTAGTTTACAAATTTGTTTTTTCTAATTGATAAATTTATTTTAAACTACTATGAAAATATTAAAAATTAGGATAAAAATAAAAATTATTGATCGATTTGAAAGTTTGATATCCCAATCACCAGCTCTAAATCAGTGAGTGAATTGTGTATCAAAAGATTTTAATAGTTTAGTTTACAAATTTGTTTATTTCTAATGGTACGTTTATTTTAAACTACTATGAAAATATTAGAAAGTTTAATATAAATCAAAATTATTGATCGATTCGAATGTATGATATTTCAATCACCAGCTCTAGATCAAAAAGTTGAAAAAAAATCTAAATTATTTACCAGCTCTAGATCAGTGAATGAATTGTGTATCAAAAGATTTTAATATTTTAGTTTACAAATTTGTTTTTTTCTAATGGATATATTTATTGTAAACTACTATGAAAATATTAAAAAGTTGAATAAAAATCAAAGTTTTTGATCGATTTGAATGTTTGATATCTCAATCAAAAGCTCTAAAGCTGGGTATGAATAAATTCTAAAAAATTATAATATATAAGCTCACAAATTGGGTTTTTCCTAATAAATACTTTTATTTTAAACTACTAATAATAAAAATTTTTGATCGATTCGAATGTTTAATATCCCAATCACCAGCTCTAGATCAGTGAGTATATTTTTTATCAAAAGATTTTAATAGCTTAGTTTACAAATTTTTTTTTTCTAATGGATAATTTTATTTTAAACAACTATGAAAATATTAAAAATTAGAATAAAAATAAAATTTTTTGATCAATTCGAATATTTGATATTCCAATCACCAGCTCTAGATCAGTGAGTGAATTGTGTATCAAAAGATTTTAATAGTATAGTTTACAAATTTGTTTTTTCTAATGGATAAATTTATTTTAAACTACTATGAAAAAATTTAAAATTAGAATAAAAATAAAAATTATTGATCGATTCAAATGTTTGATACCTCAATCACCACCTCGAGATTAGAGAGTGAATTGTGTATCAAAAGATTTGAATAGTTTAGTTTACAAATTTGTTTTTTCTAATTGATAAATTTATTTTAAACTACTATGAAAATATTAAAAATTAGGATAAAAATAAAAATTATTGATCGATTTGATAGTTTGATACCCCAATCACCAGCTCTAAATCAGTGAGTGAATTGTGTATCAAAAGATTTTAATAGTCTAGTTTACAAATTGTTTTTTTTTCTAATGGATACATTTATTTTAAGCAACTATGAAAATATTAAAAATTATAATAAAATTAAAAATTTTTGGTCCATTCGAATGTTTGATACCCCAATCACCAGCTCCAGATCAGTGAGTGAATTTTGTATCAAAATATTTTAATAGTTTAGTTTATTAATTTGTTTTTTTCTAATGGAAACATTTATTTTAAACTACTATGAAAATATTTAAAATTAGAATAAAAATAAAAATTACTGATCGATTCGAATGTTTAATATCCCAATCACCAGCTCTGGATCAGTGAGTGAATTGTGTATCAAATGATTTTAGTAGTTTAGTTTACAAATTTTTTTTGTTCTAATTGAAACATTTATTTTAAACTACTATGGAAATATTTAAAATTAGAATAAAAATAAATATTATTGATCGATTCGAATGTTTGATATCCCAATCACCAGTTTTAGATCAGTGAGTGAATTGTGTATCAAAAGATTTTAATATTCTAATTTATAAACTTGTTTTTATCCTAATCGATACATTTTTTTTAAACTTCAATGAAAATTTTAAAAATTAAAATAAAAATAAAAATTATTGATCAATTCAAATGTTTGATATCCCAATCAACAGCTCTAGATCAGTGAGTAAATTGTGTATCAAAAGATTTGAGTAGTTTAGTTTACAAATTTGTTTTTTTCTAATGGATACATTTATTTTAAACTACTATGAAAATATTTAAAATTAGATTTTTAAAAAGAATTTAATATTTTTGTTTACATACTTGTTTTTTCCAAATGGATACATTTATTTTAAACTACTATGAACATATTAAAAAGTTGAATAAAAATAAAAATTGTTGATCGATTCAAATGTTTGATATTTCAATCACCAGCTGTAGATCAGTGACTGAATAATGTATCAAAAGATTTTAATAGTTTAGTTTACAAATTTGTATTTTTCTAATGGATACATTTATTTTAATCTACTATGAAAATATTAAAAAGTTGAATAAAAATCAAAATTTTAGATCGATTCGAATGTTTGATATCTCAATAAAAAGCACTAAAGCTGTATGTAAATTTCGTCTAAAAAAATTTTAATATTTTAATTTACAAATTTGTTTTTTTCTAATCGATACATTTATTTTAAACTATTATGAAAATAATAAAAATTATTATAAAATTAAAAATTATTGATTGATTCGAATGTTTGATATCTCAATCACCAGCTCTAGATAAGTGAGTTAATTTTGTTTTAAAAAATTTTAATAGATTTGTTAACAAATTTGTTTTTTTCTAATGGAATCATTTATTTTAAATTACTATGAAAATATTTAAAATAAGAATAAAAATAAAAATTATTGATCGATTCGAATGTTTGATATTCCAATCACCAACTCTAGATCATTAACTGAATTGTGTATTAAAAGATTTTAATATTTTAGTTCACAAATTTGTTTTATACTAATGGAAACATTTATTTTAATCTACTATGAAAATATTAAAAACTAGAATAAAAATAACAATTATTAATCCATTCAAATGTTTGATACCTCAATCACCAGCCATAGATCAGTGAGTGAATTGTGTATCAAAAGATTTTAAAAGTATAGTTTACAAAATTGTTTTTTCTAATGGATAAATTTATTTTAAACTACTATGAAAAAATTAAAAATTAGAATAAAAATAAAAATTATTGATCGATTTGAATGTTTGATATCCCAATCACCAGCTATGGATCAGTGAGTGAATTGTGTATCGACTGATTTTAATAGTTTTGTTTACAAATTTGTTTTTTTCTAATGGTACTTTTATTTTAAACTACTATGAAAATATTAGAAAGTTTAATATAAATCAAAATTATTGATTGATTCGAATGTTTGATATTTCAATCACCAGCTCTAGATCAAAAAGTTGAAAAAAAATCAAAATTATTTACCAGCTCTAGATCAGTGAATGGATTGTGTATCAAAAGATTTTAATAGTTTAAATATTATTGATCGATTCGAATGTTTGATATTCCAATCACCAACTCTAGATCATTAACTGAATTGTGTATTAAAAGATTTTAATATTTTAGTTCACAAATTTGTTTTATACTAATGGAAACATTTATTTTAATCTACTATGAAAATATTAAAAACTAGAATAAAAATAACAATTATTAATCCATTCAAATGTTTGATACCTCAATCACCAGCCATAGATCAGTGAGTGAATTGTGTGTCAAAAGTTTTTCAAAGTATAGTTTACAAAATTGTTTTTTCTAATGGATAAATTTATTTTAAACTACTATGAAAAAATTAAAAATTAGAATAAAAATAAAAATTATTGATCGATTTGAATGTTTGATATCCCAATCACCAGCTATGGATCAGTGAGTGAATTGTGTATCGACTGATTTTAATAGTTTTGTTTACAAATTTGTTTTTTTCTAATGGTACTTTTATTTTAAACTACTATGAAAATATTAGAAAGTTTAATATAAATCAAAATTATTGATTGATTCGAATGTTTGATATTTCAATCACCAGCTCTAGATCAAAAAGTTGAAAAAAAATCAAAATTATTTACCAGCTCTAGATCAGTGAATGGATTGTGTATCATAAGATTTTAATAGTTTAGTTTACAAATTTGTTTTTTTCTAATGGATATATTTATTGTAAACTTCTATGAAAATAATAAAAAGTTGAATAAAAATCAAAGTTTTTGATCGATTTGAATGTTTGATATCTCAATCAAAAGCTCTAAAGCTGGATATGAATAAATTTTAAAAAAAATTATAATATATAAGCTCACAAATTGGGGTTTTCTTAATAAATACTTTTATTTTAAACTACTAATAATAAAAATTTTTGATCGATTCGAATGTTTGATATCGCAATCACCAGCTCTAGATCAGTGAGTGAATTTTTTATCAAAAGATTTTATAAGCTTAGTTTACAAATTTGTTTTTTCTAATGGATAAATTTATTTTAAACTACTATGAAAATATTAAAAATTAGAATAAAAATAAAAATTTTTGATCAATTCGAATATTGGATATTTCAATCACCAGCTCTAGATCAGTGAGTGAATTGTATATCAAAAGCTTTTAATAGTATAGTTTACAAATTTGTTTTTTCTAATGGATAAATTTATTTTAAACTACTATGAAAAAATTAAAAATTAGAATAAAAATAAAAATTATTGATCGATTTGAATGTTTGATATCTCAATCACCAGCTCTGGATCAGTGAGTGAATTGTGTATCAAAAGATTTTAATAATTTTGTTTACAAATTTGTTTTTTTCTAATGGTACATTTATTTAAAACAACGATGAAAATATTAGAAAGTTTAATATAAATCAAAATTATTGATCGATTCGAATGTTTGATATTTCAATCACAAGCTCTAGATCAAAAAGTTGAGAAAAAATCAAAATCATTTACCAGCTCTAGATCAGTGAATGGATTGTGTATCAAAAGTTTTTAATAGTTTAGTTTACAAATTTGTTTTTTTCTAATGGATATATTTATTGTAAACTACTATGAAAATATTAAAAAGTTGAATAAAAATCAAATTTTTTGATCGATTCGAATGTTTGATATCTCAATAAAAAGCTCAAAAGCTGGGTATGAATAAATTCTAAAAAAAATTATACTATATTAGCTCACAAATTGGGTTTTTCCTAATAAATACTTTTATTTTAAACCACTAAAAATAAAAATGTTTGATCGATTCGAATGTTTGATATCCCAATCACCAGCTCTAGATCAGTGAGTGAATTTTTTATCAAAAGATTTTAATAGCTTTTTTTACAAATTTGATTTTTTCTAATTGATACATTTATTTTAAACTTCTATGAAAACATTTAAAATTAGAATAAAAATAAAAATTATTGATTGATTCGAATGTTTGATATCCCAATCACCAGCTCTAGTTCAGCGAGTGAATAGTATATCAAAAGATTTTAATATTGTAGTTCACAAATTTGTTTTTTTCTAAAGGATACATGTTTTTTAAACTACTATGAAAATATTAGAAATTAGAATAAAAATAAAAATTATTGATCGATTCAAATGTTTTTTACCTCAATCACCACCTCGAGATTAGAGAGTGAATTGTGTATCAAAAGATTTGAATAGTTTAGTTTACAAATTTGTTTTTTCTAATTGATAAATTTATTTTAAACTACTATGAAAATATTAAAAATTAGGATAAAAATAAAAATTATTGATCGATTTGAAAGTTTGATATCCCAATCACCAGCTCTAAATCAGTGAGTGAATTGTGTATCAAAAGATTTGAATAGTTTAGTTTACAAATTTGTTTTTTTCTAATGGTACGTTTATTTTAAACTACTATGAAAATATTAGAAAGTTTAATATAAATCAAAATTATTGATCGATTTGAATGTATGATATTTCAATCACCAGCTCTAGATCAAAGAGTTGAAAAAAAATCTAAATTATTTACCAGCTCTAGATCAGTGAATGAATTGTGTATCAAAAGATTTTAATAGTTTAGTTTACAAATTTGTTTTTTTCTAATGGATATATTTATTGTAAACTTTTATGAAAATATTAAAAAGTTGAATTAAAATCAAAGTTTTTGATCGATTCGAATGTTTGATATCTCAATCAAAAGCTCTAAAGCTGGGTATGAATAAATTCTAAAAAATTATAATATATAAGCTCACAAATTGGGTTTTTCCTAATAAATATTTTTATTTTAAACTACTAATAATAAAAATTTTTGATCGATTCGAATGTTTGATATCCCAATCACCAGCTTTAGATCAGTGAGTGAATTTTTTATCAAAAGATTTTAATAGCTTAGTTTACAAATTTGTTTTTTCTAAGGGAAACATTTATCTTAAACTACTATGAAAATATTAAAAATTAGAATAAAAATAAAAATTTTTGATCAATTCGAATATTTAATATTCCAATCACCAGCTCTAGATCAGTGAGTGAATTGTGTATCAAAAGATTTTAATAGTATAGTTTACAAATTTGTTTTTTCTAATGGATAAATTTATTTTAAACTACTATGAAAAAATTAGAATAAAAATAAAAATTATTGATCGATTTGATTGTTTGATATCTCAATCATCAGCTCTGGATCAGTGAGTGAATTGTGTATCAAAAGATTTTAATAATTTTGTTTACAAATTTGTTTTTTCTAATGGTACATTTGTTTTAAACTACTATGAAAATATTAGAAAGTTTAATGTAAATCAAAATTATTGATCGATTCGAATGTTTGATATTTCAATCACCAGCTCTAGATCAAAAAGTTGAAAAAAAAATCAAAATTATTTACCAGCTCTAGATCAGTGAATGAATTGTGTATCAAAATGTTTTAATAGTTTAGTTTACAAATTTGTTTTTTTCTAATGGATATATTTATTGTAAACTACTTTGAAAATATTAAAAAGTTGAATAAAAATTAAAATTTTAGATCGATTCGAATGTTTGATATCTCAATCAAAAGCACTAAAGCTGTATGTAAATTTCGTCTAAAAAAATTTTAATATTTTAATTTACAAATTTGTTTTTTTCTAATCGATACATTTATTTTAAACTATTATGAAAATAATAAAAATTATTATAAAATTAAAAATTATTGATTGATTCGAATGTTTGATATCTCAATCACCAGCTCTAGATAAGTAAGTAAATTTTGTATTAAAATATTTTAATAGATTTGTTAACAAATTTGTTTTTTTCTAATGGAATCATTTATTTTAAATTACTATGAAAATATTTAAAATAAGAATAAAAATAAAATTTATTAATCGATTCGAATGTTTGATATTTCAATCACCAGTTTTAGATCATTAACTGAATTGTGTATTAAAAGATTTTAATATTTTAGTTCACAAATTTGTTTTATTCTAATGGAAACATTTATTTTAAACTACTATGAAAATATGAAAAATTAGAATTAAAATAAAAATTACTGATCGATTCGAATGTTTAATATCCCAATCACCAGCCCTATATCAGTGAGTGAATTGTGTATCAAAAGATTTTAATAGTTTAGTTCACAAATTTGATTTTTTCTAATTGAAACATTTATTTTAAACTACTATGGAAATATTTAAAATTAGAATAAAAATAAAAATTATTGATCAATTCAAATGTTTGGTATCCCAATCACCAGCTCTAGATCAGTGACTAAATTTTGTATCAAAAGATTTGAATAGTTTTGTTTACAAATTTGTTTTTTTCTAATGGATACATTTATTTTAAACTACTATGAAAATATTTAAAATTAGAATTATAAAAAGAATTTAATATTTTTGTTTACATACTTGTTTTTTCCTAATGGATACATTTATTTTAAACTACTTTGAACATATTAAAAAGTTGAATAAAAATCAAAATTGATGATCGATTCAAATGTTTGATATTTCAATCACCAGCTGTAGATCAGTGAGTGAATAATGTATCAAAAGATTTTAATAGTTTAGTTTACAAATTTGTATTTTTCTAATGGATACATTTATTTTAAACTACTATGAAAATATTAAAAAGTTGAATAAAAATCAAAATTTTAGATCGATTCGAATGTTTGATATCTCAATAAAAAGCACTAAAGCTGTATGTAAATTTCATCTAAAAAAATTTTAATATTTTAATTTACAAATTTGTTTTTTTCTAATCGAAACATTTATTTTAAACTATTATGAAAATAATAAAAATTATTATAAAATTAAAAATTATTGATTGATTCGAATGTTTGATATCTCAATCACCAGCTCTAGATAAGTGAGTTAATTTTGTATTAAAATATTTTAATAGATTTGTTAACAAATTTGTTTTTTTCTAATGGAATCATTTATTTTAAATTACTATGAAAATATTTAAAATAAGAATAAAAATAAAAATTATTGATCGATTCCAATGTTTGATATTTCAATCACCAGTTTTAGATCATTAACTGAATTGTGTATTAAAAGATTTTAATATTTTAGTTCACAAATTTGTTTTATTCTAATGGAAACATTTATTTTAAACTACTATGAAAATATTAAAAATTAGAATAAAAATATCAATTATTAATCCATTCAAATGTTTGATACCTCAATCACCAGCCATAGATCAGTGAGTGAATTGTGTATCAAAAGATTTTAAAAGTATAGTTTACAAAATTGTTTTTTCTAATGGATAAATTTATTTTAAACTACTATGAAAATATTTAAAATACAAATAAAAATAAAAACTATTGATCTATTCGAATGTTTGATATTCCAATCACTAGCTCTGGATCAGTGAGTGAATTGTGTATCAAAAGATTTTAATAGTTTTGTTTACAAATTTGTTTTTTTCTAATAGTACATTTATTTTAAACTACTATGAAAATATTATAAAGTTTAATATAAATCAAAATTATTGATCGATTCGAATGTTTGATATTTCAATCACCAGCTCTAGATCGAAAAGTTGAAAAAAATCAAAATTATTTACCAGCTCTAGATCAGTGAATGAATTGTGTATCAAAAGACTTTAATAGTTTAGTTTACAAATTTGTTTTTTTCTAATGGATATATTTATTGTAAACTACTATGAAAATATTTAAAAGTTGAATAAAAATCAAAGTTTTTGATCGATTTAAATGTTTGATATCTCAATCAAAAGCTCAAAAGCTGGATATGAATAAATTCTAAAAAAAAATTTAATATATAATGTCACAAATTGGGTTTTTTCTAATAAATACTCTTATTTTAAACTACTAATAATAAAAATTTTTGATCGATTCGAAAGTTTGATATCCCAATCACCAGCTCTAGATCAGTGAGTGAATTTTTTATCAAAAGATTTTAATAGCTTAGTCTACAAATTTGTTTTTTCTAATGGATAAATTTATTTTAAACTACTATGAAAATATTAAAAATTAGAATAAAAATAAAAATTTTTGATCAAATCGAATATTTGATATTCTAATCACCAGCTCTAGATCAGTGAGTGAATTGTATATCAAAAGCTTTTAATAGTATAGTTTACAAATTTGTTTTTTCTAATTGATAAATTTATTTTAAACTACTATGAAAAAATTAAAAATTAGAATAAAAATAA
Source organism: Tipula confusa (assembly GCA_963556175.1). Lineage (NCBI taxonomy): Eukaryota > Metazoa > Arthropoda > Insecta > Diptera > Tipulidae > Tipula > Tipula confusa. The sequence continues at coordinate 1,051,558 of CAUVYK010000075.1, forward strand.
AAATTATTGATCGGTTTGAATGTTTGATATCTCAATCACCAGCTATGGATCAGTGAGTGAATTGTGTATCAAAAGATTTTAATAATTTTGTTTACAAATTTGTTTTTTTCTAATGGTACATTTATTTTAAACTACTATGAAAATATTAGAAAATTTAATATAAATCAAAATTATTGATCGATTCGAATGTTTGATATTTCAATCACAAGCTCTAGATCAAAAAGTTGAGAAAAAATCAAAATCATGTACCAGCTCTAGATCAGTGAATGAATTGTGTATCAAAAGATTTTAATAGTTTAGTTTACAAATTTGTTTTTTTCTAATGGATATATTTATTGTAAACTACTATGAAAATAGTTTTTGATCGATTCGAATGTTTGATATCTCAATCAAAAGCTATAAAGCTGGGTATGAATAAATTCTAAAAAAAAATATAATATACTAGCTCACAAATTGGGTTTTTCCTAATAAATACTTTTATTTTAAACTACTAAAAATAAAAATGTTTGATCGATTCGAATGTTTGATATCCCAATCACCAGCTCTAGATCAGTGAGTGAATTTTTTATCAAAAGATTTTAATAGCTTAGTTTACAAATTTGTTTTTTTCTAATTGATAAATTTATTTTAAAGTACTATGAAAATATTAAAAATAAGGATAAAAATAAAAATTATTGATCGATTTGAAAGTTTGATATCCCAATCACCAGCTCTAAATCAGTGAGTGAATTGTTTATCAAAAGATTTTAATAGTTTAGTTTACAAATTTGTTTTTTTCTAATGGTACGTTTATTTTGAACTACTATGAAAATATTAGAAAGTTTAATATAAATCAAAATTATTGATCGATTCGAATGTATGATATTTCAATCACCAGCTCTAGATCAAAGAGTTGAAAAAAAATTTAAATTATTTACCAGCTCTAGATCAGTGAATGAATTGTGTATCAAAAGATTTTAATAGTTTAGTTTACAAATTTGTTTTTTTTTTCTAATGGATACATTTATTTGAACAACTATGAAAATATTAAAAATTATAATAAAATTAAAAATTATTGGTCCATTCGAATGTTTGATACCCCAATCACCAGCTCTAGATCAGTGAGTGAATTTTGTATCAAAATATTTTAATAGTTTAGTTTATTAATAAGTTTCAGCAGTGGTGTACTTGGCAGCTGAAACTGATAATACAACAAGCACTGCTACTGCCGTGGCAAACTTGGCTGCAGTAACAGTAAATTTTACAAGGGAAAATGAGAACCCATTTCTGAGAGGTAACAAAATCTTGAGATCTCCAACAATAAAAAAAGCTAATTCAATAGGAGATATTAGAAAGAATAATCCATATCAATCAAGAAAAGAGAATGAAGATAAAACTGCCTCAAATATAGAGAGTGAAAACCGGAATCTCTATGCAAATCTGAAGAGTCTAGAAGAAATGGTGTCAAAGTTAAATAACGAAGTTATTTCACTAAAAAAGGAAAATGAAAACCTAAAACGCATTATTCAAGCGGGTGGACATTCAAACAATAAGGATACCATTGAATACCACACAGATGAAGAAGAACTCGAGCGAGAAATTCATCCGAATAAGAAATCTGAAAGTGATTCTCAGTGGACACTCGTGACAAAAAAACCTAAAAAAAGAGTAACAATAAATATGGAAGTTACTGACGAAGACGAGCCACCAAGAGAAACTGCTTGGGCATTGAAAAAAAGCAAGCCCACAAAGAAAAGAAAAGCAGAATCATCGCCAGAATATATTGGACAAGCAGCACCCAAAACGAGTAATGATAAAACTCAACAGAAAGAAAACCAAAAGCAACCAGAAAATATTGAGCAAGTAACCCGGACATCTGTATTGGGTAATGCAACTACTCAGAGCAATAAAAATCCTAAACCACAGAAAATAATTCAGCCACCACCTATTAATATAGTTGGTGTCAAAGACTACCCTACGATCAATGCCTTGATGAAAAATATCACGGATAAAGATTACAAGTTAGTAGCATTAAACAACGATGTCTGGAAGGTAAATGTACCAGACTCAGAAACATACCGTACACTTACCATGAAGCTTAACGCTGACAAGTTTCAGTGGTATACTTATGAAGATAAGCAAGCTAGACCAATTAAGGTTATGGCTAGAGGGCTACACCATACCTGTGAAAGCAAAGATATAATAGCTGAGTTACAGAATAAAGGGTTAGATATACAGGATGCTGTCAATATGATAAAAAAAGACAGAACTGAAAGCGATAAAGGAAACCGCGAACTGGTAAGAAGGGGACTACCGCTCTTTATGCTTACGTTTGGCAATAAAGAAAACATCCAAAAGATATATAATATTCGAGCAATTCAAAACATGAAAGTTAGAATAGAGCCAATGAGAAAGAATACTTCAAAGATAGTCCAATGCAGAAAATGTCAAAGTTATAATCATACCCAGAAATATTGTGGGCGTGACGCAAGATGTGTCAAATGTGCTGGTAAGCATCTCACGAGCATGTGTACATTAGACAGAAACACTACAGCAACATGCATAAATTGTAAAGGACAACACCCTGCAAATTATCGTGGTTGTGAAGTAGCTAAAGAATTGCAAAAAATTAGAAACCGTGCAAGAAATTCTGTGCAAAATCAAAGAAACCCTGGTACAACAAACCAACCGAACAATAAGGGATTATACAATCTGCGAGGTAACGCATCATATGCAGAAGTTGCTAAAAATCAAGAATCAACCACAAAAGTAAATAATACTGGCCAAGTTCAAATAGATTTCATCAAAACCATAGAAGCTTTAAGTAAAAAACTTGACGAGCAAGCTGATATAAATAAACTTATATTTGACCAATTGAAAACTCTATCATCGCAGTATTCCAACGTGAATAAAAATAAAAATTAATTTACAAACGCTGAGAATAGTAATATGGAATGCAAACGGGCTAATCCATCATATACCTGAGCTAGAAATATTTCTAAACATGCAAAAAATTGACATATGTTTAATCTCTGAAAGCCATTTTAATAGATCTTCATATTGCAAAATACGTGGGTACAGTTTCTACCATGCTATTCATCCAGCAGAAAGGGCAAGAGGGGGATCTGCCATTTTCATTAAAAATAATATAAAACACCATGAAGAAATGAAGGTTGAAACTGAGTCCATGCAAGTGACAACAATCACAATTCAAACTAAGAACAAAGATGTAAATATCTCAGCTATATACTGTCCACCACGCTATAACTTAAAAAAAGAAGAATATGAAGAACTTTTTCACTCTTTGGGACGATGTTTCATTATTGTAGGTGACTTCAACGCAAAAAACACATTTTGGGGCTCCAGGATTACAACACCAAAAGGAAGAGAACTGTTTAAAGCAGCCAAAAAAATAAAATGCGACTTCCAATCTGGTGGCGCACCTACTTACTGGCCAACAGATCTAAACAAAACTCCTGATCTTATAGATTTCTATGTAACAAAAGGAATATCTGACAACTACATACGAATTGAAAATAATAAAGACCTTACATCAGATCACTCTCCTGTTATCATGACATTCAGCAAAACTATTATTCAAAAAGAAATATCACCAAGATTTTACAACAGGAACATTAATTGGAACCTTTTTCGTGAATTGTTAAATGAAAATATCAAACTGCAAGTGCCAATAAGAAGATCTATGCACATTGAGGAAGAAATTGACAGACTAATTGAAAATATACAGCAGGCAGCGTGGCAGAGCACTCCACGCGAACCTACAAATAACATTAGAGGCACAAATTATCCACTCGAAGTAAGAGAACTGGTGGCTAAAAAATGTAAAGCACGTAAGTTCTGGCAAATAAATCGAACTGCAGCTAATAAAACCGAGCTTAATAACTTATGTAAAAAACTGAAATCTATTATCAGGAAAGTAAAAAATGAAACAATAGAATCATATTTATCTTCACTTACTGGTCAAAAAGACACTGAATACTCCTTATGGAAAGCAACAAAATCGATCAAGAGACCAAAAAATTCAACAGCACCTATTAGAAATGATAATGGTACGTGGGCTCGTAGTAGTAAGCAAAAAGCGGATCTGTTTGCGAGACACCTCGAAGATACTTTTCAACCACTACCCAGACAATCTGCGAATGAAAATGTTAGTTTTGTACACAGATCAAATGAGCTTGAAATACAAACTGTAACTCTCCGTGAGTTAAAAGAAGAAATAAAAAGTGTAAATCCGAAAAAAGCTCCTGGATATGATTTAATAACTGGGCAAATTATAAAAGAACTACCAGACAAAGCAATACACAAACTTCTGCACATAATCAATGCTGTGTTTAGATTAAGATACGTTCCAAGGCAGTGGAAGGTAGCAGAAGTGATCATGATTTTAAAGCCAAACAAAAACAGAAACAATAAAAAGTCATTTAGACCAATATCTCTACTTCCTACTATATCGAAGATATTTGAAAAACTACTTCTGAAGAGACTAAAGCCTATAATAAAGGATAATAATCTTATACCTGCTTATCAGTTTGGATTCAGAGAAAAACATTCGCCCCTAGAGCAAGTTCATAGAATCACAGAAATTATAGAACGTACTCTAGAAACGAAAAAGATATGTTCAAGCCTCTTCTTGGATGTAGTGTAAGCATTTGATCGTGTATGGCATAAAGGATTAGAGTACAAGTTACATCGCGATCTTCCCAAACAGTATTATGAAATCCTAAAATCTTACATAACCGACAGGCATTTCCGTGTAAAATATGAAGATGAATATTCGGATATAAAGAAAATTTCAGCAGGAGTGCCGCAAGGAAGCGTTTTAGGCCCCATCTTGTACCTCCTGTACACACGAGATATACCACTAATGAAAGAAACAACCATAGCTACATTTACTGACAACACAGCAATTTTGGCAGTTGGGAGTAATGTAACGCAAGCTACAGAAAAATTACAAACATCAATTAATGCAGTTAGTAACTGGATGAAGAAATGGAGAATTAAGCTCAATGAAACAAAATCGGTTCATGTGAATTTTACTAATAAAACAAACTGTCAGTATACCAATCGTAATAAACTCTAAACAAGTCCCTTATGCAAATACAGCAAAATATCTAGGGATGACGCTTGATGCCAAACTTAAATGGAAAGAACATGTCAAAAAGAAAAAGAACGAATTAAACATCAAATACAGGAAAATGTATTGGCTCATAGGTAGAGACTCGGAACTATCTATACATAATAAATTGCTCCTATATCGGCAAACTCTGAAACCTGTGTGGACTTACGGAATACAGCTTTGGGGCTGTACTAAGAAAACAAACGTTAAGATAATTCAGATGTTCCAAAATAAAGTACTTCGGAATATTGTAAATGCCCCGTGGTATATTCGAAATGAAGACCTGCACCAAGACTTAAAGATGGAAGACATCAATGAAGTAATTGCAGTTTATGCTGCCAAACATGATTCACGCCTTCAACAACATGAGAATATCGAAATCCGTCGTATGCTGGACTGTCCGATAGCAATACGACGTTTACAAAGAACCAAACCAATGGATCTAGTGATCATAAACTAAAATAATACTATATTATAGCAAATATTTATTTAAATAAATAATTATATTTATCTTTGGGACTAGCCATTCGGCTTTATCCCAACAAATGAGAATTAAATTAAGATAGAAAAATTGCTAGATGACTTATAAAATAAGTCAGTTGTAATGTGTGGACTTACGGAATACAGCTTTGGGGCTGTACTAAGAAAACAAACGTTAAGATAATTCAGACGTTCCAAAATAAAGTACTTCGGAATATTGTAAATGCCCCGTGGTACATTCGAAATGAAGACCTGCACCGTGACTTAAAGATGGAAGACATCAATGAAGTAATTGCAGTTTATGCTGCCAAACATGATTCACGCCTTCAACAACATGAGAATATCGAAATCCGTCGTATGCTGGACTGTCCGATAGCAATACGACGTTTACAAAGAACCAAACCAATGGATCTAGTGATTACAAACTAAAATAATACTATATTATAGCAAATATTTATTTAAATAAATAATTATATTTATCTTTGGGACTAGCCATTGGGCTTTATCCCAACCAATGTGAATTAAATTAAGATAGAAAAATTGCTAGATGACTTATAAAATAAGTCAGTTGTAATAATAATAAATAAAAAAAAAAAAAAAAAGTTTACTAATTTGTTTTTCTCTAATGGAAACATTTATTTTAAACTACTATGAAAATATTTAAAATTAGAATAAAAATAAAAATTACTGATCGATTCGAATGTTTAATATCCCAATCACCAGGCTTAGATCAGTGAGTGAATTGTGTATCAAAAGATTTTAATAGTTTAGTTCACAAATTTGTTTTTTTCTAATTGAAACATTTATTTTAAACTACTATGGAAATATTAAAATTAGAATAAAAATAAATATTATTGATCGATTCGAATGTTTGATATCTTAATCACCAGTTTTAGATCAGTGAGTAAATTGTGTATCAAAAAATTTTAATATTTTAGTTTATAAACTTGTTTTTATCCTAATCGATACATTTATTTTAAACTTCTATGAAAATATTAAAAATTAAAATAAAAATAAAAATTATTGATCAATTCAAATGTTTGATATCCCAATCACCAGCTCTAGATCAGTGACTAAATTGTGTATCAAAAGATTTGAATAGTTTAGTTTACAAATTTGTTTTTTTCTAATGGATACATTTATTTTAAACTACTATGAAAATATTTAAAATTTGAATTTTAAAAAGAATTTAATATTTTTGGTTACATACTTGTTTTTTCCTAATGGATACATTTATTTTAAACAACTATGAACATATTAAAAAGTTGAATAAAAATCAAAATTGTTGATCGATTCAAATGTTTGATATTTCAATCACCAGCTGTAGATCAGTGAGTGAATAATATATCAAAAGATTTTAATAGTTTAGTTTACAAATTTGTATTTTTCTAATAGATACATTTATTTTAAACTACTATGAAAATATTAAAAAGTTGAATAAAAATCAAAATTTTAGATCGATTCGAATGTTTGATATCTCAATCAAAAGCACTAAAGCTGTATGTAAATTTCGTCTAAAAAAATTTTAATATTTTAATTTACAAATTTGTTTTTTTCAAATCGATACATTTATTTTAAACTATTATGAAAATAATAAAAATTATTATAAAATTAAAAATTATTGATTGATTCGAATGTTTGATATCTCAATCACCAGCTCTAGATAAGTGAGTTAATTTTGTATTAAAATATTTTAATAGATTTGTTAACAAATTTGTTTTTTTCTAATGGAATCATTTATTTTAAATTACTATGAAAATATTTAAAATAAGAATAAAAATAAAAATTATTGATCGATTCGAATGTTTGATATTCCAATCACCAGCTCTAGATCATTAACTGAATTGTGTATTAAATGATTTGAATATTTTAGTTCACAAATTTGTTTTATTCTAATGGAAACATTTATTTTAAACTACTATGAAAATATTAAAAATTAGAATAAAAATAACAATTATTAATCCATTTAAATGTTTGATACCTCAATCACCAGCCATAGATCAGTGAGTGAATTTTTTATCAAAAGATTTTAATAGCTTAGTCTACAAATTTGTTTTTTCTAATAGATAAATTTATTTTAAACTACTATGAAAATATTAAACATTAGAATAAAAATAAAATTTTTTGATCAATTCGAATATTTGATATTCCAATCACCAGCTCTAGATTAGTGAGTGAATTGTATATCAAAAGCTTTTAATAGTATAGTTTACAAATTTGTTTTTTCTAATGGATAAATTTATTTTAAACTACTATGAAAAAATTAAAAATTAGAATAAAAATAAAAATTATTGATCGATTTGAATGTTTGATATCTCAATCACCAGCTCTGGATCAGTGAGTGAATTGTGTATCAAAAGATTTTAGTAATTTTGTTTACAAATTTGTTTTTTTCTAATGGTACGTTTATTTTAAACTACTATGAAAATATTAGAAAGTTTAATATAAATCAAAATTATTGATCGATTCGAATGTTTGATATTTCAATCACAAGCTCTAGATCAAAAAGTTGAGAAAAAATCAAAATCATTTACCAGCTCTAGATCAGTGAATGAATTGTGTATCAAAAGATTTTAATAGTTTAGTTTACAAATTTGTTTTTTTCTAATGGATATATTTATTGTAAACTACTATGAAAATATTAAAAAGTTGAATAAAAATCAAAGTTTTTGATCGATTCGAATGTTTGATATCTCAATCAAAAGCTATAAAGCTGGGTATGAATAAATTTAAAAAAAATTATAATATATTAGCTCATAAATTGGGTTTTTCCTAATAAATACTTTTATTTTAAACTACTAAAAATAAAAATGTTTGATCGATTCGAATGTTTGATATCCCAATCACCAGCTCTAGATCAGTGAGTGAATTTTTTATCAAAAGATTTCAATAGCTTAGTTTACAAATTTGTTTTTTTCTAATTGATACATTTATTTTAAACTACTATGAAAATATTTAAAATTAGAATAAAAATAAAAATTATTGATCGATTCGAATGTTTGATATCCCAATCACCAGCTCTAGATCAGCGAGTGAATTGTATATCAAAAGGTTTTAATATTGTAGTTCACAAATTTGTTTTTTTCTAAAGGATACATGTATTTTAAACTACTATGAAAATATTAAAAATTAGAATAAAAATAAAAATTATTGATCGATTCAAATGTTTGATATCCCAATCACCAGCTCTGGATCAGTGAGTGAATTTTGTATCAAAAGATTTTAATAATTTTGTTTACAAATTTGTTTTTTCTAATGGTACATTTACTTTAAACTACTATGAAAATATTAGAAAGTTTAATGTAAATCAAAATTATTGATCGATTCGAATGTTTGATATTTCAATCACACAGCTCTAGATCAAAAAGTTGAAAAAAAAATCAAAATTATTTACCAGCTCTAGATCAGTGAATGAATTGTGTATCAAAAGATTTTAATAGTTTAGTTTACAAATTTGTTTTTTTCTAATGGATATATTTATTGTAAACTACTTTGAAAATATTAAAAAGTTGAATAAAAATCAAAGTTTTTGATCGACTCGAATGTTTGATATCTCAATCAAAAGCTCTAAAGCTGGGTATGAATAAATTCTAAAACAAAATATAATATATTAGCTCACAAATTGGGTTTTTCTTAATAAATGCTTTTATTTTAATCTTCTAATAATAAAATTTTTTGATCGATTCGAATGTTTGATATCCCAATCACCAGCTCTACATCAGTGAGTGAATTGTTTATCAAAAGATTTTAATATTTTAGTTCACAAATTTGTTTTTTTCTAATGGATACATGTATTTTAAACTACTATGAAAATATTAAAAATTAGAATAAAAATAAAAATTATTGATCGATTCAAATGTTTGATACCTCAATTACCACCTCGAGATTAGAGAGTGAATTGTGTATCAAAAGATTTGAATAGTTTAGTTTAAAAATTTGTTTTTTCTAATAGATAAATTTATTTTACACTTCTATGAAAATATTAAAAATTAGGATAAAAATAAAAATTAATGATCGATTTGAAAGTTTGATATCCCAATCACTAGCTCTAAATCAGTGAGTGAATTGTGTATCAAAAGATTTTAATAGTTTAGTTTACAAATTTGTTTTTTTTCTAATGGATACATTTATTTTAAACAACTATGAAAATATTAAAAATTATAATAAAATTAAAAATTATTGGTCCTTTCGAATGTTTGATACCCTAATCACCAGCTCAAGGTCAGTGAGTGAATTTTGTATCAAAATATTTTAATAGTTTAGTTAATTAATTTGTTTTTTTCTAATGGAAACATTTATTTTAAACTACTATGAAAATATTTAAAATTAGAATAAAAATAAAAATTACTGATTGATATGAATGTTTATAATCCCAATTACCAGCTCTAGATCAGTGAGTGAATTGTGTATCAAAAGATTTTAATAGTTTAGTTCACAAATTTGTTTTTTTCTAATTGATACATTTATTTTAAACTACTATGGAAATATTTAAAATTAGAATAAAAATAAATATTATTGATCAATTCAAATGTTTGATATCCCAATCACCAGCTCTAGATCAGTGACTAAATTGTGTATCAAAAGATTTGAATAGTTTAGTTTACAAATTTGTTTTTTTCTAATGGATACATTTATTTTAAACTACTATGAAAATATTTAAAATTTGAATTTTAAAAAAAATTTAATATTTTTGTTTACATACTTGTTTTTTCCTAATGGATACATTTATTTTAAACTACTTTAAACATATTAAAAAGTTAAATAAAAATAAAAATTGTTGATCGATTCAAATGTTTGATATTTCAATCACCAGCTGTAGATCAGTGAGTGAATAATGTATCCAAAGATTTTAATAGTTTAGTTTACAAATTTGTATTTTTCTAATGGATACATTTATTTTAAACTACTATGAAAATATTAAAAAGTTGAATAAAAATCAAAATTTTAGATCGATTCGAATGTTTGATATCTCAATCAAAAGCACTAAAGCTGTATGTAAATTTCGTCGTTAAAAAAATTTTGATATTTTAATTTACAAATTTGTTTTTTGCAAATCGATACATTTATTTTAAACTATTATGAAAATAATAAAAATTATTATAAAATTAAAAATTATTGATTGATTCGAATGTTTGATATCTCAATCACCTCTAGGGCTGGTGATTGAATAAAAATCAAGTGAGTTAATTTTGTATTAAAATATTTTAATATATTTGTTAACAAATTTGTTTTTTTCTAATGGAATCATTTGTTTTAAATTACTATGAAAATATTTAAAATAAGAATAAAAATAAAAATTATTGATCGATTCGAATGTTTGATATTCCAATAACCAGCTCTAGATCATTAACTGAATTGTGTATTAAAAGATTTTAATATTTTAGTTCACAAATTTGTTTTATTCTAATGGAAACATTTATTTTAAACTACTATGAAAATATTAAAAATTAGAATAAAAATAACAATTATTAATCCATTCAAATGTTTGATACCTCAATCACCACCTCGAGATTAGAGAGTGAATTGTTTATCAAAAGATTTTAAAAGTATAGTTTACAAAATTGTTTTTTCTAATGGATAAATTTATTTTAAACTACTATGAAAATATTAAAAATAAGAATAAAAATAAAAATTATTGATCGATTCGAATGTTTGATATTCCAATCACCAGCTTTGGATCAGTGAGTGAATTGTGTATCAAAAGATTTTAATAGTTTTGTTTACAAATTTGTTTTTGCTAATGGTACATTTATTTTAAACTACTATGAAAATATTATAAAGTTTAATATAAATCAAAATTATTGATCGATTCGAATGTTTGATATTTCAATCACCAGCTCTAGATCAAAAAGTTGAAAAAAAATCAAAATTATTTACTAGCTCTAGATCAGTGAGTGAATTGCGTATCAAAAGATTTTAATAGTTTAGTTTACAAATTTGTCTTTTTTTAATGGATACATTTATTTTAAACTACTATGAAAATATTAAAAAGTTGAATAAAAATCAAAGTTTTTGATCGATTTGAATGTTTGATATCTCAATCAAAAGCTCTAAAGCTGGATATGAATAAATTCTAAAAAAAATTATAATATATTAGCTCACAAATTGGGTTTTTCCTAATAAATACTTTTATTTTAAACTACTAAAAATAAAAATGTTTGATCGATTCGATTGTTTGATATCCCAATCACCAGCTCTAGATCAGTGAGTGAATTTTTTATCAAAAGATTTTAATAGCTTAGTTTACAAATTTGTTTTTTTCTAATTAATACATTTATTTTAAACTACTATGAAAATATTTAAAATTAGAATAAAAATAAAAATTATTGATCGATTCGAATGTTTGATATACCAATCACCAGCTCTAGATCAGCGAGTGAATTGTATATCAAAAGATTTTAATATTGTAGTTCACAAATGTGTTTTTTTCTAAAGGATACAAGTATTTTAAACTACTATTAAAATATTAAAAATTCGAATAAAAATAAAAATTATTGATCGATTCAAATGATTGATACCTCAATCACCACCTCGCGATTAGATAGTGAATTGTGTTTCAAAAGATTCGAATACTTTAGTTTACAAATTTGTTTTTTCTAATTGATAATTTTTTTTTAAACTACTATGAAAATATTAAAAATTAGGATAAAAATAAAAATTATTGATCGATTTGAAAGTTTGATATCCCAATCACCAGCTTTCTAAATCAGTGAGTGAATTGTGTATCAAAAGATTTTAATAGTTTTGTTTGCAAATTTGTTTTTTTCTAATGGTACATTTATTTTAAACTACTATGAAAATATTTAAAATTAGAATAAAAATAAAAATTAGTGTTCGCTTCGAATGTTTTATATCCCAATCACCAGCTCTAGATCAGTGAGTGAATTGTGTATCAAAAGAATTCAATATTTTGGTTAACACACTTGTTTTTTCCTAATGGATACATTTATTTTAAACTACAATGAACATATTAAGAAGTTGAATAAAAATTAAAGTTTTTGATAGATTCGAATGTTTGATATCTCAATCAAAAGCTCTAGATCAGTGAGTGAATTGTGTATCAAAATATTTTAAAAGTTATAAATTTGTTTTTTTCTAATGGATACTTTTATTTTAAACTAATATGAAAATATTTAAAATTAGAATAAAAATAAAAATTACTGATCGATTCGAATGTTTAATATCCCAATCACCAGCTCTAGATCAGCGAGTGAATTGTGTATCAAAAGATTTTAATAGTTTAGTTCACAAATTTTTTTTTCTAATTGATACATTTATTTTAAACTACTATGGAAATATATAAAATTAGAATAAAAATAAAAATTATTGATCGATTCTAATGTTTGATGTCCCAATCATCAGCCTAGATCAGTGGGTGAATTGAGTATTAAAAGATTTAAAAGATAGTTTAGTTTACAAATTTGTTTTTTTTCTAATGGATACATTTATTTTAAACTTCTATGAAAATATTAAAAATTAGAATAATAATAAAAATTATTGATCGATTCGAATGTTTGACATCTCAATCAAAAGCTCTAAAGCTGTGTGTGAATTTCATTTAAGAAATTTTTAATATTTTAGTTTACAAATTTGTTTTTTTCTAAAGGATACATTTATCTTGAACTACTATGAAAATATTTAAAATTAGGATAAAAATAAAAATTATTGATCGATTTGAAAGTTGGATATCCCAATCACCAGCTCTAAATCAGTGAGTGAATAATGTATCAAAAGATTTTAATAGTTTAGTTTACAAATTTTTTTTTTTCTAATGGATACATTTATTTTAAACTACTATGAAAATATTTAAAAGTTGAATAAAAATCAAAATTTTTGATCGATCCGAATGTTTGATATCTCAATCAAAAGCACTAAAGCTGTATGTTTTATAAAAATTTAATATTTTAGTTTACAAATTTGTTTTTTTCTAATCGAAACATTTATTTTAAACTATTATGAAAATAATAAAAATTAGAATAAATTTAAAAATTATTGATTGATTCGAATGTTTGATATCCCAATCACCAGCTCTAAATAAGTGAGTGTTTAATGTATCAAAAGATTTTAATAGTTTTGTTCACAAATTGGCTCACAAATTGGGTTTTTCCTAATAAATACTTTAATTTTAAACTACTAATAATAAAAATATTTGATCGATTCGAATGTTTAATATCCCAATCACCAGCTCTAGATCAGTGAATGAATTTTTTATCAAAAGATTTTAATAGCTTAGTTTACAAATTTGTTTTTTCTAAGGGATAAATTTATTTTAAACTACTATGAAAATATTAAAAATTAGAATAAAAATAAAAATTTTTGATCAATTCGAATATTTGATATTCCAATCACCAGCTCTAGATCAGTGAGTGAATTGTGTATCAAAAGATTTTAATAGTATAGTTTACAAATTTGTTTTTTCTAATGGATAAATTTATTTTAAACTACTATGAAAAAATTAAAAATTAGAATAAAAATAAAAATTATTGATCGATTTGAATGTTTGATATCTCAATCACCAGCTCTGGATCAGTGAGTGAATTTTGTATCAAAAGATTTTAATAATTTTGTTTACAAATTTGTTTTTTCTAATGGTACATTTACTTTAAACTACTATGAAAATATTAGAAAGTTTAATGTAAATCAAAATTATTGATCGATTCGAATGTTTGATATTTCAATCACACAGCTCTAGATCAAAAAGTTGAAAAAAAAATCAAAATTATTTACCAGCTCTAGATCAGTGAATGAATTGTGTATCAAAAGATTTTAATAGTTTAGTTTACAAATTTGTTTTTTTCTAATGGATATATTTATTGTAAACTACTATGAAAATATTAAAAAGTTGAATAAAAATCAAAGTTTTTGATCGACTCGAATTTTTGATATCTCAATCAAAAGCTCTAAAGCTGGGTATGAATAAATTCTAAAACAAAATATAATATATTAGCTCACAAATTGGGGTTTTCCTAATAAATGCTTTTATTTTAATCTACTAATAATAAAATTTTTTGATCGATTCGAATGTTTGATATCCCAATCACCAGCTCTAGATCAGTGAGTGAATTGTTTATCAAAAGATTTTAATATTTTAGTTCACAAATTTGTTTTTTTCTAATGGATACATGTATTTTAAACTACTATGAAAATATTAAAAATTAGAATAAAAATAAAAATTATTGATCGATTCAAATGTTTGATACCTCAATTACCACCTCGAGATTAGAGAGTGAATTGTGTATCAAAAGATTTGAATAGTTTAGTTTACAAATTTGTTTTTTCTAATAGATAAATTTATTTTAAACTACTATGAAAATATTAAAAATTAGGATAAAAATAAAAATTATTGATCGATTTGAAAGTTTGATATCCCAATCACCAGCTCTAAATCAGTGAGTGAATTGTGTATCAAAAGATTTTAATAGTTTAGTTTACAAATTTGTTTTTTTTTTCTAATGGATACATTTATTTTAAACAACTATGAAAATATTAAAAATTATAATAAAATTAAAAATTATTGGTCTTTTCGAATGTTTGATACCCCAATCACCAGCTCAAGGTCAGTGAGTGAATTTTGTATCAAAATATTTTAATAGTTTAGTTTATTAATTTGTTTTTTTCTAATGGAAACATTTATTTTAAACTACTATGAAAATATTTAAAATTAGAATAAAAATAAAAATTACTGATTGATATGAATGTTTATAATCCCAATTACCAGCTCTAGATCAGTGAGTGAATTGTGTATCAAAAGATTTTAATAGTTTAGTTCACAAATTTGTTTTTTTCTAATTGATACATTTATTTTAAACTACTATGGAAATATTTAAAATTAGAATAAAAATAAATATTATTGATCAATTCAAATGTTTGATATCCCAATCACCAGCTCTAGATCAGTGACTAAATTGTGTATCAAAAGATTTGAATAGTTTAGTTTACAAATTTGTTTTTTTCTAATGGATACATTTATTTTAAACTACTATGAAAATATTTAAAATTTGAATTTTAAAAAAAATTTAATATTTTTGTTTACATACTTGTTTTTTCCTAATGGATACATTTATTTTAAACTACTTTAAACATATTAAAAAGTTAAATAAAAATAAAAATTGTTGATCGATTCAAATGTTTGATATTTCAATCACCAGCTGTAGATCAGTGAGTGAATAATGTATCCAAAGATTTTAATAGTTTAGTTTACAAATTTGTATTTTTCTAATGGATACATTTATTTTAAACTACTATGAAAATATTAAAAAGTTGAATAAAAATCAAAATTTTAGATCGATTCGAATGTTTGATATCTCAATCAAAAGCACTAAAGCTGTATGTAAATTTCGTCGTTAAAAAAATTTTGATATTTTAATTTACAAATTTGTTTTTTGCAAATCGATACATTTATTTTAAACTATTATGAAAATAATAAAAATTATTATAAAATTAAAAATTATTGATTGATTCGAATGTTTGATATCTCAATCACCTCTAGAGCTGGTGATTGAATAAAAATCAAGTGAGTTAATTTTGTATTAAATTTTTTAATAGATTTGTTAACAAATTTGTTTTTTTCTAATGGAATCATTTGTTTTAAATTACTATGAAAATATTTAAAATAAGAATAAAAATAAAAATTATTGATCGATTCGAATGTTTGATATTCCAATCACCAGCTCTAGATCATTAACTGAATTGTGTATTAAAAGATTTTAAAATTTTAGTTCACAAATTTGTTTTATTCTAATGGAAACATTTATTTTAAACTACTATGAAAATATTAAAAATTAGAATAAAAATAACAATTATTAATCCATTCAAATGTTTGATACCTCAATCACCACCTCGAGATTAGAGAGTGAATTGTTTATCAAAAGATTTTAAAAGTATAGTTTACAAAATTGTTTTTTCTAATGGATAAATTTATTTTAAACTACTATGAAAATATTAAAAATAAGAATAAAAATAAAAATTATTGATCGATTCGAATGTTTGATATTCAAATCACCAGCTCTGGATCAGTGAGTTAATTGTGTATCAAAAGATTTTAATAGTTTTGTTTACAAATTTGTTTTTTTCTAATGGTACATTTATTTTAAACTACTATGAAAATATTATAAAGTTTAATATAAATCAAAATTATTGATCGATTCGAATGTTTGATATTTCAATCACCAGCTCTAGATCAAAAAGTTGAAAAAAAATCAAAATTATTTACTAGCTCTAGATCAGTGAATGGATTGCGTATCAAAAGATTTTAATAGTTTAGTTTACAAATTTGTCTTTTTTTAATGGATACATTTATTTTAAACTACTATGAAAATATTAAAAAGTTGAATAAAAATCAAAGTTTTTGATCGATTTGAATGTTTGATATCTCAATCAAAAGCTCTAAAGCTGGATATGAATAAATTCTAAAAAAAATTATAATATATTTGCTCACAAATTGGGTTTTTCCTAATAAATACTTTTATTTTAAACTACTAAAAATAAAAATGTTTGATCGATTCGAATGTTTGATATCCCAATCACCAGCTCTAGATCAGTGAGTGAATTTTTTATCAAAAGATTTTAATAGCTTAGTTTACAAATTTGTTTTTTTCTAATTAATACATTTATTTTAAACTACTATGAAAATATTTAAAATTAGAATAAAAATAAAAATTATTGATCGATTCGAATGTTTGATATTCCAATCACCAGCTCTAGATCAGCGAGTGAATTGTATATCAAAAGATTTTAATATTGTAGTTCACAAATGTGTTTTTTTCTAAAGGATACAAGTATTTTAAACTACTATTAAAATATTAAAAATTAGAATTAAAATAAAAATTATTGATCGATTCAAATGATTGATACCTCAATCACCACCTCGAGATTAGATAGTGAATTGTGTTTCAAAAGATTCGAATACTTTAGTTTACAAATTTATTTTCTAATTGATAAATTTTTTTTAAACTACTATGAAAATATTAAAAATTAGGATAAAAATAAAAATTATTGATCGATTTGAAAGTTAGATATCCCAATCACCAGCTCTAGATCAGTGAGTGAATTGTGTATCAAAAGAATTCAATATTTTGGTTAACACACTTGTTTTTTCCTAATGGATACATTTATTTTAAACTACAATGAACATATTAAGAAGTTGAATAAAAATCAAAATTGTTGATCGATTCAAATGTTTGATATTTCAATCACCAGCTGCAGAACAGTGAGTGAATTGTGTATCAAAAGATTTTAATAGTATAGTTTACAAATTTGTATTTATCTTATGGATACATATATTTTAAACTACTATGAAAATATTAAAAATTAGAATTAATATAAAAATTATTGATCAATGAGAATGTTTGATATCCCAATCACCAGCTCTAGATAAGTGAGTGAATTGTGTATTAAAATGTTTTAATAGTTTTGTTTACAAATTTGTTTTTTTCCAATGGATACAATTATTTTAAACTACTATGAGAATATTAAAAATTAGAATAAAAATAAAAATTATTGATCGATTCTAATGTTTGATATCCCAATCATCAGCCAAGATCAGTGGGTGAATTGAGTATTAAAAGATTTAAATAGTTTAGTTTACAAATTTGTTTTTTTCTAATGGATTCATTTATTTTAAACAACTATGAAAATATTTAAAATAAGAATTTTAAAAATAATTTAATATTTTGGTTTACACACTTGTTTTTTCCTAATGGATACAATTATTTTAAACTACTATGAAAATATTAAAAAGTTGTATAAAAATCAAAATTGTTGATCGATTCAAATGTTTGATATTTCAATTACCAACTCAGTGAATGAATTTTGTATCAAAAGATTTGAATAGTTTAGTTTACAAATTTGTTTTTTTTCTAATATATACATTTATTTTAAACTACTATGAAAATATTAAAAATTAGAATAAAAATTAAATATATTTATCGATTCGAATGTATGATATCCCAATCACCAGTTCTAGATCAGTGAGTGAATTGTGTATCAAAAGATTTTAAAATTTTAGTTAACAAATTTGTTTTTTCCTAATCGATACATTTATTTTAAACTACTATGAAAATGTTAAAAATTAAAATAAAAATAAAAATTATTTATCGGTTTGAATGTTAGATATCCCAATCACCAGCTCTAAATCAGTGATTGAATTGTGTATCAAAAGGTTTTAATAATTTAGTTTACAAATTTGTTTTTTTCTAATGGATTCATTTATTTTAAACTACTATGAAAATATTTAAAATAAGAATTTTAAAAATAATTCAATATTTTGGTTTACACACTTGTTTTTTCCTAATGGATACATTTATTTTAAACTACTATGAACATATTAAAAAGTTGAATAAAAATCAAAATTGTTGATCGATTCAAATGTTTGATATTTCAATCACCAGCTGTAGATAAGTAAGTGAATTGTGTATCAAAAGATTTTAATAGTTTAGTTTACAAATTTGTTTTTTTCTAATGGATACATTTATTTTAAACTTCTATGAAAATATTAAAAATTAGAATAATAATAAAAATTATTGATCGATTCGAATGTTTGACATCTCAATCAAAAGCTCTAAAGCTGTGTGTGAATTTCATTAAAGAAATTTTTAATATTTTAGTTTACAAATTTGTTTTTTTCTAAAGGATACATTTATTTTGAACTACTATGAAAATATTTAAAATTAGAATAAAAATAAAAACTATTGGTCGATTCGAATGTTTGATATCCCAATCACCAGCCCTAGATCAGTGAGTGAATTGTGTATCAAAAGGTTTTATTATTTTAGCTTAAAAATTTGTTTTTTTCTAATGGATACATTTATTTTAAACTAATAAGAAAATAATAAAAATTGGAATAAAAACAAAAATTATTGATCGATTCGAATGATTGATATTTCAATCACCAGCCCTAGATCAGTGAGTGAATTGTGAATCAAAAGATTTTAATAGTATAGTTTACAAATTTGTTTTTTCTAATGGATAAATTTATTTTCAACTACTATGAAAATATTAAAAATTAGAATAAAAATAAAAACTATAGATCGATTCAAATGTTTGATACCTCAATCACCAGCTCGAGATTAGAGAGTGAATGTATCAAAAAATTGTAATAGTTTAGTTTACAAATTTGTTTTTTCTAATGGATAAAATTATTATAAACTACTATAAAAATATTAAAAATTAGAATAAAAATAAAAATTATTGATCGATTTGAAAGTTTGATATCCCAATCACCAGCTCTAAATCAGTAAGTGAATTGTGTATCAAAAGATTTTAATAGTTTTGTTTGCAAATTTGTTTTTTTCTAATGGTACATTTATTTTAAACTACTATGAAAATATTTAAAATTAGAATAAAAATAAAAATAAGTGTTCGCTTCGAATGTTTTATATCCCAATCACCAGCTCTAGATCAGTGAGTGAATTGTGTATCAAAAGAATTCAATATTTTGGTTAACACACTTGTTTTTTCCTAATGGATACATTTATTTTAAACTACAATGTACATATTAAGAAGTTGAATAAAAATTAAAGTTTTTGATTGATTCGAATGTTTGATATCTCAATCAAAACTCTAGATCAGTGAGTGAATTGTGTATCAAAATATTTTAATAGTTATAAATTTGTTTTTTTCTAATGGATACATTTATTTTAAACTAATATGAAAATATTTAAAATTAGAATAAAAATAAAAATTACTGATCGATTCGAATGTTTTATATCCCAATCACCAGCTCTAGATCAGTGGGTGAATTGAGTGTTAAAAGATTTTAATAGTTTAGTTTACAAATTTGTTTTTTTCTAATGGATACATTTATTTTAAACTACAATGAAAATATTTAAAATTAGAATTTTAAAAAGAATTTAATATTTTTGTTTACACACTTGTTTTTTCCTAATGGACACATTTATTTTAAACTACTATAAACATTTTAAAAAGTTGAATAAAAATCAAAATTGTTTTGATAAAAAATTTGTTTTTTTTCTAATGGATACATATATTTTGAAGTACTATGAAAATATTTAAAAGATGAATAAAAATCAAAATTTTTGATCGATCCGAATGTTTGATATCTCAATCAAAAGCACTAAAGCTGTATGTTTTATAAAAATTTAATATTTTAGTTTACAAATTTGTTTTTTTCTAATCGAAACATTTATTTTAAACTATTATGAAAATAATAAAAATTATAATAAATTTAAAAATTATTGATTGATTCGAATGTTTGATATCCCAATCACCAGCTCTAAATCAGTGAGTGTTTAATGCATCAAAAGATTTTAATAGTTTTGTTAACAAATTATTTTTTTTCTAATGGATACATATATTTTGAAGTACTATGAAAATATTGTAAATTAGAATAAAAATAAAAATTGCAGATCGATTCGATTGTTTTTTTCTAATCGATACATTCACTTTAAACAACTATGAAAATATTAAAAATTAGAATAAAAATAAAAATTATTTGTCGATTCGAATGTTTGATATTCCAATCACCAGCTCTAGATCAGTGAGTGAATTTTGTATCAAAAGATTTTAATAGTTTGGTTTACAAATTAAATTTTTCCTAATCTAAACATTTATTTTAAACTGCTATGAATATATTAAAAATTAGAATTAATATAAAAATTAATTATCGATTTGAATGTTTGATATCCCAATCACCAGCTCTGGATCACTGAGTGAATTGTGTATTAAAAGATTTTAATATTTTAGTTAACAAATTTGTTTTTTCCTAATCGATACATTTATTTTTAGCTACTATGAAAATATTAAAAATTAGAATAAAAATAAAAATTATTGATCGATTCGAATGTTTAACATCCCAATCACCAGGTCTAAATCAGTCAGTGAATTGTTTATTAAAACATTTTAATATTTTAGTTTAAAAACTTGTTTTTTCCTAATAGATACATTTATTTTTAACTACTATGAACATATTAAAAAGTTGATTAAAATTCAATATTTTTGATCGATTTTAATGTTTGATATCCCAATCACTAGCTGTTGATCAGTGAGTGAATTGTGTATCAAAAGATTTTAATAGTTTAGTTTACAAATTTGTTTTTTTTTCTAATGGATACATTTATTTTAAACTACTATGCAAATATTTAAAATTAGAACAAAAATAAAAATTATTGATTGATTCGAATGTTTGATATACTTACCACTAGGTCAAGATCAGTCAGTGAATTGTGTATCAAAAGATTTTAATATTTTAGTTTACAAACTTGTTTTTTCCAAATTTATACATTTATTTTAAAATACTATGAACATATTAAAAAATTGAATAAAAATCAAAATTATTGATCAATGCGAATGTTTGATATCTCAATCACCAGCTCTAGATCAGTGAGTGAATTGTGTATCAAAAGATTTTAATAGTTTGGTTTACAAATTTAATTTTTCCTAATCGAAACATTTATTTTAAACTGCTATGCAAATATTAAAAATGAGAATAAATATAAAAATTAATGATCGATTCGAATGTTCGATATCCCAATCACCAGCTCTAGATCACTGAGTGAATTGTGTATCAAAAGATTTGAATAGTTTAGTTTACAAATTTGTTTTTGTCTAATGGATACATTTATTTTAAACTGCTATGAAAATATTAAAAATAAGAATAAAAATAATAATTATTAATCGATTCGAATGTTTGATATCCCAATCACCAGCTCTAGTTCAACGAGTGAATTGTGTATCAAAAGATTTTAATAGTTTAGTTTACAAATTTGTTTTTTTCTAATGGATACATTTATTTTGAACTACAATGAAAATATTATAAATTAGAATAAAAATAAATATTATTAATCAATGCGAATGTTTTATATCATTTATTTAATTTCCTTTGAAAAAATTAAAAATTAGAATAAAAATAAAAATTATTGATCGATTTGAATGTTTGATATCCCAAACACTAGCTCTAACACAGTGGGTGGATTGTGTATCAAAAGATTTTAATAGTTTAGTTTACAAATTTATTTTTTTCTAATGGATACATTTATTTTAAACTACTATGAAAATATTAAAAATTAGAATAAAAATAAAAATTATTGATCGTTTCGAAAAACAAAAATTATTGATTGATTTAAATGTTTTATATTCCAATCACCAGCTCTTGATCAGTGAAAGAATCGTGTATCAAAATATTTTTTAGTTTACAAATTTGTTTTTATCTAATTGATACATTTATTTTAAACTCCTATGAAAATATTAAAAATTAGAATAAAAATAGAAATTATTGATCGATTCAAATGTTTGATATCACAATCATTAGCTCTAGATTAGTGAGTGAATTGCGTATCAAAACATTTTAATAGTTAAGTTTACAAATTTGTTTTTTTCTAATGGAAACATTTATTTTAAACTACTATGAAAATATTGAAAATTAGAATAAAAATAATAATTATTGATCGATTTAAATGTTTGGTAATTCAATCACCAGCTCTTGATCTGTGAAAGAATTGTGTATCAAAAGATTTTAGTATTTTAGTTTACAAATTAATTTTTTTTTCTAATGGAAACATTTATTTTAAACTACTATGAAAATTTTAAAAATTAGAATAAATATAAAAATTAATGATCGATTCGAATGTTTGATATCCCAATCACCAGCTCTAATTCACTGAGTGAATTTTGTATCAAAAGATTTTAATATTTTAGTTTAAAAATTGGTTTTTTCCTAATCGAAACATTTATTTAAAACTACTATGAAAATATTAATAATTAGAATAAAAATAAAAATTATTTATCGATTCAAATGTTTGATATCCCAATCACCACCTCTAGATCACTGAGTGAATTGTGTAAGATTTTAATAGTTTAGTTTACAAATTTGTTTTTTTTCTAATCGATACATTTATTTTAAACTACTATGAAAATATTAAAAAATAGAATAAAAATAAAAATTATTTATCGATTCGAATGTCTAATTACCCAATCACTAGTTTTAGATCAGTGAGTGAATTGTGTTTAAAAAGATATTAATAGTTTAGTTTACAAATTTGTTTTTTCTAATGGATACATTTATTTTAAACTTCTATGAAAATATCTAAAATTAAAATAAAAATAAAAATAATTGATTGATTCGAAAGTTTGACATCCCAATTACTAGCTCTAGATCATTGAGTGAATTGTGTATTAAAAGATTTTAATAGTTTAGTTTACAAATTTGTTTTTTTCTAATGGATAAATTTATTTTAAACAACTATGAAAATATCTAAATTTAAAATAAAAATAAAAATAATTGATTGATTCGAATAATTGACATCCCAATTACTAGCTCTAGATCAATGAGTGAATTGCGTATCAAAAGATTTTAATAGTATGGTTTACAAATTTAATTTTTACTAATCGAAACATTTATTTTAAATTGCTATGAAAATATTAAAAATTAGAATAAATATAAAAATTAATGATCGATTCGAATGTTTGATATCCCAATCACCAGCTCCAGATCACTGAGTGAATTGTGTATACAAAATTTTATTAGTTTAGTTAACAAATTTGTTTTTTCCTAATCAAAACATTTATTTAAAACTACTATGAAAATATTAATAATTAGAATAAAAATAAAAATTATTTATCGATTCAAATGTTTGATATCCCAATCACCAGCATAAGATCAGTCAGTGAATTGTGTATCAAAAGATTTTAATAATTTAGCTTAAAAACCTGTTTTTTCCTAATGGATACATTTATTTTAAACTACTATGAACATAATAAAAAGTTGAATAAAAATCAAAATTTTTTATCGATTCAAATGTTTGATATTTCAATCACTAGCTGTAGATCAGTGAATGAATTGTGTATCAAAAGATTTGAATAGTTTAGTTTCCAAATTTGTTTTTTTGTAATCGATACATTTATTTTAAACTACTATGAAAATATAAAAAATGAGAATAAAAATAAAAATTACTGATCGATTCGAATGTTTGATATCCCAATCACCAGCTCTAGATCAGTGAGTGAATTGTGTATCAAAAGATTTTAATATTTTAGTTTACAAACTTGTTTTTTCCTAATGGATACATTTATTTTAAAATAATATGAACATATTAAAAAACTGAATAAAAATCAAAATTATTGATCAATGCGAATGTTTGATATCTCAGTCACCAGCTCTAGATCAGCGAGTGAATTGTGTATCAAAAGATTTTAATAGTTTGGTTTACTAATTTAATTTGTCCTAATCGAACCATTTTTTTTAAACTGTTATGAAAATATTAAAAATTAGAATAAATATAAAAATTAATGATCGATTCGAATGTTTGATATCCCAATCACCAGCTCTAGATCAGTGAGTGAATTGTGTATCAAAAGATTTTAATATTTTAGTTTACAAATTTGTTTTTTCCTAATCGAAACATTTATTTAAAACAACTATGAAAATATTAATAATTAGAATAAAAATAAAAATTGTTTATCGATTCAAATGTTTGATATCCCAATCACCAGCTCTAGATCAGTGAGTGAATTGTGTATCAAAAGATTTTTATAGTTTAGTTTACAAATTTGTATTTTTCTAATGAATATATTTATTTTAAACTACTATGAAAATATTAAAAAATAGAATAAAAATAAAAATTATTGATCAATGCGAATGTTTGATATCCCAATCACCAGCTCTATATCAGTGAGTGAAATGTGTATTAATAGTTTTTAATAGTTTAGTTTACAAATTTGTTTTTTCTTAATGATACATTTATTTTAAACTACTATGAAAATATTAAAAGTTAGAATAAAAATAAAAATTATTGATCATTTCGAATGTTTGCCGTCCCAGTCACCATCTCTAAAACAGTAAATGAATTGTGTATCAAAAAATTTTAATAGTTTAGTTTACAAATTTTTTTTTTCTAATGGATACATTTATTTTAAACAACTATGAAAATATCTAAAATTAGAATAAAAATAAAAATTATTGTTTGATTAAAATGTTTAATATCCCAATCACTAGGTCTATATCAGTGAGTGAATTGTGTATCAAAAGTTTTTTATAGTTTAGTTTACAAATTTGATTTTCCTTATTGATACTTTTATTTTAAACTACTATGAAAATATTAAAAATTAGAATTAAAATAAAAATTATTGATCGTTTCTAATGTTTGACATTCCTATCATTAGCTCTAAAACAGTGAGTGAATTGTGTATAAAAAGATTTTAATAGTTTAGTTTACAAATTTGTTTTTTTTCTAATATATACATTTATATTAAACTATTATGAAAATATTAAAAATTATAATAAAAATAGAAACTATTGATTGATTCGGATGTTTGACATCCCAGTTACCAGCTCTATATTAGTGAGTGAATTGTGTATCAAAAGATTATAATAGTTCAGATACATTTATTTTAAACTACTATGAAAATATTAAAAATTAAAATAAAATAAAAAATATTGATCATTGCGAATGTTTGATATCCCAATCACCAGCTCTAGATCACTGAGTGAATTGAGTATCAAAAGTTTAATAGATTAGTTTACAAATTTGTTTTTTTTTCTAATGGATACATTTGTTTTAAACTACTATGAAAATATTAAAAATTATAATAAAAATAAAAATTATTGATCTATTCGAAAGTTTGATATCCCAATCACCAGATCTTGATCAGTGAGTGAATTGTGTATCAAAAGATTTTAATAGTTTAGTTAACAAATTTTTTTTTGTCTAATTGATAAATTTATTTTAAACTTCTATGAAAATAATTAAAATTAGAATTAAAATAAAAATTATTGATCTATTCGAATGTTTGACATCCGATTTACCAGCCCTATATCAGTGAGTGAATTGTTTATCAAAAGATTTGAATAGTTTAGTTTACAAATTTGTTTTTTTCTAATCAATACATTTATTTTAAACTACTATGAAAATATTAAAAATTAGAATAAAAATTAAAATTATTGATTTATTCGAATGTTTGATATCCCAATCACCAGCCCAATCTAGATCACTGAGTGAATTGTGTATCAAAAGATTTAAATATTTTAGTTAACAAATTTGTTTTTTCCTAATCGAAACATTTCTTTAAAACTACTATGAAAATATTAATAATTAGAATAAAAATAAAAATTGTTAATCGATTCAAATGTTTGATATCCCAATCACCAGCTCTAGATCAGTGAGTGAATTGTGTATCAAAAGATTTTAATAGTTTAGTTTACAAATTTGTTTTTTTTCTAATGGATACATTTATTTTAAAATACTATGAAAATATTAAAAATTAGAATAAAAATAAAAATTATTGCTCGTTTCGAATGTTTGATATCCCAATCACTTGCTCTAGATCAGTGAGTGAATTGTGTATCAAGAGATTTTAATAGTTTAGTTTACAAATTTGTTTTTTTTCTAATCGATACATTTATTTTAAACAACTATAAAAATATTAAAAATCAGAAAAAAAATAAAAATTATTGATTGATTTGAAGGTTTTATATCCCAATCACCAGCTCTTGATCAGTAAGTGAATCGTGTATCAAAATATTTAAATAGTTTTGTTTACAAATTTGTTTTTTTCTAATTGATACATTTATTTTAAAGAACTATGAAAATAATTAAAATTAAAATAAAAATAAAAACTATCGATTGATTCGAATGTTTGACATCCCATTTACCAGCCCTAGATCAGTGAGTGAATTGTGTATCAAAAGATTTTAATAGTTTAGTTTACAAATTTGTTTTTTTCTAATGGATATATTTATTTTAAACTACTATACAAATATTAAAATATAGAATAAAAATAAAAATTATTGATCAATGCGAATGTTTGATATCCCAATCACCAGCTCTATATCAGTGAGTGAATTGTGTATTAATAGTTTTTAATAGTTTAGTTTACAAATTTGTTTTTTCTTAATGATACATTTATTTTAAACTACTATGAAAATATTAAAAATTAGAATAAAAATAAAAATTATTGATCATTTCGAATGTTTGCCGTCCCAATCACCATCTCTAAAACAGTAAATGAATTGTGTATCAAAAAATTTTAATAGTTTGGTTTACAAATTTTTTTTTTCTAATGGATACATTTATTTTAAACAACTATGAAAATATCTAAAATTAGAATAAAAATAAAAATTATTGTTTGATTAAAATATTTGATATCCCAATCACTAGCTCTATATCAGTGAGTGAATTGTGTATCAAAAGTTTTTTATAGTTTAGTTTACAAATTTGGTTTTCCTTAATGATACTTTTATTTTAAACTACTATGAAAATATTAAAAATTAGAATTAAAATAAAAATTATTGATCGTTTCTAATGTTTGACATCCCTATCATTAGCTCTAAAACAGTGAGTGAATTGTGTATCAAAAGATTTTAATAGTTTAGTTTACAAATTTTTTTTTCCTTATATATACATTTATTTTAAACTATTATGAAAATATTAAAAATTATAATAAAAATAGAAATTATTGATTGATTCGGATGTTTGACATCCCAGTTACCAGCTCTAGATCAGTGAGTGAATTGTGTATCAAAAGATTATAATAGTTCAGATACATTTATTTTAAACTACTATGAAAATATTAATAATTAGAATAAAAATAAAAATTGTTTATCGATTCAAATGTTTGATATCCCAATCACCAGCTCTAGATCACTGAGTGAATTGAGTATCAAAAGTTTAATAGGTTAGTTTACAAATTTGTTTTTTTTTCTAATGGATACATTTGTTTTAAACTACTATGAAAATATTAAAAATTATAATAAAAATAAAAATTATTGATCTATTCGAAAGTTTGATATCCCAATCACCAGATCTAGATCAGTGAGTGAATTGTGTATCAAAAGATTTTAATAGTTTAGTTTACAAATTTTTTTTTGTCTAATTGATAAATTTATTTTAAACTTCTATGAAAATAATTAAAATTAGAATTAAAATAAAAATTATTGATCTATTCGAATGTTTGACATCCCATTTACCAGCCCTAGATCAGTGAGTGAATTGTGTATCAAAAGATTTGAATAGTTTAGTTTACAAATTTGTTTTTTTCTAATCAATACATTTATTTAAAACTACTATGAAAATATTAAAAATTAGAATAAAAATTAAAATTATTGATCGTTTCGAATGTTTGATATCCCAATCACCAGCCCAATCTAGATCACTGAGTGAATTGTGTATCAAAAGATTTTAATATTTTAGTTAACAAATTTGTTTTTTCCTAATCGAAACATTTCTTTAAAACTACTATGAAAATATTAATAATTAGAATAAAAATAAAAATTATTGATCTATTCGAATGTTTGATATCCCAATCACTAACTCTAGATCAGTGAAAGAATTTTGTATCAAAAGATTTTAATAGTTTAGTTTACAAATTTTTTTTTCTTATGGATACATTTATTTTAAACTACAATGAAAATATTAAAAATTCGAATAAAAATAAAAATTATTGTTCGATTCGAATGTTTGATACCCCAATTACCAGCTCTAGATCATTGAGTGGATTTTGTATCAAAAGATCTTAATAGCTTAGTTTACAAATTGGTTTTTTTATAATGAATACATTTATTTTAAACTACTATGAAATATTAAAAATTAGAATAAAAATAAAAATTATTGATTGATTCGAATTTTTGATATCCTAATCACTAAGTCTAGATCAGTCAGTGAATTGTGTATCAAAAGTTTTAATATTTTAGTTTACAAACTTGTTTGTAACAAGTTTAAACAATTGTCCTAATGGATACATTTATTTTAAAATACTATGAACATATTAAAAAATTGAATAAAAATCAAAATTATTGATCGATTCAAATGTTTGATATTTCATTCACCAGCTGCAGATAAGTTAGTGAATTGTGTACCAAAAGATTTTAATAGTATAGTTTACAAATTAGTTTTTTTCTAATAGATACATTTATTTTAAACTACTTTGAAAATATTAATAAGTTGAATAAAAATAAAAATTTTTGATCGATTCGAATATTTAATATCTCAATCGAAGGCTCTAAAGCTGTGTGTAAATTTCGTCTAAAAATTTTTTAATATTTTAGTTTACAAATTTGTTTTTTCCTAATCGATACATTTATTTTAAACTACTATGAAAATGTTAAAAATTGGAATAAATATAAAAATTAATGATCGTTTCGAATGGTTAATATCCCAATCACCAGCTCTAGATCACTGAGTAAGTTAAGTATCAAAAAATTTTAATATTTTAGTTTACAAATTTGTTTTTTTTTCTAATGAATACATTTATTATAAACTACTATGAAAATATTAAAAATTAGAATAAAAATAAAAATTATTGATCTATTCGAAAGATTGATATCCCAATCACCAGCTCTAGATTAGTGAGTGAATTTTGTATCAAAAGATTTTAATAGTTTTGTTTACAAATTGGTTTATTTGTAATAACCATAAATTGGTTTCAAAACATTTTAATAGTTTAGTTTACAAATTTATTTTTTTCTAATGGAAACATTTATTTTAAACTACTATGAAAATATTGAACTTTAGAATAAAAATAAAAATTATTGATCGATTCAAATGTTTGGTAACTCAATCACCACCTCTTGATCAGTGAGTGAATTGTGTATCAAAAGGTTTTAATATTTAAGTTTACAAATTAATTTTTTTTTCCAATGGAAATATTTATTTTAAACTACTATGAAAATATTTAAAATTAGAATAAAAATAAAAATTATTGATCGATTCAAATGTATGATACCTCAATCACCAGCCCTAGATCAGTGAGTGAATTGTGTATCAAAAGATTTGAATAGTTTAGTTTACAAATTTGTTTTATCAAATGGATAAATTTATTTTAATTTTCTATGAAATATTAAAAATTAGAATAAAAATAAAAATTATAGATCGACTTGAATGTTATATATCCCAATCACCAGCTCTAGATCAGTGAGTGAAATTGTGTATCAAAAGATTTTAATATTTTAGTTTACAAATTTGTTTTTTTAATGGATACATTTATTTTAAAATACTATGAACATATTAAAAAGTTGAATAAAAATCAAAGTTATTGATCAATGGGAATGTTTGATATCCCAATCACCAGCTCTAGATCACTGAGTGAATTGTGTATCAAAAGATTTTAATATTTTAGTATACAAATTGGTTTTTTCGTAATCAAAACATTTATTTAAAACTACTATGAAAATATTAATATTTAGAATAAAAATAAAAATTATTTATCGATTCAAATGTTTGATATCCCAATCACCACCTCTAGGTCACTGAGTGAATTGTGTATCAAAAGATTTTAATAGTTTAGTTTACAAATTTGTTTTTTTTCTAATGGATACATTTATTTTAAACTACTATGAAAATATTAAAAATTAGAATAAAAATAAATATTATTGATCAATGCGAATGTTTGATATCCCAATCACCAGCTCTAGATCAGTGATTGAATTGTGTATCAAAAGATTTTAATAGTTAAGATACATTTATTTTAAATTACTATGAAAATATTAAAAATTAAAATAAAATTAAAAATTATAGATCATTGCTAATGTTTGATATCCCAATCACCAGCTCTAGATCAGCGAGTGAATTGTGTATCAAAAGATTTGAATAGTTTAGTTTACAAATTTGTTTTTTTCTAATCAATACATTTATTTTAAACTACTATGAAAATATTAAAAATTAGAATAAAAATAAAAAATATTTGTCGATTCGAATGTTTGGTATCCCAATCACCTGCTCTAGATCAGTGAGTGAATTGTGTATCAAAAGATTTTAATAGTATGGTTTACAAATTTAATTTTTCCTAATCGAAACATTTATTTTAAACTGCTATGAAAATATTAAAAATTAGAATAAAAATAAAAATTATTGCTCGTTTCGAATGTTTGATATCCCAATCACCAGCTCTAGATCAGTGAGTGAATTGTGTATCAAGAGATTTTAATAGTTTAGTTTACAAATTTGTTTTTTTTCTAATCGATACATTTATTTTAAACAACTATAAAAATATTAAAAATCAGAAAAAAAATAAAAATTATTGATTGATTTGAAGGTTTTATATCCCAATCACCAGCTCTTGATCAGTAAGTGAATCGTGTATCGAAATATTTAAATAGTTTTGTTTACAAATTTGTTTTTTTCTAATTGATACATTTATTTTAAAGAACTATGAAAATAATTAAAATTAAAATAAAAATAAAAACTATCGATTGATTCGAATGTTTGACATCCCATTTACCAGCCCTAGATCAGTGAGTGAATTGTGTATCAAAAGATTTTAATAGTTTAGTTTACAAATTTGTTTTTTTCTAATGGATATATTTATTTTAAACTACTATACAAATATTAAAATATAGAATAAAAATAAAAATTATTGATCAATGCGAATGTTTGATATCCCAATCACCAGCTCTATATCAGTGAGTGAATTGTGTATTAATAGTTTTTAATAGTTTAGTTTACAAATTTGTTTTTTCTTAATGATACATTTATTTTAAACTACTATGAAAATATTAAAAATTAGAATAAAAATAAAAATTATTGATCATTTCGAATGTTTGCCGTCCCAATCACCATCTCTAAAACAGTAAATGAATTGTGTATCAAAAAATTTTAATAGTTTGGTTTACAAATTTTTTTTTTCTAATGGATACATTTATTTTAAACAACTATGAAAATATCTAAAATTAGAATAAAAATAAAAATTATTGTTTGATTAAAATATTTGATATCCCAATCACTAGCTCTATATCAGTGAGTGAATTGTGTATCAAAAGTTTTTTATAGTTTAGTTTACAAATTTGGTTTTCCTTAATGATACTTTTATTTTAAACTACTATGAAAATATTAAAAATTAGAATTAAAATAAAAATTATTGATCGTTTCTAATGTTTGACATCCCTATCATTAGCTCTAAAACAGTGAGTGAATTGTGTATCAAAAGATTTTAATAGTTTAGTTTACAAATTTTTTTTTCCTTATATATACATTTATTTTAAACTATTATGAAAATATTAAAAATTATAATAAAAATAGAAATTATTGATTGATTCGGATGTTTGACATCCCAGTTACCAGCTCTAGATCAGTGAGTGAATTGTGTATCAAAAGATTATAATAGTTCAGATACATTTATTTTAAACTACTATGAAAATATTAATAATTAGAATAAAAATAAAAATTGTTTATCGATTCAAATGTTTGATATCCCAATCACCAGCTCTAGATCACTGAGTGAATTGAGTATCAAAAGTTTAATAGGTTAGTTTACAAATTTGTTTTTTTTTCTAATGGATACATTTGTTTTAAACTACTATGAAAATATTAAAAATTATAATAAAAATAAAAATTATTGATCTATTCGAAAGTTTGATATCCCAATCACCAGATCTAGATCAGTGAGTGAATTGTGTATCAAAAGATTTTAATAGTTTAGTTTACAAATTTTTTTTTGTCTAATTGATAAATTTATTTTAAACTTCTATGAAAATAATTAAAATTAGAATTAAAATAAAAATTATTGATCTATTCGAATGTTTGACATCCCATTTACCAGCCCTAGATCAGTGAGTGAATTGTGTATCAAAAGATTTGAATAGTTTAGTTTACAAATTTGTTTTTTTCTAATCAATACATTTATTTAAAACTACTATGAAAATATTAAAAATTAGAATAAAAATTAAAATTATTGATCGTTTCGAATGTTTGATATCCCAATCACCAGCCCAATCTAGATCACTGAGTGAATTGTGTATCAAAAGATTTTAATATTTTAGTTAGCAAATTTGTTTTTTCCTAATCGAAACATTTCTTTAAAACTACTATGAAAATATTAATAATTAGAATAAAAATAAAAATTATTGATCTATTCGAATGTTTGATATCCCAATCACTAACTCTAGATCAGTGAAAGAATTTTGTATCAAAAGATTTTAATAGTTTAGTTTACAAATTTTTTTTTCTTATGGATACATTTATTTTAAACTACAATGAAAATATTAAAAATTCGAATAAAAATAAAAATTATTGTTCGATTCGAATGTTTGATACCCCAATTACCAGCTCTAGATCATTGAGTGGATTTTGTATCAAAAGATCTTAATAGCTTAGTTTACAAATTGGTTTTTTTATAATGAATACATTTATTTTAAACTACTATGAAATATTAAAAATTAGAATAAAAATAAAAATTATTGATTGATTCGAATTTTTGATATCCTAATCACTAAGTCTAGATCAGTCAGTGAATTGTGTATCAAAAGTTTTAATATTTTAGTTTACAAACTTGTTTGTAACAAGTTTAAACAATTGTCCTAATGGATACATTTATTTTAAAATACTATGAACATATTAAAAAATTGAATAAAAATCAAAATTATTGATCGATTCAAATGTTTGATATTTCATTCACCAGCTGCAGATAAGTTAGTGAATTGTGTACCAAAAGATTTTAATAGTATAGTTTACAAATTAGTTTTTTTCTAATAGATACATTTATTTTAAACTACTTTGAAAATATTAATAAGTTGAATAAAAATAAAAATTTTTGATCGATTCGAATATTTAATATCTCAATCGAAGGCTCTAAAGCTGTGTGTAAATTTCGTCTAAAAATTTTTTAATATTTTAGTTTACAAATTTGTTTTTTCCTAATCGATACATTTATTTTAAACTACTATGAAAATGTTAAAAATTGGAATAAATATAAAAATTAATGATCGTTTCGAATGGTTAATATCCCAATCACCAGCTCTAGATCACTGAGTAAGTTAAGTATCAAAAAATTTTAATATTTTAGTTTACAAATTTGTTTTTTTTTCTAATGAATACATTTATTATAAACTACTATGAAAATATTAAAAATTAGAATAAAAATAAAAATTATTGATCTATTCGAAAGATTGATATCCCAATCACCAGCTCTAGATTAGTGAGTGAATTTTGTATCAAAAGATTTTAATAGTTTTGTTTACAAATTGGTTTATTTGTAATAACCATAAATTGGTTTCAAAACATTTTAATAGTTTAGTTTACAAATTTATTTTTTTCTAATGGAAACATTTATTTTAAACTACTATGAAAATATTGAACTTTAGAATAAAAATAAAAATTATTGATCGATTCAAATGTTTGGTAACTCAATCACCACCTCTTGATCAGTGAGTGAATTGTGTATCAAAAGGTTTTAATATTTAAGTTTACAAATTAATTTTTTTTTCCAATGGAAATATTTATTTTAAACTACTATGAAAATATTTAAAATTAGAATAAAAATAAAAATTATTGATCGATTCAAATGTATGATACCTCAATCACCAGCCCTAGATCAGTGAGTGAATTGTGTATCAAAAGATTTGAATAGTTTAGTTTACAAATTTGTTTTATCAAATGGATAAATTTATTTTAATTTTCTATGAAATATTAAAAATTAGAATAAAAATAAAAATTATAGATCGACTTGAATGTTATATATCCCAATCACCAGCTCTAGATCAGTGAGTGAAATTGTGTATCAAAAGATTTTAATATTTTAGTTTACAAATTTGTTTTTTTAATGGATACATTTATTTTAAAATACTATGAACATATTAAAAAGTTGAATAAAAATCAAAGTTATTGATCAATGGGAATGTTTGATATCCCAATCACCAGCTCTAGATCACTGAGTGAATTGTGTATCAAAAGATTTTAATATTTTAGTATACAAATTGGTTTTTTCGTAATCAAAACATTTATTTAAAACTACTATGAAAATATTAATATTTAGAATAAAAATAAAAATTATTTATCGATTCAAATGTTTGATATCCCAATCACCACCTCTAGGTCACTGAGTGAATTGTGTATCAAAAGATTTTAATAGTTTAGTTTACAAATTTGTTTTTTTTCTAATGGATACATTTATTTTAAACTACTATGAAAATATTAAAAATTAGAATAAAAATAAATATTATTGATCAATGCGAATGTTTGATATCCCAATCACCAGCTCTAGATCAGTGATTGAATTGTGTATCAAAAGATTTTAATAGTTAAGATACATTTATTTTAAATTACTATGAAAATATTAAAAATTAAAATAAAATTAAAAATTATAGATCATTGCTAATGTTTGATATCCCAATCACCAGCTCTAGATCAGCGAGTGAATTGTGTATCAAAAGATTTGAATAGTTTAGTTTACAAATTTGTTTTTTTCTAATCAATACATTTATTTTAAACTACTATGAAAATATTAAAAATTAGAATAAAAATAAAAAATATTTGTCGATTCGAATGTTTGGTATCCCAATCACCTGCTCTAGATCAGTGAGTGAATTGTGTATCAAAAGATTTTAATAGTATGGTTTACAAATTTAATTTTTCCTAATCGAAACATTTATTTTAAACTGCTATGAAAATATTAAAAATAAGAATAAATATAAAAATTAATGATCGATTCGAATGTTTGATATCCCAATCACCAGCCCTAGATCACTGAGTGAATTGTGTATCAAAAGATTTTAATATTTTAGTTAACAAATTTGTTTTTCCTAATCGAAACATTTCTTTAAAACTACTATGAAAATATTAATAATTAGAATAAAAATAAATATTATTGATCTATTCGAATGTTTGATATCCCAATCACTAGCTCTAGATTAGTGAGTGAATTGTGTATCAAAAGATTTTAATAGTTTAGTTTACAAATTTGTTTTTTTCTAATGGATACATTTATTTTAAACTACTATGAAAATAGTAAAAATTCGAATAAAAATAAAAATTATTGATCGATTCGAATGTTTGATACCCCAATTACCAGCTCTAGATCAGTGAGTGA
Source organism: Tipula confusa (assembly GCA_963556175.1). Classification (NCBI taxonomy): domain Eukaryota; kingdom Metazoa; phylum Arthropoda; class Insecta; order Diptera; family Tipulidae; genus Tipula; species Tipula confusa. The sequence continues at coordinate 1,087,901 of CAUVYK010000075.1, forward strand.
ATTGTGTTTCAAAAGATTTTAATAGCTTAGTTTACAAATTTGTTTTTTTCTAATCGATACATTCATTTTAAACTACTATGAAATATTAAAAATTAGAATAAAAATAAAATATATTGATTGATTCGAATTTTTGATATCTAATCACTAAGTCTTGATCAGTCAGTGAATTGTCAAAAGTATTAATATTTTAGTTTACAAACTTTTTTTTTCCTAATGGATACATTTATTTTAAAATACTATGAACATATTAAAAAGTTGAATAAAAATCAAAATTATTGATCGATTCAAATGTTTGATGTTTCGTTCACCAGCTGCAGATAAGTTTGTGAATTGTGTACCAAAAGATTTTAATAGTTTAGTTTACAAATTTGTTTTTTTCTAATAGATACATTTATTTTAAACTGCTATGAAAATATTAATAAGTTGAATAAAAATCAAAATTTTTGATCAATTCGAATATTTAATATCTCAATCGAAGGCTCTAAAGCTGTGTGTAAATTTCGTCTGAAATTTTTTTAATATTTTAGTTTACAAATTTTTTATTTTTCCTAATCGATACATTTATTTTAAACTACTATGAAAATGTTAAAAATTAGAATAAATATAAAAATTAATGATCGATTCGAATGGTCAAAAGTATTAATATTTTAGTTTACAAACTTTTTTTTTCCTAATGGATACATTTATTTTACAATACTATGAACATATTAAAAAGTTGAATAAAAATCAAAATTATTGATCGATTCAAATGTTTGATGTTTCGTTCACCAGCTGCAGATAAGTTTGTGTATTGTGTACCAAAAGATTTTAATAGTTTAGTTTACAAATTTGTTTTTTTCTAATAGATACATTTATTTTAAACTGCTATGAAAATATTAATAAGTTGAATAAAAATCAAAATTTTTGATCAATTCGAATATTTAATATCTCAATCGAAGGCTCTAAAGCTGTGTGTAAATTTCGTCTGAAATTTTTTTAATATTTTAGTTTACAAATTTGTTTTTTCCTAATCGATACATTTATTTTAAACTACTATGAAAATGTTAAAAATTTGAATAAATATAAAAATTAATGATCGATTCGAATGGTTGATATCCCAATCACCTTGATATTTCATAGACCAGCTGCAAATAAGTAAGTGAATTGTGTACCAAAAGATTTTAATAGTTTAGTTTACAAATTTGTTTTTTTCTAATAGATACATTTATTTTAAACTGCTATGAAAATATTAATAAGTTGAATAAAAATCAAAATTTTTGATCGATTCGAATATTTAGTATCTCAATCGAAGGCTCTTAAGCTGTGTGTAAATATCGTCTAAAAATTTTTTAATATTTTAGTTTACAAATTTGTTTTTTCCTAATCGATACATTTATTTTAAACTACTATGAAAATCATAATTGTTTGTTGGTACGGAGTGACGTGAGTGATACATTATATAAATTTAATTGAAAATTACAAAACTCCGACAGTTTTCACTCACTTCTTAATAAAACCAATAAATTTTCAAGAAATAAAAATATAAATATATATATTATTCGAAAAAAACTAAAGATTTTATTAATATTTTTATAATAAATTTCACTACTAGTTTCGATTTAAAAAAAATCATCGACAGGTGATTATTTGCAATTAAAGTTAAAGTATTACAAAATTTCTTATTTATACTAAAATCTAAACTTAAAAAATTAAACAGGTAAAAAAATTAAACAGGATCATTTAGGATCATTTAATAAAATAGATATTTCTTTGGTTATTGTTTTGGCCTGTTTCACAATTTCTTCTACAGGCAAAATTATAGCCAATATAAAAAAGAACAAAAATTTGATTTTCACTAAAGCAGATAAAGGTAATGCAGTGGTTATCTTGGATAAGCTTGATTATGATAAGAGAGTTTTAAGCACAATAGCAGATGGACCATATAAAGAATATATTTGGAAAAATGGTAACCCGAGAAATCCCTTAAACAACATGGTGAAACAGGCCAAAACAATAACCAAAGAAATATCTATTTTATTAAATGATCCTAAATTAGAATACATACTCAACGTCACAAATCCCAAAGTTTCTAAGCTATATGCATTACCAAAGATCCACAAACCAGGTAATAAGATGAGTCCAATAGCGTCTAATATTTCGACTCCCACAGAAAATATGGCCAAATGGTTACTTAAGGAACTAAATACAATAAAACCTCCCACAGGATGCAGTATTCAGAATTCCTAAGAATTAGTGGATAAAATTAAAGATCTGGTCCTGTTCGACGACGAACTTCTAGTTTCTTTTGATGTCACTGCATTATTTCCGAGCATCCCCATAATACCAACAATAAAATATCTGGAGGAACATTTATTAAAGAACCTAGTACCACAACCAATGGACCCATCGGAATTTATTGAGGAGGTTAAATTTATAAGAGAGACTGCGGTGGCTAATAGATACTCAGTTACTTTTGCGGATAAAATCATCAATAAACATAGAGTCAAAAACAACAAATCTCTTTTGACTACATTGTTACCTTGTAAAGATCTTGTTAAAACCCGCGTTAGCTTACCATATTTCCCGGCAATCACTAACAAACTACAGAAAGTTTTTAGAAAACATAATATTGAATTAGTAACTAGACCAATCAACACAATTAAAAAAGAGCTCAACAACTACAACGATAAAGAACCATTCTCCCATCGCTCTGGTATTTATCAGATAAAATGCTCTGATTGTGAAGATACGTATATCGGACAAACCTCCAGAGAATTTTGTACGAGACTTAAAGAGCATGAGAAAGCAAACCGAACCAAATCTAGCGTCGCTGAACATATGATTGGAAAATGCCACTCCATAGACAATATCAATTCTAAAATTATTAAAACTATACACCAAAAATGGAAACTGGATGCGTATGAGTCATTTTATATAGCCAACACCGAACATTTGATGAACACCGAAGAAGCCATAATAAAATCGCCCCTATTTAAGCTAGGTTACTCCCCCTAGAATTAGCTTTTAACCTCTTGTTATTTTTTTTTGTTTTCCTTTTCATAATTGCACCACTTTAAAAATTCCCCCCCTTTTTTTTTTTTTTTTTTTTACCTGTTTAATTTTTTTACCTGTTTAATTTTTTAAGTTTAGATTTTAGTATAAATAAGAAATTTTGTAATACTTTAACTTTAATTGCAAATAATCACCTGTCGATGATTTTTTTAAAATCGAAACTAGTAGTGAAATTTATTATAAAAATATTAATAAAATCTTTAGTTTTTTTCGAATAATATATATATTTATATTTTTATTTCTTGAAAATTTATTGGTTTTATTAAGAAGTGAATGAAAACTGTCGGAGTTTTGTAATTTACAATTAAATTTATACTATGAAAATGTTAAAAATTAGAATAAATATAAAAATTAATGATCGATTCGAATGGTTGATATCCCAATCACCAGCTCTAGATCACTGAGTGAGTTAATATCAAAAGATTTTAATATTTAGTTTACAAATTTGTTTTTGTTTCTAATGGATACATTTATTATAAACTACTATGAAAATATTTAAAATTAGAATAAAAATAAAAATTATTGATCAATTCGAAAGATTGATATCCCAATCACCAGCTCTAGATTAGTGAGTTTAATGTGTATCAAAAGATTTTAATAGTTTAGTTTACAAATTGGTTTTTGTCTAATTGATACATTTATTTTAAACTTCTACGAAAATTTTTAAAATTAGAATAAAAATAAAAATTATTTATCGATTCGAATGTTTGATATCACAGTCACCAGCTCTAGATCAGTGAGTGAATTGTGTATCAAAACATTTTAATAGTTTAGTTTACAAATTTGTTTTTTTTCTAATGGAAACATTTATTTTAAACTACTATGAAAATATTGAAAATTAGAATAAAAATAAAAATTATTGATCGATTCAAGTGTTTGGTAACTCAATCACCACCTCTTGATCAGTGAGTGAATTGTGTATCAAAAGATTTTAATATTTTAGTTTACAAATTAATTTTTTTTTCTAATGGAAACATTTATTTTAAACTACTATGAAAATATTAAAAATTAGAATAAAAATAAAAATTGTTGATCGATTCAAATGTTTGATACCTCAATCACCAGCTCAGTGAGTGAATTGTGTATCAAAATATTTGAATAGTTTAGTTTACAAATTTGTTTTCTCTAATGGATAAATTTATTTTAATTTTCTGTGAAATATTAAAAATTAGAATAAAAATAAAAATTATAGATCGACTTGAATGTTTTATATCCCAATCACCAGTTCTAGATCAGAGAGTAAATTGTATATCAAAAGATATTAATATTTTAGTTTACAAATTTGTTTTTTCCTAATGAATACATTTATTTTAAACTACTATGAACATAATAAAAAGTTGAATAAAAATCAAAATTATTGATCAATGCGAATGTTTGATATCCCAATCACCAGCTCTAGATCAGTGAGTGAATTGTGTATCAAAAGATTTGAATAGTTTAATTTAAAAATTTGTTTTTTTTTAATCGATACATTTATTTTAAACTACTATGAAAATAATAAAAATTAAAATAAAAATAAAAATTATTGGTCGATTCGAATGTTTGATATCCCAATCACTAGCTCTAGATCAGTAAGTGAATTTTATATCAAAAGATTTTAATAGTTTAGTTTACAAATTTGTTTTTTTCTAATGGATACATTTATTTTAAACTACTATGAAAATATTAAAATCTAGAATAAAAATAAACGTTATCGATAAATGCGAATGTTTGATATCTTACTGATCCAGCTCTATATCAGTGAGTGAAATATGTATCAAAAGATTGAAATAGTTTAGTTTACAAATTTGTTTTTCTCTAATCGATACATTTATTTTAAACTGCTATGAATATATTAAAAATTAGAATAAATATAAAAACTAATGATCGATTCGAATGTTTGATATCCCATTCTAGAAATTTTTTTTTCTAGATCACTGAGTGAATTGTGTATCAAAAGATTTTAATATTTTAGTTTACAAATTTTTTTTTTCCTAATTGAAACATTTATTTAAAACTACTATGAAAATATTAATAATTAGAATAAAAATAAAAATTATTTATCGATTCAAATGTTTGATATCCCAATCACCACCTCTAGATCAGTGAGAAAATTGTGCATAAAAAGATTTTAAAAGTTTAGTTTACAAATTTGTTTTTTTCTAATGGATACATTTATTTTTAAATACTATGAAAATATTAAAAATTAGAATAAAAATAAATATAATTGATCAATGCGAATTTCTGATATCCCAATCACCAGCTCTTAATCAGTGAGTGAATTGTGTATCAAAAGATTTGAATAGTTAAGTTTACAAACTTGTTTTTTTCTAATCGATACATTTATTTTAAACTAATATGAAAATATTTAAAATTAGAATAAAAATAAAAATTATTTGTCGATTCGAATGTTTGATATCCCAATCACCAGCTCTAGATCAGTGAGTGAATCGTGTATCAAAAGATTTTAATAGTTTGGTTTACAAATTTATTTTTTCCTAATCGAAACATTTATTTTAAACTGCTATGAAAATATTAAAAATTATAACAAATATAAAAATTAATGATCGATTCGAATGTTTGATATCCCAATCACCAGCTCTATATCAGTGAGTGAATCGTGTTTCAAAAGTTTTTAATAGTTTAGTTTACAAATTTATTGCTTCCTAATGATACATTTATTTTAAACTACTATGAAAATATTAAAAGTTAGAATAAATATAAAAATTATTGATCGTTTCTGATGTTTGATATCCCAATCACCAGCTCTAAATCAGTGAATGAATTGTGTATCAAAAGGTTTTATTAGTTTAGTTTACAAATTTGTTTTTTTCAAATGGATACATTTATTTTAAACTAATATGAAAATATTAAAATTTAGAATAAAAATAAAAATTATTAATCGTTTCGAATGTTTGATATCCCAATCACCAGCTCTAGATCAGTGGGTGAATTGTGTATCAAAAGATTTTAATATTCTAGTTTAAAAATTTGTTTTTTTCTAATCGTTACATTTATTTTAAACAACTATGAAAATATTAAAAATCAAAATAAAAACAAATATTATTGATTGATTTGAATGTTTTATATCCCAATCACCAGCTCTTGATCAGTGAGTAAATCGTGTATCAAAATATTTTAATAGTTTTGTTTACAAATTTGTTTTTTTCTAATGGATACATTTATTTTAAACAACTATGAAAATATCTAAAATTAGAATAAAAATAAAAATTACTGTTCTATTGGAATGTTTGATATCCCAATCACCAGCTCTAGATCAGTGAGTGAATTGTGTATCAAAAGTTTTTAATAGTTTAGTTTACAAATTTGTTTTTTCCTAATGATACATTTATTTTAAACTACTATGAAAATATTAAAAGTTAGAATAAAAATAAAAATTATTGATCGTTTCAAATGTTTGACATCCCAATCACCAGCTCTAAATCAGTGAATGAATTGTGTATCAAAATATTTTAATAGTTTAGTTTACAAATTTGTTTTTTTTTCTAATGGATACATTTATTTTAAATTATTATGAAAATTTTTAATAATTATAATAAAAATAAAAATTATTGATTGATTCGAATGTTTGACATCTTAATTACCAGCTCTAGATCAGTGAGTAAATTGTGTATCAAAAGAGTTTTAAAGTTTAGTTTACAAATTTGTTTTTTTCTATAGGATACATTTATTTTAAACTACTATGAAAATATTAAAAATTAGAATAAAAATAAAAATTATTGATCAATGCTTATGTTTGATATCCCAATCACCACCTCTAGATCAGTGAGTGAATTGTGTATCAAAAGATTTTAATAGTTTAGTTTACAAATTTGTTTTTTTCTAATCGATACCTTTATTTTAAACTGCTATGAATATTTTAAAAATTAGAATAAATATAAAAATTAATGATCGATTCGAATGTTTGATATCCCATTCACCAACTCTAGATCACTGAGTGAATTGTGTATCAAAAGATTTTAATATTTTAGTATACAAATTGGTTTTTTCCTAATCAAAACATTTATTTAAAACTTCTATGAAAATATCTATAATTAGAATAAAAATAAAAATTATTTATCGATTCAAATGTTTGATATCCCAATCACCACCTCTAGATCAGTGAGTGAATTGTGTATAAAAAGATTTTAATAGTTAAGTTTACAAATTTGTTTTTTTCTAATGGATACATTTATTTTAAACTACTATGAAAATATTAAAAATTAGAATAAAAATAAATATTATTGATCAATGCGAATGTTTGATATCCCAATCACCAGCTCTAGAACAGTGAGTGAATTGTGTATCAAAAGATTTAAATAGTTTAGTTTACAAATTTGTTTTTTTCTAATCGATACATGTATTTTAAACTACTATGAAAATATTAAAAATTAGAATAAAAATGAAAATTATTGGTCGATTCGAATGTTTGATATCCCAATCACTAGCTCGAGATCAGTAAGTGAATTGTGTATCAAAAGATTTTAATAGTATAGTTTACAAATTTGTTTTTTATAATGGATACATTTATTTTAAACTACTATGAAAATATTAAAAATTAGAATAAAAATAAATGTTATTGATCAATGCGAATGTTTGATATCTTACTGATCCAGCTCTATATCAGTGAGTGAAATATGTATCAAAAGATTGGAATAGTTTAGTTTACAAATTTGTTTTTTTCTAATCGATACATTTATTTTAAACTGTTATGAATATATTAAAAATTAGAATAAATATAAAAATTAATGATCGATTCGAATGTTTGATATACCATTCACAAAATCTAGATCACTGAGTGAATTGTTTTTCAATAGATTTTAATATTTTAGTTTACAAATTTTTTTTTCCTAATCGAAACATTTATTTAAAACTACTATGAAAATATTAATAATTAGAAAAAAAATAAAAATTATTTATCGATTCGAATGTTTGATATCCCAATCACCACCTCTAGATCAGTGAGAAAATTGTGCATAAAAAGATTTTAATAGTTTAGTTTACAAATTTGTTTTTTTCTAATGGATACATTTATTTTTAAATACTATGAAAATATTAAAAATTAGAATAAAAATAAATTTTATTGATCAATGCGAATTTTTGATATCCCAATCACCAGCTCTAGATCAGTGAGTGAATTGTGCATCAAAAGATTTGAATAGTTTAGTTTACAAATTTGTTTTTTTCTAATCGATACATTTATTTTAAACTACTATGAAAATATTAAAAATTAGAATAAAAATAAAAATTATTTGTCGATTCGAATGTTTGATATCCCAATCACCAGCTCTAGATCAGTGAGTGAATTGTGTATCAAAAGATTTTAATAGTTTGGTTTACAAATTTAATTTTTCCTAATCGAAACATTTATTTTAAACTGCTATGAAAATATTAAAAATTAGAATACATATAAAAATTAATGATCGATTCGAATGTTTGATATCCCAATCACCAGCTCTATATCAGTGAGTGAATCTTGTTTCAAAAGTTTTTAATAGTTTAGTTTACAAATTCGTTTTTTCCAAATGATACATTTATTTTAAACTACTATGAAAATATTAAAAGTTAGAATAAAAATAAAAATTATTGATCGTTTCTGATGTTTGACATCCCAATCACCAACTCTATATCAGTGAGTGAATTGTGTATCAAAAGATTTTATTAGTTTAGTTTACAAATTTGTTTTTTTCAAATGGATACATTTATTTTAAACTACCATGAAAATATTAAAAATTATAATAAAAATAAAAATTATTAATCGTTTCGAATGTTTGATATCCTAATCACCAGCTCTAGATCAGTGGGTGAATTGTGTATCAAAAGATTTTAATATTTTAGTTTACAAATTTGTTTTTTTCTAATGGATGCATTTATTTTAAACTACTATGAAAATATTAAAAATCAGAATAAAAATAAAAATTATTGATCAATGCTAATGTTTGATATACCAATCACCAGCTCTATATCAGTGAGTGAATTGTGTATCAAAAGATTTGAATAGTTTAGTTTACAAATTTGTTTTTTTCTAATCGATACATTTATTTTAAACAACTATGAAAATATTAAAAATTAGAATAAAAATAAAAATTATTTATCGATTCGAATGTTTGATATCCCAATTACCAGCTCTAGATCAGTAAGTGAATTGTATATCAAAAGATTTTAATAGTTTAGTTTACAAATTTGTTTTATTCTAATCGATACATTTATTATTAACAACTATAAAAATATTAAATGTTGAATAAAATCAAAAATTACTGTTTGATTTAAATGTTTGATATCCCAATCACCAGCTCTTGATCAGTGAGTGAATAGTGTATCAAAAGATTTTAATAGTTTAGTTTACAAATTTGTTTTTTCCCAATGATACATTTATTTTAAACTACTATGAAAATATTAAAAATTAGAATAAAAATAAAAATTATTGATCAATGCTAATGTTTGACATCCCTATCACCAGCTCTAAAACAGTGAATTAATTGTGTATCAAAAGATTTTAATAGTTTAGTTTACAAATTTGTTTTTTTTTTCTAATATATACATTTATTTTAAACTATTATGAAAATATTAAATATTATAATAAAAATAAAAATTATTGATTGATTCGAATGTTTGACATCCCAGTTACCAGCTCTTGATCAGTGAGTGAATTGTGTATCAGAAGATTTTAATAGTTAAGATACATTTATTTTAATTTACTATGAAAATAATAATAATTGGAATAAAAATAAAAATTATTGATCAATGCGAATGTTTGATATCCCAATCACCAGCTCTAGATCAGTGAGTGAATTGTGTATCAAAAGATTTGAATAGTTTAGTTTACAAATTTGTTTTTTTCTAATCGATACATTTATTTTAAACTACTATGAAAATATTAAAAATTAGAATAAAAATAAAAAAAATTGGTCAATGCGAATGTTTGGTATCTCAATCACCAGCGCTAGATCAGTGAGTGAATTATGTATTAAAAGATTTTATTAATTTAGTTAACAAATTTGTTTTTTTCTAATCAATACATTTATTTTAAACTTCTATGAATATATTAAAAATTATTGTCCAGAAACATTCACATCCTAAAATAAAAGCTGTATAGGTCGCTAGTCCGGCATAATTATCATTATTATTAGTCAAAGAAACTTCAATTTTATATAATTATTATTAAGTATATGTACTCACAGTTTGTATTTGGCGTAATGACATTGCATTATTATTGTTTTGTATGCAAATGTCAATTTCAGTTAGATTACTATGTTTATTTTATTTCACAACCAATACGCACAAAATAAATAACATTTAATGCAGGTGGTGCGTCATGCGTATAATCTAATTAGATTCCAATCAGATTTATGTATAGGTGACTGATTGGAATGCATTTGCATTGTTGTTGCATAATATTACAGTACTATAAAAAATGTTAAAATCATAAATTTCTTCTAGAATTATTATTGTTAAAACAGTAGCCGACTAGTGAACAGCACTTAGTTTGAATATAAATAAATAGTCATAAAAGTGTTAAATTGATCACGACGAGTTGTTTCATTTTAAATCGTGTCCGTTTGGAAAATTATGTTAATCCAATCAAATTTGAATTAATTTCACCATCTGGAGCAACACTGCATATTACAAATTACATTTGTACAAATGGTCCTTCGAGCCGGATACTAGACGTGTAGCAACCACATTTTTGTAAAAATCATAAACCAGCAAGACGCAGCAACGTTCCAGAACATAGAAGTCACAGCACGTGTAACTGAACACAGATAAATACAAGCCATATTTTATAAACACCATAGTTTACTTTTTAATTGCTAGTAAAATTGTGTGCAAAAGTTCGGAAATTATCAAGCCACAAATTAAAACGGCTTCTTATTGCTCATCTCCACTTTAAAAATTCGCTTTATACGGTGCATGAACAATACAAGTGAATTAAGTGAATCTAGTTTAAATTAGTGCAAGTGATATAATTTTATTAGAACAGTTCGAGGCTATAATGGAATCATTGAAAAAACAACGTGCGTCGTACGAATTAGCGTTAGCCAGACTTGCTAAATTTGCAAAGAAATTAACGGTCAATTCTCCCGAAACCATAGATGAATTACGATTAAAGGCAAGCCGAGCTTGGACAAGTCGAAGCAGAAATTTTTGCAACCAATCATGAAGAAGAGTCTCGATTAATGGAAGCCGAAGATCAGTATTCCGCTGCAGTGCGAAGCTTAACGAAAGCATACGTTTACGAGGGGTTCATGACACAACAGTGAGGGCAGACAACTCCATGAATGCAACCGTCGGAAGTGCTGTTCCAGCCATTAAACTCGCAAAACTCCAGATTCCTCATTTTTCCGGAGACTACACAGAGTGGCAGAGTTTTTTCGATATATTTTCATCCAGCATTCATGAAAACGAAACAATTCCAGCCGTGCAGAAGTTCCAATATTTGGTCGGCCTGCTTAAAGGAGATGCCTATTCATTCGTCAAGCATTTTAAAATTACCGAAGCGAATTACTGCGAGGCGTTACAAAAATTAACGCAAAGGTATAATCGAAAGCGTCATACCATAAACGTTTTTATCCGAAAATTTATCGAGCAACCCAACGTAACTGCGGCTAGTTCAGATGGCATTAGAAAACTCTTAGACACATCCGACGAGGTGGTTCGTGGCCTGAGAGCATTGAGCGAACAGGCTGAGTGCAGATATCCGTGGCTGATATATCTAATATTGCAAAAACTCGACGGTGAAACTAGAAGTCTGTGGGCCCAAAAGACAACAGAAGACGAATACCCGACAGTAAAAATGCTGTTCGATTTTCTCGGCAAAAGAATCGATGCTCTTGAGACTTTGAGGTGTGATCAAATACGACCAGTGAAACCAACCACACAACCTCATCAAAAAGGAGCTTTCACGACAATAACGAATTCGACGTGCATCGCCTGCAACATAAGCGATCACAAGCTAATCGATTGCGATAAATTTAAAGGAATCTCCGTAGAAGAACGCAAGAGCGTATTGGGAAAGCACAAAAGATGCTTTAACTGCTTCAACTCAAACCATATCGTGTACGATTGCAGAGCCAGAGGTAAGTGCCGACGATGTACGCGCAAACATCATTCTCTACTTCACAGTGATGAGAATCTGCCGGCTAAAGCCAATGCAGCAGCAGTTTGTGAACCGGTCTCCAATGTTATGGAATCAACATCGTACTGTACTTTGTACAATTATCAAGCGCAAGCAGACAAATCGAATGAAATAGCTATTCTACCGATCGCTATAATAAATGCCATCGACAGCAACGGTATACGCAGACCTTGCAGGGCGCTACTAGATACTGCTTCTCAAGCTTCGTTTGTAACTGAAGCTTTTGTACAAAAATTGGGCTTACCACGTACTAATGGAAGGACGCTCATAACAGGAATTGGGCAATCGGGTGCGGGTAAATCACATGGAGTGACCCAAATTAATTTTACATCACGTTTCTGCGATAAACCAATGGCATTGATAAAAGTATATATCATTTCCAAAATAATATCGTCGCTGCCAGCTAATCAAGTAAATATCAGTCAATTAAATACGTTGGAGGGGATTGAATTAGCAGATCCATATTTTCATAAACCCGCGATAATCGACATTTTGCTAGGGGCTGATATCATTTTTGACATTTGGGATGATGGCCGAAAGAAAATTGGTACTAGCAATCTTATGGCCCAGAATACTAAATTAGGGTGGGTAATTGGCGGTATACATCGAGATACTTCTGCAGCAGAGTCAATTAAATCGTTCACCACAGTAATGAACATCGACGAAAGGCTTCGTAGATTTTGGGAAATCGAGGAGGTGGCAGAAACAAAACCTAGATATACGGAAGAGGAAGAAATCTGTGAACAATGGTTCCAAACTACGACATCTAGGACAAGAGAAAGCCGATTTATTACCAAGCTTCCTTTCAAGGAAAACAAGAAGGAAATAAGTCAGACCTATCAAATAGCGCGATCTAGGTTAATAGCCATGGAGAGGAGATTTCGGGCAGATGCAGAATTACAAACGCTTTACACAAATTTTATGAAAAAGTACCAGGATCTGGGTCACATGACCGAGTTCGACATAAATCCAGCAGATCTGCAAAAAATGTATATTCTACCCCACCATGGAGTAAAAAAAGAGAGTAGCCTCACTACTAAATTAAGGGTTGTATTCGACGCCTCTGCAAAATGCCATGGTAAATCTTCCCTAAACGAAAAACTGATGATCGGTCCTTCTATTCAATCTAGTTTATTCGAAATTTTGTTACGTTTTCGGCAGCATCGATACGTACTTGTCGGCGATATCGAAAAAATGTATCGCCAGGTGGGTATTCATAAAGATGATACCAGGCACCAAATAATATTATGGCGAGATGAGCAACAACGCATCAAACCTTACGCTCTAAATACAGTTACGTACGGTACAGCTTCGGCGTCATTTATGGCCACCAGATGTTTGATGGAGCTGACTCGTCCGAGTTCAAATGAATCAGCAGAAACATCCCGTGCCATCGAAAAGGACATTTATGTTGATGATTTGATGACTGGTGCGACTACTTTACCACAACTGCAAGAATTAAAGGGCAATATTATTCGTATTTTAAGCTCTGGAGGATTTAACCTCCGAAAAATACCCTCAAACCACAGGTTAATCCGAGAAGAAATCCATCAACATGAGACCGATAACATAAAGCAGCTATCGAACCACGAAGAGTCCATTAAATTATTGGGGATAGCATGGGATTCTACGACCGACAAATTTATTTTCGAAGTCGATATTAATCCGCTCAAAGTCCACACGAAAAGAACTTTGTTATCCGAGGCAAGCAGGATTTTTGATCCTCTAGGATTAATATCTCCCGTTACGATTCGGATCAAGATATTATTCCAGAAGCTGTGGTTGCAAAGGTTAGAGTGGGATGATGAATTGCCAAGCGATACAAAATCAGAATGGATCAAAATTAGAAACGATTTAAGCGGAATGTCGAAAATCGAAGTTCAAAGGTGGATAGCCACCACAAAGACAGTCAGTATCCATGGATTTTGTGATGTCAGCAAGTGGGCCTACGCAGCCGGCATTTACGCAAGAACTGAAACCGACAAAGGGGTTGAAACTCACTTGGTTTGTTCAAAATCCAAGGTAGCCCCACTAAAACAAATTAGCTTGTCCAGATTGGAGTTAATGGGAGCAGTATTGTTAAGCCGAATAACGAAACAGATTGTAAGCATGCTGAATTTGGAAATATCTTCCGTCACACTATGGACAGATTCGAGAATAGTACTCGATTGGCTATCAAGCCAGCCACGACGATGGACGACATTTGTTGCCAACCGTACGTCCGAGATCATAGATGAACATAACAGAAGCGTTTGGAGACATGTTCCTTCGAAGCATAATCCTGCAGATTATGCAACTCGCGGTAAAACTTATCACGATATTTCAACAAACGAATTTTGGTGGAAGGGACCAGAATGGTTATGTCAAGGTGCAGAGAACTGGCCAAACCAACCGGTCATTCCACCAACTACCGAAGAGCGTAAGACTACACTGCTGGTCCACAGTGTTGCAACCGTTAAAGAGAACTGCAAATCAGATATTGTACACGATCTGATAAATAGATTTTCCAATTTTTTTAAATTACAAAAAACATTAGCTTATATTTACCGTTTTCTTAATAATTGTAGAGCATCTAAATTTAAAGCAATTTGACGAATCGGAGCATTGACGATATCAGAGATTCAGTTGGCCAACCAAATCCTATTCCGAAGGGTAAAGATGTCAGATTTCCCAGGAGAATATAATGCGTTATTGAATGGTAAGCCAATGCCAAATCGAAGCAAAATGAGACCATTGAATCCGTTTCATGATGATGCCCAAGTCATACGAGTTGGGAGAAGGTTGGATAATTCGGCATTACCATACAACGCAAGGCATCCGGTAATTTTGTCCAGCAAAAATCGTTTATCAACATTAATAACTTACCATATCCATAACGAGAATAACCATCCTGGCGTAAATTTATTAATGAGTCTGGTCCGGCAAAATTATTGGGTCATTAGAGGTAAAGATGTTGCAAAAAAGGTATTCCGGCAGTGCATCAAATGTGCAATACAACAACCAAAGATGAGCCAGCAAATAATGGGGCAATTACCCCATGATCGAGTTCAGCCTACCTTTCCATTCGCGGCAGTAGGAGTAGATTTCTGCGGTCCCTTTAAAATTCACGCAGTTCGAAGACGTGGAGCAATTCCCAGCAAAGCTTACCTATGTGTGTTCGTTTGCTTTACCACCCACGCATTACACATAGAAGTATGTATGAATTTAACGTCTGATTCATTCATAGGGGCACTCAAGCGATTCGTAGCTCGACGCGGTTTATGTCATACAATTTATTGTGACAACGGATCAAACTTCGTCGGAGCAAAAAATAACCTGGAAGCAATTTACGATATTATAAAACAACACTCGAAAGAAATATCCGACCATCTGCTGAAAAACAATATTGAATTCCGTTTCATACCACCAGCAGCTCCGCATCAATGTGGTTTATGGGAGAGCGCTGTAAAATCCGCCAAATATTAATCATTTGTAAAATTTATAAAAATTATTTATCGATTTTAATGTTTAATATACCAATCACCAGCTCAAGGTCAGTTAGTGAGTTGCATGTCAAAAGATTTTATTTTTAAGTTTTCAAACTTGTTTTTTCCTAATGGAAACATTTATTTTAAACTACTAAGGACAAATTAAAAAGTTGAATAAAAACCAAATTATTGATCGATTCGAATGTTTGATATTTCAATCACCAGCTGTAGATAAGTAAGTGAATTGTGTACCAAAAGATTTTAAAAGTTTAGTTTACAAATTTGTTTTTTACTAATGGATACATTTATTTTAAACTACTATGATAATATTAAAAATTAAAATCAAAATCAAAATTTTAGATCGATTCGAATGTTTGATACCTCAATCAAAAGCTCTAATGCTGTGTGTGAATTTCGTCCACAAAAATTTAAATATTTTGGTTTACAAATTTGTGTTTTTCTAATTGATACATTTATTTTAAACTACTATGAAAATATTAAAAATTAGAATAAAAAAAAATATTATTGATCAATGCAAATGTTTGATATCCCAATCACCAGCTCTAGATCAGTGAGTGAATTGTGTATAAGAAGATTTGAATAGTTTAGTTCACAAATTTGTTTGTTCTAATAGATACTAATGGAATAAAAATAAAAATTATTAATCGATTCGAATGTTTGATATCCCAATCATCAGCTCTAGTTCAATGAGTGAATTGTGTATCAAAAGATTTAAAAAGTTTAGTTTACAAATTGTTTTTTTCTAATGGATACATTTATTTTAAACTACTGTGAAAATATTAAAAACTAAAATAAAAATAAAAATTATTGTTCGATTCAAATGTTTGATATCCCAATCACCAAGCCTAGATCAGTCAGTGAATTGAGTATCAAAAGATTTTTATATTTTAGTTTATAAACTTGTTTTTTTCTAATGGAAACATTTATTTTAAACTGCTATGAACATATTAAAACGTTGAATAAAAATCAAAATTATTTATCGATTCAAATGTTTGATATTTCAATCACCAGCTCTAGATCAGTGAGTAAATTGTGTATCAAAAGATTTTACTAGTTTAGATTAAAAATTTGTTTTTTTCTAATGAATAAATTTAATTTAAAAACTATGAAAATATTAAAAATTAAAATAAAAATAAAAATTATTAATCGATTCGAATGTTTGATATCCCAATCACAAGCTCTAGATCAGTCAGTGAATTGTGTATCAAAAGATTTTAATATTTTAGTTTAAAAACTTGTTTTTTCCTAATGGATACATTTATTTTAAACTACTATGAAAATATTAAAAAATTAGAATAAAAATTAAAATTATTTATCGATTCGAATGTTTGATATCCCAATCACCAACTCAAGATCGGCGAGTGAATTGTGTATCAAAAGATTTTAATATTTTAGTTTACAAATTTGTTTTTTCCTAATCGATACATTTATTTTAAACTACTATGAAAAAGTTAAAAAGAGAATAAATATAAAAATTAATGATCGATTCGAATGTTTGATATCCCAATCACCAGCTCTAGATCACTGAGTGAATTGAGTATCAAAAGATTTTAATAGTTTAGTTTACAAATTTGTTTTTTTTTCTAATGGATACATTTGTTTTAAATTACTATGAAAATATTAAATATTAGAATAAAAATAAAAATTATTGATCTATTCGAAAGTTTGATATCCCAATCACCAGATCTAGATCAGTGAGTGAATTGTGTATCAAAAGATTTTAATAGTTTAGTTCACAAATTTTTTTTTGTCTAATTGATACATTTATTTTAAACTTCTATGAAAATAATTAAAATTAGAATAAAAATAAAAATTATTGATCTATTCGAATGTTTGATATCACAATCACCAGCTCTAGATCAGTGAGTGAATTGTGTATCAAAAGATTTTAATAGTTTAGTTTACAAATTTGTTTTTTTCTAATGGATACATTTATTTTAAACTACTATGAAAATATTAAAAATTAGATTAAAAATAAATGTTATTGATCAATGCGAATGTTTGATATCTTACTGATCCAGCTCTATATCAGTGAGTGAAATATGTATCAAAAGATTGGAATAGTTTAGTTTACAAATTTGTTTTTTTCTAATCGATACATTTATTTTAAACTGTTATGAATATATTAAAAATTAGAAAAAATATTAAAATTAATGATCGATTCGAATGTTTGATATACCATTCACCAACTATAGATCACTGAGTGAATTGTGTATCAAAAGATTTTAATATTTTAGTTTACAAATTTTTTTTTCCTAATCGAAACATTTATTTAAAACTACTATGAAAATATTAATAATTAGAATTAAAATAAAAATTATTTATCGATTCGAATGTTTGATATCCCAATCACCACCTCTAGATCAGTGAGAAAATTGTGCATAAAAAGATTTTAATAGTTTATTTTACAAATTTATTTTTGTCTAATGGATACATTTATTTTTTAATACTATGAAAATATTAAAAATTAGAATAAAAATAAATTTTATTGATCAATGCGAATTTTTGATATCCCAATCACCAGCTCTAGATCAGTGAGTGAATTGTGTATCAAAAGATTTGAATAGTTTAGTTTACAAATTTAATTTTTTCCAATGGATACAGTTATTTTAAACTGCTATGAAAATATTAAAAATTAGAATAAATATAAAAATTAATGATCGATTCGAATGTTTGATATCCCAATCACCAGCTCTATATCAGTGAGTGAATCGAGTTTCAAAAGTTTTTAATAGTTTAGTTTACAAATTCGTTTTTTCCTAATGATACATTTATTTTAAACTACTATGAAAATATTAAAAGTTAGAATAAAAATAAAAATTATTGATCGTTTCTGATGTTTGACATTCCAATCACCAACTCTATATCAGTGAGTGAATTGTGTATCAAAAGATTTGAATAGTTTAGTTTACAAATTTGTTTTTTTCAAATGGAAACATTTATTTTAAACTACTATGAAAATATTAAAAATTAGAATAAAAATAAAAATTATTGATCAATGCTAATGTTTGATATCCCAATCACCACCTCTAGATCAGTGACTGAATTGTGTATCAAAAGATTTGAATAGTTTAGTTTACAAATTTGTTTTTTTCTAATCGATACATTTATTTTAAACTACTTTACCAGCTCCAGATCAAAAGATTTTAAAAGTTTAGTTTACAAATTTGTTTTATTCTAATCGATACATTTATTTTAAACAACTATAAAAATATTAAAAAGTTGAATAAAAACAAAAATTATTGATGGATTTAAATGTATTATATCCCAATCACCACCGCTCTTGATCAGTGAGTGAATCGTTAATCAAAATATTTTAATAGTTTTGTTTACAAATTTGTTTTTTCCTAAACGATACATTTATTTTAAACAACTATGAAAATATCTAAAATTAGAATAAAAATAAAAATTACTGTTTGATTTAAATGTTTGATATCCCAATCACTAGCTCTATATCAGTGAATGAATTGTGTACCAAAAGTTTTTAATAGTTTAGTTTAAAAATTGGTTTTTTCCTAATGATACATTTATTTTAAACTACTATGAAAATATTAAAAATTAGAATAAAAATAAAAATTATTGATCGTTTCTAATGTTTGACATCGCAATCACCAGCTCTAAAACAGTGAATTAATTGTGTATCAAAAGATTTTAATAGTTTAGTTTACAAATTAGTTTTTTTTTCTAATATATACATTTATTTTAAACTTTTATGAAAATATTAAATATTATAATAAAAATAAAAATTATTGATTGATTCGAATGTTTGACATCCCAGTTACCAGCTCTTGATCAGTGAGTGAATTGTGTATCAGAAGATTTTAATAGTTAAGATACATTTATTTTAATTTTCTATGTAAATAATAATAATTAAAATAAAAATAAAAATTATTGATCAATGCGAATGTTTGTTATCCCAATCACCAGCTCTAGATCAGTGAGTGAATTTGTATCAAAAGATTTGAATAGTTTAGTTTACAAATTTGTTTTTTTCTAATCGATACATTTATTTTAAACTACTATGAAAATATTAAAATTAGAATTAAAATAAAAATTATTGATCGATTCGAATGTTTGGTATCCCAATCACCAGCTCCAGATCAGTGAGTGAATTGTGTATCAAAAGATTTTAATAGTTTAGTTTACAAATTTAGTTTTTCCTAATCGAAACATTTATTTTAAACTGCTATGAAAATATTAAAAATTAGAATAAATATAAAAATTATTGATCGATTCGAATGTTTGATATCCCAATCACCAGCTCTAGATCACTGAGTGAATTGTGTATCAAAAGATTATAATATTTTAGTTTACAAACTGGTTTTTTCCAAATGGCTAAATTTATTTTAAACTACTATGAAAATATTAAAAATTAGAATAAAAATAAAAATTATTGATCAAATCGAATGTTTAATATCCCAATCACCAGCTCTAGATCAGTGAGTGAATTTTGTATCAAAAGATTTTAAAAGTTTAGTTTACAAATTGGTTTTTTTCTAATGGATACATTTATTTTAAACTACTATGAAAATATTATAAATTAGAATAAAAAAAAAAAAAATGGGTCAGTGCGAATGTTTGGTATCTCAATCACCAGCGCTAGATCAGTGAGTGAATTATGTATTAAAAGATTTTATTAATTTAGTTAACAAATTTGTTTTTTTCTAATCAATACATTTATTTTAAACTTCTATGAATATATTAGAAATTATAATAAAAATAAAAATTATTTATCGATTTTAATGTTTAATATACCAATCACCAGCTCAAGGTCAGTTAGTGAGTTGCATGTCAAAAGATTTTATTTTTAAGTTTTCAAACTTGTTTTTTCCTAATGGAAACATTTATTTTAAACTACCAAGAACAAGTTAAAAAGTTGAATAAAAACAAAATTATTGATCGATTCGAATGTTTGATATTTCAATCACCAGCTGTAGATAAGTAAGTGAATTGTGTACCAAAAGATTTTAAAAGTTTAGTTTACAAATTTGTTTTTTTCTAATGGACACATTTATTTTAAACTACTATGATAATATTAAAAATTAAAATAAAAATAAAAATTTTAGATCGATTCGAATGTTTGATACCTCAATCAAAAGCTCTAATGCTGTGTGTGAATTTCGTCCACAAAAATTTAAATATTTTGGTTTACAAATTTGTTTTTTTCTAATTGATACATTTATTTTAAACTACTATGAAAATATTAAAAATTAGAATAAATATACAAATTATTGATCGATTCGAATGTTTGATATCCCAATCACCAGCTCCAGATCACTGAGTGAATTGTGTATCAAAAGATTAAAATATTTTAGTTTACAAACTGGTTTTTTCCAAATGGCTACATTTATTTTAAACTACTATGAAAATATTTAAAATTAGTATAAAAATTAAAATTATTGATCGATTCAAATGTATGATATCTCAATCACCAGCTCTAGATCAGTGAGTGAATTTTGTATCAAAAGATTTTAATATTTTAGTTTACAAATTTGTTTTTTCCTAATAGATACATTTATTTTAAACTACTATTAAAATATTAATAATTGGAATAAAAACAAAAATTATTGGTATATTCGAATGTTTGATAATCCAACCGCCAGCTCTAGATCAATGAGTGAAATGTGTATTAAAAGATTTGAATAGTTTAGTTTACAAATTTGTTTTTTTCCAATGGATACATTTATTTTAAACTACTATAAAAAATATTAAAAATTAGAATAAAAATAAAAATTATCGATCGATTCGAATGTTTGAAATCCCAAACATCAGCTCTAGATCAGTGAGTGAATTGTTTATCAAAAGATTTGAATAGTTTAGTTTACCAATTTGTTTTTTTCTAATCAATACATTTATTTTAAACTACTACGAAAATATCTAAAATTAGGATAAAATAAAAATTACTGTTCTATTGGAATGTTTGATATCCCAATCACCAGCTCTAGATCAGTGAGAGAATTGTGTATCAAAAGTTTTTAATAGTTTAGTTTATAAATTTGTTTTTTACTAATGGAATCATTTATTTTAAACTACTATGAAAATATTAAAAATTAGAATAAAAATAAAAATTATTGATCGTTTCGAATGTTTGACATACCAATCACCAGCTCTAAAACAGTGAATGAATTATGTATCAAAAGATTTTAATAGTTTAGTTTACAAATTTGTTTTTTTTTTCTAATGGACATATTTATTTTAAACTTTTATGAAAATATTAAAAATTTCAATAAAAATTAAAATTATTGATTGATTCGAATTTTTGATATCCTAATCACTAAGTCTAGATTAGCCAGTGAATTGTGTATCAAAAAATTTTAATATTTTAGTTTATAAACTTGGATTTTCCTAATGGATACATTTATTTTAAAATACTATGAACATATTAAAAAGTTGAATAAAAATCAAAATTATCGATCGATTCAAATGTTTGATATTTCATTCAACAGCTGTAAATAACTAAGTGAATTTTGTACCAAAAGATTTTAATAGTTTAGTTTACAAATTTGTTTTTTTCTAATCGATACATTTATTTTAAACTACTATGAAAATATTAAAAATTAATATAAAAATAAAAATTATTGATCGATTCGAATGTGTGATATCCCAATCATCAGGTCCAGATAAGTAAGTGAATTGTGTACCAAAAGATTTTAATAGATTAGTTTACAAATTAGTTTATTTCTAATGGATACATTCATTTTAAACTACTATGAAAATATAATAAATTAGAATAAAAATAAATATATTAATCAATGCAAATGTTTTATATCGTTTATTTAAACTTTTATGAAAATATTAAAAATTAGAATAAAAATAAACATTATTAATCGATTTGAATGATTGATATCCCAATCACTAGCTCTAAAACAGTGAGTGAATTGTGTATCAAAAGATTTTAATAGTTTAGTTTACAAATTAGTTTTTTTCAAATGGATACATTTATTTTAAACTACTATGAAAATATTAAAAATAAGAAGAAAAATAAAAATTATTAATCGTTTTGAAGGTTTGATATCCCAATCACCAGCTCTTGATCAGTGGGTGAATTGTGTATAAAAAGATTTTAATAGTTTAGTTTACAAATTTGTTTTTTTCTAATCGATACATTTATTTTAAACAACTATGAAAATATTAAAAATCAGAATAAAAACAAATATTATTGATTGATTTGAATGTTTTATATCCCAATCACCAGCTCTTGATCAGTGAGTAAATCGTGTATCAAAATATTTTAATATTTTTTTTTTCAAATTTGTTTTTTTCTACTGGAAACATTGATTTTAAACAACTATGAAAATATCTAAAATTAGAATAAAAATAAAAATTACTGTTCGATTGGAATGTTTGATATCCCAATCACCAGCTCTAGATCAGTGAGTGAATTGTGTATAAGAAGATTTGAATAGTTTAGTTCACAAATTTGTTTGTTCTAATGGATACTAATGGAATAAAAATAAAAATTATTAATCGATTCGAATGTTTGATATCCCAATCATCAGCTCTAGTTCAATGAGTGAATTGTGTATCAAAAGATTTAAAAAGTTTAGTTTACAAATTTGTTTTTTTCTAATGGATACATTTATTTTGAACTACAATTAAAATATTATAAATTAGAATAAAAATAAATATTATTAATCAATGCGAATGTTTTATATCATTTATTTAAACTCCAATGAAAAAATTAAAAAATAGAATTAAAATAAAAATTATTGATCGATTTGAATGTTTGATATCCCAAACACTAGCTCTAAAACAGTGAGTGGATTGTTTATCAAAAGATTTTAAAAGTTTAGTTTACAAATTTATTTTTTTCTAATGGATACATTTATTTTAAACTACTATGAAAATATTAAAAATTAGAATAAAAATAAATGTTATTGATCAATGCGAATGTTTGATATCCCAATCACCAGCTCTATATCAGCGAGTGAAATATGTTTCAAAAGATTTGAATAGTTTAGTTTACAAATTTGTTTTTTTCCAATGGATACAGTTATTTTAAACTACTATGAAAATATTAAAAATTAGAATCAAAATAAAAATTATTGATCGATTCGAATGTTTGATATCCCAATCACCAGCTCTAGTTCAATGAGTGAATTGTGTATCAAAAGATTTTAATAGTTTAGTTTACAAATTTGTTTTTTTCTAATGGAAACATTTATTTTAAACTACTGTGAAAATATTAAAAATTAAAATAAAAATAAAAATTATTGTTCGATTCAAATGTTTGATATCCCAATCACCAGGCCTAGATCAACCAGTGAATTAAGTATCAAAAGATTTTTATATTTTAGTTTAAAAACTTGTTTTTTTCTAATGGAAACATTTATTTTAAACTGCTATGAACATATTAAAAAGTTGAATAAAAATCAAAATTATTTATCGATTCAAATGTTTGATATTTCAATCACCAGCTCTAGATCAGTGAGTAAATTGTGTATCAAAAGATTTTACTAGTTTAGATTAAAAATTTGTTTTTTTCTAATGGATAAATTTATTTTAAACTACTATGAAAATATTAAAATTAAGAATAAAAATTAAAATTATTTATCGATTCGAATGTCTGATATCCCAATCACCAACTCAAGATCGGCGAGTGAATTGTTTATCAAAAGATTTTAATATTTTAGTTTACAAATTTGTTTTTTCCTAATCGATACATTTATTTTAAACAACTATGAAAATGTTAAAAATTAGAATAAATATAAAAATTAATGATCGATTCGAATGTTTGATATCCCAATCTCCAGCTCTAGATCACTAAGTGAATTGAGTATCAAAAGATTTTAATAGTTTAGTTTATAAATTTGTTTTTTTTTCTAATGGATACATTTGTTTTAAACTTCTATGAAAATATTAAATATTAGAATAAAAATAAAAATTATTGACCTATTCGAAAGTTTGATATCCCAATCACCAGATCTAGATCAGTGAGTGAATTGTGTATCAAAAGATTTTAATAGTTTAGTTTACAAATTTGTTTTTTTCTAATGGATACATTTATTTTAAACTACTATGAAAATATTAAAAATTAGAATAAAAATAAAAATTATTTGTCGATTCGAATGTTTGATATGCCAATCACCAGCTCTAGATCAGTGAGTGAATTGTGTATCAAAAGATTTTAATAGTTTAGTTTACAAATTTGTTTTTTTCTAATGGATGCATTTATTTTAAACTACTATGAAAATAACAAAAATTAGAATAGAAATAAAAATTATTGATCAATGCTAATGTTTGATATCCCAATCACCACCTCTAGATCAGTGAGTGAATTGTGTATCAAAAGTTTTGAATAGTTTAGTTTACAAATTTGTTTTTTTCTAATCGATACATTTATTTTAAACTACTATGACAATATTAAAAATTAGAATAAAAATAAAAATTATTTATCGATTCGAATGTTTGATATCCCAATTACCAGCTCTAGATCAGTAAGTGAATTGTGTATCAAAAGATTTTAATAGTTTAGTTTACAAATTTGTTTTATTCTAATCGATACATTTATTTTAAACAACTATAAAAATATTAAAAAGTTGAATAAAAACAAAAATTATTGATTGATTTAAATGTATTATATCCCAATCACCAGCTCTTGATCAGTGAGTGAATCGTTAATCAAAATATTTTAATAGTTTTGTTTACAAATTTGTTTTTTTTAATGGATACATTTATTTTAAACAACTATGAAAATATCTAAAATTAGAATAAAAATAAAAATTACTGTTTGATTTAAATGTTTGATATCCCAATCACTAGCTCTATATCAGTGAATAAATTGTGTACCAAAAGTTTTTAATAGTTTAGTTTAAAAATTTGTTTTTTCCTAATGATACATTTATTTTAAACTACTATGAAAATATTAAAAATTAGAATAAAAATAAAAATTATTGATCGTTTCTAATGTTTGACATCCCAATCACCAGCTCTAAAACAGTGAATTAATTGTGTATCAAAAGATTTTAATAGTTTAGTTTACAAATTTGTTTTTTTTTCTAATATATACATTTATATTAAACTATTATGAAAATATTTAATATTATAATAAAAATAAAAATTATTGATTGATTCGAATGTTTGACATCCCAGTTACCAGCTCTTGATCAGTGAGTGAATTGTGTATCAAAAGATTTTAATAGTTTAGTTTACAAATTTGTTTTTTTCTGATGGATACATTTATTTTAAACTACTGTGAATATATTAAAAACTAAAATAAAAATAAAAATTATTGTTCGATTCAAATGTTTGATATCCCAATCACCAGGCCTAGATCAGTCAGTGAATTGAGTATCAAAAGATTTTTATATTTTAGTTTAAAAACTTGTTTTTTTCTAATGGAAACATTTATTTTAAACTGCTATGAACATATTAAAAAGTTGAATAAAAATCAAAATTATTTATCGATTCAAATGTTTGATATTTCAATCACCAGCTCTAAATCAGTGAGTAAATTGTGTATCAAAAGATTTTACTAATTTAGATTACAAATTTGTTTTTTTCTAATGGATAAATTTATTTTAAACTACTATGAAAATATTAAAAATTAGAATAAAAATTAAAATTATTGATCGATTCAAATGTATGATATCTCAATCACCAGCTCTAGATCAGTGAGTGAATTGTGTATCAAAAGATTTTAATATTTTAGTTAACAAATTTGTTTTTTCCTAATAGATACATTTATTTTAAACTACTATTAAAATATTAATAATTGGAATAAAAACAAAAATTATTGGTCTATTCGAATGTTTGATAATCCAACCACCAGCTCTAGATCAATGAGTGAAATGTGTATCAAAAGATTTGAATAGTTTAGTTTACAAATTTGTTTTTTTCCAATGGATACATTTATTTTAAACTACTATAAAAAATATTAAAAATTAGAATAAAAATAAAAATTATCGATCGATTCGAATGTTTGAAATCCCAAACATCAGCTCTAGATCAGTGAGTGAATTGTTTATCAAAAGATTTGAATAGTTTAGTTTACAAATTTGTTTTTTTCTAATCAATACATTTATTTTAAACTACTATGAAAATATCTAAAATTAGAATAAAAATAAAAATTACTGTTCTATTGGAATGTTTGATATCCCAATCACCAGCTCTAGATCAGTGAGTGAATTGTGTATCAAAAGTTTTTAATAGTTTAGTTTATAAATTGGTTTCTTTCTAATGGAATCATTTATTTTAAACTACTATAAAAATATTAAAAATTATAATAAAAATAAAAATTATTGATCGTTTCGAATGTTTGACATACCAATCACCAGCTCTAAAACAGTGAATGAATTATGTATCAAAAGATTTTAATAGTTTAGTTTACAAATTTGTTTTTTCCTAATGATACATTTATTTTAAACTACTATGAAAATATTAAAAATTAGAATATAAATAAAAATTATTGATCAATGCTAATGTTTGATATCCCAATCACCACCTCTAGATCAGTGAGTGAATTGTGTATCAAAAGATTTTAATAGTTTAGTTTGCAAATTGGTTTTTTTCTAATGGATACATTTATTTTAAACTACTATCAAAATATTAAAAATTAGAATATAAATAAAAATTATTGATCAATGCTAATGTTTGATATCCCAATCACCACCTCTAGATCAGTGAGTGAATTGTGTATCAAAAGATTTGAATAGTTTAGTTTACAATTTTGTTTTTTTCTAATCGATAAATTTATTTTAAACTACTATGAAAATATTAAAAATTAAAATAAAAAAAAAATATTTTTATCGATTCGAATGTTTGATATCCCAATCACCAGCTCTAGATCAGTGAGTGAATTTTGTATCAAAAGTTTTTAATAGTTTAGTTTACAAATTTGTGTTGACCTAATGATACATTTATTTTAAACTACTATGAAAATATTAAAAATTAGAATAAAAATAAAAATTATTGATCATTTCGATACATTTATTTTAAACTACTATGAAAATATTAAAAAGTTGAATAAAAATTAAAATTTTTGATCGATTCTAATATTTAATATCTCAGTCGCCAGCTCTAAAGCTGTGTGTAAATTTCGTCTAAAAATTTTTTAATATTTTAGTTTACAAATTTGTTTTTTTTCTAATTTTCATTTATTTTTATCTACTATGAAAATATTAAAAATTAGAATAAAAATAATAATTATTGATCGAGTCGAATGTTTGATATCCCAATCACCAGCTCTAGATCAGTGAGTGAATTGTGTATCAAAAGATTTTAATAGTTTAGTTTACAAATTTATTTTTTTCTAATGGATACATTTATTTTAAACTACTATGAAAATATTAAAAATTAGAATAATAATTATTGATCGATTCGAATGTTTGATATCCCAATCACTAGCACTGGATCAGTAAGTGAATTGTGTATCAAAAGATTTTACCAGTTTAGTTTAAAAAATTTGTTTTTTTCTAATGGATATATTTAATTTAAAAACTATGAAAATATTAAAAATTAAAATAAAAATAAAAATTATTAATCGATTCGAATGTTTGATATCCCAATCACAAGCTCTAGATCAGTCAGTGAATTGTGTATCAAAAGATTTTAATATTTTAGTTTAAAAACTTGTTTTTTCCTAATGGATACATTTATTTTAAACTACTATGAAAATATTAAAAAATTAGAATAAAAATTAAAATTATTTATCGATTCGAATGTTTGATATCCCAATCACCAACTCAAGATCGGCGAGTGAATTGTGTATCAAAAGATTTTAATATTTTAGTTTACAAATTTGTTTTTTCCTAATCGAAACATTTATTTTAAACTACTATGAAAATGTTAAAATTAGAATAAATATAAAAATTAATGATCGATTCGAATGTTTGATATCCCAATCACCAGCTCTAGATCACTGAGTGAATTGAGTATCAAAATATTTTAATAGTTTAGTTTACAAATTTGTTTTTTTTCTAATGGATACATTTGTTTTAAACTACTATGAAAATATTAAATATTAGAATAAAAATTAAAAATTATTGATCTATTCGAAAGTTTGATATCCCAATCACCAGATCTAGATCAGTGAGTGAATTGTGTATCAAAAGATTTTAATAGTTTAGTTTACAAATTTTTTTTTGTCTAATTGATACATTTATTTTAAACTTCTATGAAAATATTGAAAATTAGAATTAAAATAAAAATTATTGATCTATTCGAATGTTTGATATCACAATCACCAGCTCTAGATCAGTGAGTGAATTGCGTATCAAAACATTTTAATAGTTTAGTTTACAAATTGGTTTTTTTCTAATGGAAACAGTTATTTTAAACTACTATGAAAATATTGAAAATTAGAATAAAAATAAAAATTATTGATCGATCCAAATGTTTGGTAGCTCAATCACCAGCTCTTGATTAGTGAGTGAATTGTGTATCAAAAGATTTTAATATATTAGTTTACAAATTTGTTTTTTTCTAATCGATACATTTATTTTAAACTTCTATGAAAATATTAAAAATTAGAATAAAAATAAAAATTATTGATCAATGCGAATGATTGATATCCCAATCACCAGCACTAGATCAGTGAGTGAATTGTGTATCAAAAGATTTGAATAGTTTAGTTTACAAATTTGTTTTTTTCTAATCGATACATTTGTTTTAAACAACTATGAAAATATCTAAAATTAGAATAAAAATAAAAAATTACTGTTCGATTGGAATGTTTGATATCCCAATTACCAGCTCTAGATCAGTGAGTGAATTGTGTATCAAAAGTTTTTAATAGTTTAGTTTACAAATTTGTTTTTTTTTCTAATGGATACATTTATTTAAACTTTTATGAAAATATTAAAAATTACAATAAAAATAAAAATTATTGATTGATTCGAATGTTTGTCATCCCAATTACCAGCTCTAGATCAGTGAGTGAATTGTGTATCAAAAGATTTTAATAGTTTAGTTTACAAATTTTTTATTTTCTAATAGATACATTTATTTTAAACTACTATGAAAATATTAAAAATTAGAATAAAAGTAAAATATATTGATCGATTCGAATGTTTGATATCCCAATCACCAGCTCTAGATCAGTGAGTGAATTGTGTATCAAAAGATTTTAATAGTTTAGTTTATAAATTTGTTTTTTTTCTAATCGATACATTTATTTTAAACTACTAAGAAAATATTAAAAATTAGAATAAAAATAAAAATTATTTATCGATTCGAATGTCTGATATCCCAAACACCAGTTAAAGATCAGTGAGTGAATTGTGTATAAAAATATTTTAATAGTTTGGTTTACAAATTTAATTTTTCCTAATCGAAACATTTATTTTAAACCGCTATGAAAATATTAAAAATTAGAATAAATATAAAAATTAATGATCGATTCGAATGTTTGATATCCCTATCACCAGCTCTGGATCACTGAGTGAATTGAGTATCAAAACATTTTAATATTTTAGTTTACAAATTAGTTTTTTCCTAATGGATACATTTATTTTAAACTACTATGAAATATTAAAAATTAGAATAAAAATAAAAATTATTTATCGATTCGAATATTTGATATCCCAAACATCAGCTCTAGATCAGTGAGTGAATTGTGTATCAAAAGATTTTAATATTTTATTTTACAAATTTGTTTTTTTCTAATGGATACATTTATTTTAAACTACTATGAAATATTAAAATATAGAATAAAAATAAAAATTATTGATTGATTCGAATGTTTGATATCCTAATCACTAAGTCTAGATCAGTCAGTGAATTGTGTATCAAAAGATTTTAATATTTTAGTTTACAAACTTGTTTTTTTCTAATGGATACATTTATTTTTACTACTATGAAAATATTAAAAATTAGAATAAAAATAAAAATTATTGATTGGTTCAAATGTTTGTCATCCAAAATACCAGTTCTAGATCAGTGAGTGAATGGCTTATCAAAATATTTTAAAAGTTTAGTTTACAAATTGGTTTTTTTCTAATTAATACATTTAATTTAAACTACTATGAAAATATTAAAAAGTTGAATAAAAATCAAAATTTTTGATCGATTCTAATATTTAATATCTCACTCGCCAGCACTAGATCAGTGAGTGAATTGTGTATCAAAAGATTTTAATAGTTTAGTTTACAAATTTGTTTTTTTCTAATGGATACATTTATTTTAAACTACTATGAAACAATTAAAAATTAAAACAAAAATAAAAATTATTGATCGATCCGAATGTTTGATATCCCAATCACTAGATCTAGATCAGTGAGTGAATTGTGTATCAAAAGATTTTAATATTTTAGTTTACAAATTTGTTTTTTTCTAATGGATACATTTATTTAAAACTACTATGAAAATATTAAAAATTAGAATAAAAATAAAAATTATTGATCTATTCAAATGTTTGATACCTCAATCACCAGCTCTAGATCAGTAAGTGAATTGTGTATCAAAAGATTTTAATAGTTTAGTTTACAAATTTGTTTTTCTAATGGATAAATTTATTTTAAACTTCTATGAAATATTAAAAATTAGAATAAAAATAAAAATTATTGATCGATTTGAATGTTTTATGTATTAATCACCAGCTCTAAAACAGTGAATAAATTGTGTATCAAAAGATTTTAATAGTTTAGTTTACAAATTTGTTTTTTACTAATAGATACATTTATTTTAAACTACTATGAAAATATTAAAAATTAGAATAAAAATAAAAATTTTTGATCAATCCGAATATTTGATATTCCAATCACCAGCTCTAGATCAGTGAGTGAATTGTATATCAAAAGATTTTAATAGTATAGTTTACAAATTTGTTTTTTCTAATGGATAAATTTATAGTAAACTACTATGAAAAAATTAAAAATTAGAATAAAAATAAAAATTATTGATCGATTTGAATGTTTGATATCTCAATCACCAGCTCTGGATCAGTGAGTGAATTGTGTATCAAAAGATTTAAATAATTTTGTTTACAAATTTGTTTTTTTCTAATGGTACATTTATTTTAAACTACTATGAAAAAATTAAAAATTAGAATAAAAATAAAAATTATTGATCGATTTGAATGTTTGATATCTCAATCACCAGCTCTGGATCAGTGAGTGAATTCTGTATCAAAAGATTTTAATAATTTTGTTTACAAATTTGTTTTTTTCTAATGGTACATTTATTTTAAACTACTATGAAATATTAAAAATTAGAATAAAAATAAAACTTATTTATCGATTCGGATATTTGATATCCCAAACATCAGCTCTAGATCAGTGAGTGAATTGTGTATCAAAAGATTTTAATAGTTTAGTTTACAAATTTGTTTTTTTCTAATGGCTACATTTATTTTAAACTACTATGAAATATTAAAAATTAGAATAAAAATAAAACTTATTTATCGATTCGAATATTTGATATCCCAAACATCAGCTCTAGATCAGTGAGTGAATTGTGTATCAAAAGATTTTAATAGTTTAGTTTACAAATTTGTTTTTTTCTAATGGATACATTTATTTTAAACTACTATGAAATATTAAAAATTAGAATAAAAATAAAAATTATTGATTGATTCGAATGTTTGATATCCTAATCACTAAGTATAGATAAGTTAGTGAATTGTGTATCAAAAGATTTTAATATTTTAGTTAACAAACTTGTTTTTTCTTAATGGATACTTTTATTTTAAAATACTATGAACATATTAAAAAGTTGAATAAACATCAAAATTATTGATCGATTCAAATGCTTGATATTTCATTTGCAAGCTGTTGATAAGTAAATGAATTGTGTACCAAAAGATTTTAATAGTTTAATTTACAAATTTGTTTTTTTCTAATAGATACATTTATTTTAACTGCTATGAAAATATTAAAAAATTTAATAAAAATCAAAAATTTTGATCGATTCGAATATTAAATATCTCAATCGAAAGCTCTTAAGCTGTGTGTAATTTTCGTCTAAAATTTTTTAATATTTTAGTTTACAAATTTGTTTTTTTCTAATGGATACATTTATTTTAAATTACTATGAAAATATTAAAAATTAGAATAAAAATAAAAATTATTGATCGTTTCGAATGTTTGACATCCCAATTACCAGCTCTAGATCAGTGAGTGAATTGTGTATCAAAAGATTATAATAGTTTAGTTTACAAATTTGTTTTTTTCTAATGGATACATTTATTTTAAACTACTATGAAAATATTAAAAATTAGAATAAAAATAAAAATTATTGATCGATTCAAATGTTTGATACCTCTATAACCAGCTCTTTATCAGTGAGTGAATTGTGTATCAAAAGATTTTAATAGTTTGGTTTACAAATTTGTTATCTCTAATGGATAAATTTATTTTAAACTTCTATGAAATATTAAAAGTTAGAATAAAAATAAAAATTAATGATCGATTTGAATGTTATATATACCAATCACTAGCACCAATCAGTGAATGAATTGTGTATCAAAAGATTTGAATAGTTTAGTTTACAAATTTGTTTTTTCTAATGGATACATTTATTTTAAAATACTATGAAAATATTAAAAATTAGAATAAAAATAAAAATTATTGATCGTTTTGAATGTTTGATATCCCAATCACCAGTTCTAGATCAGTGAGTGAATTGTGTTTCAAAAGATTTTAATAATTTAGTTTACAAATTTAATTTTTCCTAATCGATACATTTATTTTAAACTACAATGAAAATATTAAAAATTAGAATAAATATAAAAATTAATGATCGATTCGAATGTTTGATATCACAATCACCAGCTCTAGATCAGTGAGTGAATTGTGTATCAAAAGATATGAATAGTTTAGTTTACAAATTTGTTTTTTTCTAATAGATACATTTATTTTAACTGCTATGAAAATATTAAAAATTATAATAAAAATAAAAATTATTGATCGTTTTGAATGTTTGATATCCCAATTATCAGCTCTTTATCAGTGAGTGAATTGTGTATCAAAAGATTTTAATAGTTTGGTTTACAAATTTGTTATCTCTAATGGATAAATTTATTTTAAACTTCTATGACATATTAAATATTAGAAAATAAATAAAAATTATTGATCGATTTGATTGTTTTATAAACCAATCACAAGCTCTAAAACAGTGAATGAATTGTGTATCAAAAGATTTGAATAGTTTAGTTTACAAATTTGTTTTTTACTAATGGATACATTTATTTTAAACTACTATGAAAATATTAAAAATTATAATAAAAATAAAAATTATTGATCGTTTTGAATGTTTGATATCCCAATTATCAGCTCTAGATCAGTGAGTGAATTGTGTATCAAATGATTTTAATAGTTTAGTTTACAAATTTGTTTTTTTCTAATCGATACATTTATTTTAAACTACTATGAAAATATTAAAAATTAGAATGAAAATAAAGATTATTCATCTATGCGAATGATTGATATCCCAATCACCAGCTCTAGATCAGTGAGTGAATTGTGTATCAAAAGATATGAATAGTTTAGTTTACAAATTTGTTTTTTTCTAATAGATACATTTATTTTAACTGCTATGAAAATATTAAAAAATTTAATAAAAATCAAAAATTTTGATCGATTCGAATATTAAATATCTCAATCGAAAGCTCTTAAGCTGTGTGTAAATTTCGTCTAAAATTTTTTAATATTTTAGTTTACAAATTTGTTTTTTTCTAATGGATACATTTATTTTAAATTACTATGAAAATATTAAAAATTAGAATAAAAATAAAAATTATTGATCGTTTTGAATGTTTGATATCCCAATTATCAGCTCTTGATCAGTGAGTGAATTGTGTATCAAATGATTTTAATAGTTTAGTTTACAAATTTGTTTTTTTCTAATCGATACATTTATTTTAAACTTCTATGAAAATATTAAAAATTAGAATAGAAATATAAATTATCTATCGATTCGAATGTTTGATATCCCAATCACCAGCTCTAGATCAGTGAGTGAATTGTGTTTCAAAAGATTTTAATAATTTAGTTTACAAATTTAATTTTTCCTAATCGATACATTTATTTTAAACTACAATGAAAATATTAAAAATTAGAATAAATATAAAAATTAATGATCGATTCGAATGTTTGATATCCCAATCACCAGCTCTAGATCAGTGAGTAAATTGTGTATCAAAAGATTTTAATATTTTAGTTAACAAATTTGTTTTTTCCTAATCGATACATTTATTTTAAACTACTATGAAAATATTAAAAATTAGAATAAAAATAAAAATTATTGATCTATTCGAATGTTTGATATCCCAATCATTATCTTTAGATTACAGAGTGAATTGTGTATCAAAAGATTTTAATATTTCAGTTTACAAACTTGTTTTTTCCTAATCGAAACATTTATTTAAAACTTCTATGAAAATATTTATAATTAGAATAAAAATAAAAATTATTGATCGATTCGAATGTTTGATATCACAATCATCAGCTCTAGATCAGTAAGTGAATTGTGTATCAGAAGATTTTAATACTTTAGTTTACAAATTTGTTTTTTTCCTAATCGAAACATCTATTTTAAAACTACTATGAAAATATTAATAATTAGAATAAAAATAAAATTTTTTGATCTATTCGAATGTTTGATATCCCAATCACCAGCTCTAGATCAGTGAGTGAATTGTGTATCGAAAGATTTTAATAGTTTAGTTTACAAATTTGTTTTTTTCTAATGGATACATTTATTTTAAACTACTATGAAAATATTAAATATTAGAATAAAAATAAAAATTATTGATCGTTTCGAATATTTGACATCTCAATTACCAGCTCTAGATCAGTGAGTGAATTGTGTATTAAAAGATTTTAATAATTTAGTTTACAAATTTGTTTTTTTCTAATGGAAACATTTATTTTAAACTACTATGAAAATATTAAAAATTAGAATAAAAATAAAAATTATTGAACGTTTCGAATGTTTGATATCCCAATCACCAGTTCAAGATCAGTGAGTGAATTGTGTTTCAAAAGATTTTAATAACTTAGTTTACAAATTTGTTTTTTCCTAATCGATACATTTATTTTAAACTACAATGAAAACATTAAAAATTAGAATAAATATAAAAATTATTGATCGATTTGAATGTTTGATATCTCAATCACCAGCTCTGGATCAGTGAGTGAATTGTGTATCAAAAGATTTAAATAATTTTGTTTACAAATTTGTTTTTTTCTAATGGTACATTTATTTTAAACTACTATGAAAAAATTAAAAATTAGAATAAAAATAAAAATTATTGATCGATTTGAATGTTTGATATCTCAATCACCAGCTCTGGATCAGTGAGTGAATTGTGTATCAAAAGATTTTAATAATTTTGTTTACAAATTTGTTTTTTTCTAATGGTACATTTATTTTAAACTACTATGAAAATATTAGAAAGTTTAATATAAATCAAAATTATTGATCGATTCGAATGTTTGATATTTCAATCACAAGCTCTAGATCAAAAAGTTGAAAAAAAAATCAAAATTATTTACCAGCTCTAGATCAGTGAATGAATTGTGTATCAAAAGATTTTAATAGTTTAGTTTACAAATTTGTTTTTTTCTAATGGATATATTTGTTGTATACTACTATATTAAAAATTACAATAAAAATAAAAATTATTGATTGGTTCGAATGTTTGTTATCCCAATTACCAGCTCTAGATCAGTGAGTGAATTGTGTATCAAAAGATTTGAATAGTATAGTTTACAAATTTGTTTTATTTTCTAATGGATACATTTATTTTAAACTACTATGAAATATTAAAAATTAGAATAAAAATAAAACTTATTTATCGATTCGAATATTTGATATCCCAATCATTATCTCTAGATTACAGAGTGAATTGTGTATCAAAAGATTTTAATATTTCAGTTTACAAACTTGTTTTTTCCTAATCGAAACATTTATTTAAAACTTCTATGAAAATATTTATAATTAGAATAAAAATAAAAATTATTGATCGATTCGAATGTTTGATATCACAATCATCAGCTCTAGATCAGTAAGTGAATTGTGTATCAAAAGATTTGAATAGTTTAGTTTACAAATTTTTTTTATACTAATGGATACATTTATTTTAAACTACTATGAAAATAATAAAAATTATAATAAAAATAAAAATTATTGATCGTTTCGAATGTTTGATATCCCAATCACCAGTTCTAGATCAGTGAGTGAATTGTGTTTCAAAAGATTTTAATAATTTAGTTTACAAATTTAATTTTTCCTAATATGAAAATATTAAAAATTAGAATAAATATAAAAATTAATGATCGATTCGAATGTTTGATATCACAATCACCAGCTCTAGATCAGTGAGTAAATTGTGTATCAAAAGATTTTATTATTTTAGTTAACAAATTTGTTTTTTCCTAATCGATACATTTATTTTAAACTACTATGAAAATATTAAAAAATAGAATAAAAATAAAAATTATTGATCTATTCGAATGTTTGATATCCCAATAATTATCTCTAGATCACAGAGTGAATTGTGTATCAAAAGATTTTAATATTTTAGTTTACAAATTTGTTTTTATCCAATGGATACATTTTAACTACTTTGAAAATATTAAAAATTAGAATAAAAATAAAAATTATTGATCAATTCGAATGTTTGATATCACAATCATCAGCTCTAGATCAGTGAGTGAATTGTGTATCAAAAGATTTTAATAGTTTAGTTTACAAATTTGGTTTCTTCCTAATCGAAACATCTATTTAAAACTACTATGAAAATATAAATAATTAGAATAAAAATAAAAATTATTGATCTATTCGAATGTTTGATATCCCAATCACCATTTTAATAGTTTAGTTTACAAATTTGTTTTTTTCTAATGGAAACATTTATTTTAAACTACTATTAAAATATTGAAAATTAGAATAAAAATAAAAATTATTGATCGAATCAAATGTTTGATACCTCAATCACCAGCTCTAAATCAGTGAGTGAATTGTGTATCAAAAGATTT
Organism: Tipula confusa; assembly: GCA_963556175.1. Classification (NCBI taxonomy): domain Eukaryota; kingdom Metazoa; phylum Arthropoda; class Insecta; order Diptera; family Tipulidae; genus Tipula; species Tipula confusa. Next base: position 1,125,472 of record CAUVYK010000075.1, read on the forward strand.
TAATAGTTTAGTTTACAAATTTGTTTTCTCTAATGGATAAATTTATTTTAAAATTCAATGAAAAATTAAAAATTAAAATAAAAATAAAAATTATTGATCGATTTGAATATTTTATATACCAATCACTAGCTCTAAAACAATGAATGAATTGTGTATCAAAAGATTTTAATAGTATAGTTTACAAATTTGTTTTTTTCTAATGGATACATTTATTTTAAACTACTATGAAAATATTACAAATTAGAATAAAAATAAAAATTATTGATCGTTTCGAATGTTTGACATCCCAATTACCAGCTCTAGATCAGTGTGTGAATTGTGTATCAAAAGATTTTAATAGTTTAGTTTACAAATTTGTTTTTTTCTAATGGATACATTTATTGTAAAATACTATGAAAATATTAAAAATTAGAATAAAAATAAAAATTATTGATCGATTCAAATGTTTGATACCTCTATAACCAGCTCTATATCAGTGAGTGAATTGTGTATCAAAAGATTTTAATAGTTTGGTTTACAAATTTGTTTTCTCTAATGGATAAATTTATTTTAAACTTCTATGACATATTAAAAATTAGAAAATAAATAAAAATTATTGATCGATTTGATTGTTTTATAAACCAATCAAAAGCTCTAAAACAGTGAATGAATTGTGTTTCAAAAGATTTGAATAGTTTAGTTTACAAATTTGTTTTTTACTAATGGATACATTTATTTTAAACTACTATGAAAATATTAAAAATTAAAATAAAAATAAAAATTATTGATCGTTTTGAATGTTTGATATCCCAATTACCAGTTCTAGATCAGTGAGTGAATTGTGTTTCCAAAGATTTTAATAATTTAGTTTACAAATTTGTTTTTTTCTAATCGATACATTTATTTTAAACTACAATGAAAATATTAAAAATTAGAATGAAAATAAAGATTATTGATCAATGCGAATGATTGATATCCCAATCACCAGCTCTAGATCAGTGAGTGAGATCAGTATTCGAATGTTTGATATCTCATTCATTATCTCTAGATTACAGAGTGAATTGTGTATCAAAAGATTTTAATATTTCAGTATACAAACTTGTTTTTTCATAATCGAAACATTTATTTAAAACTTCTATGAAAATATTTATAATTAGAATAAAAATAATAATTATTGATCGATTCGAATGATTGATATCACAATCATCAGCTCTAGATCAGTAAGTGAATTGTGTATCAGAACATTTTAATAGTTTAGTTTACAAAATTGTTTTTTTCCTAATCGAAACATCTATTCAAAACTACTATGAAATTATTAATAATTAGAATAAAAATAAAAATTTTTGATCTATTCGAATGTTTGATATCTCAATCACCAGCTCTAGATCAGTGAGTGAATTGTGTATCAAAAGATTTTAATAGTTTAGTTTACAAATTTGTTTTTTTCTAATGGATACATTTATTTTAAACTACTATGAAAATATTAAATATTAGAATAAAAATAAAAATTATTAATCGTTTCGAATATTTGACATCTCAATTACCAGCTCTAGATCAGTGAGTGAATTGTGTATCAAAAGATTTTAATAGTTAAGTTTACAAATTTGTTTTTTCTAATGGATACATTTATTTTAAACTACTATGAAAATATTAAAAATTAGAATAAAAATAAAAATTATTGATCGATTCAAATGTTTGATATTTCAATCACCAGCTCTAGGTCAGTGAGTAAATTGTGTATCAAAAGTTTTTAATAGTTTAGTTTACAAATTTGTTTTCTCTAATGGATAAATTTATTTTAAACTTCTATGAAATATTAAAAATTAGAATAAAAATAAAAATTATTGATCGATTTGAATGTTTTATATATTAATCACAAGCCCTAAAACAGTGAATGAATTATGTATCAAAAGATTTTAATAGTTTAGTTTACAAATTGGTTTTTTACTAATGGATACATTTATTTTAAACTTTTATGAAAATATTAAAAATTATAATAAAAATAAAAATTATTGATCGATTCGAATGTTTGATATCTCAATCACCAGGCCTAAGTTCATGAGTGAATCGTGTACCAAAAGATTTTAATAGTTTAGTTTACAAATTTGTCTTTTTCTAAGGGATACATTTATTTTAAACTACATATTTTCATAGTTTTTTCATAATATTAAAAAGTTGAATAAAAATCAAAATTTTAAATCGATTCGAATGTTTGATATCTCAATCACCAGCTCTAAATAAGTGAGTGAATGGTGTATTAAAATATTTTAATTGTTTTGTTTACAAATTTGTTTTTTTCTAATGGATACATTTAATTTAACGTACTACGAAAATATTAAAAATTAGAATAAAAATAAAAATTATCTATCGATTCAAATGTTTGATACCTCTATAACCAGCTCTATATCAGTGAATGAATTGTGTATCAAAAGATTTTAATAGTTTGGTTTACAAATTTGTTTTCTCTAATGGATAAATTTATTTGAAACTTCTATGAAATATTAAAAATTAGAATATAAATAAAAATTATTGATCGATTTGATTGTTTTATATACCAATCACCAGCTTTAAAACAGTGAATGAATTGTGTATCAAAAGATTTTAATAGTTTAGTTTACAAATTTGTTTTTTACTAATGGATACATTTATTTTAAACTACTATGAAAATATTTAAAATTAGAATAAAAATAAAAATTTTTGATCAATTCGAATATTTGATATTCCCATCACCAGCTCTAGATCAGTGAGTGAATTGTATATCAAAAGATTTTAATAGTATAGTTTACAAATTTGTTTTTTCTAATGGATAAATTTATTTTAAACTACTATGAAAAAATTAAAAATTAGAATAAAAATAAAAATTATTGATCGATTTGAATGTTTGATATCTCAATCACCAGCTCTGGATCAGTGAGCGAATTGTGTATCAAAAGATTTTAATGATTTTGTTTACAAATTTGTTTTTTTCTAATGGTACATTTATTTTAAACTACTATGAAAAAATTAAAAATTAGAATAAAAATAGAAATTTTTGATCGATTTGAATGTTTGATATCTCAATCACCAGCTCTGGATCAGTGAGTGAATTGTGTATCAAAAGATTTTAATAGTTAAGTTTACAAATTTGTTTTTTTCTAATGGATACATTTATTTTAAACTACTATGAAAATATTAAAAATTAGAATAGTAATAAAAATTATTGATCGATTCAAATGTTTGATACCTCAATCACCAGCTCTAGGTCAGTGAGTAAATTGTGTATCAAAAGTTTTTAATAGTTTAGTTTACAAATTTGTTTTCTCTAATGGATAAATTTATTTTAAACTTCTATGAAATATTAAAAATTAGAATAAAAATAAAAATTATTGATCGATTTGAATGTTTTATATATTAATCACAAGCCCTAAAACAGTGAATGAATTGTGTATCAAAAGATTTTAATAGTTTAGTTTACAAATTTGTTTTTTACTAATGGATACATTTATTTTAAACTTTTATGAAAATATTAAAAATTATAATAAAAATAAAAATTATTGATCGATTCGAATGTTTGATATCTCAATCACCAGGCCTAAGTTCATGAGTGAATCGTGTACCAAAAGATTTTAATAGTTTAGTTTACAAATTTGTCTTTTTCTAAGGGATACATTTATTTTAAACTACATATTTTCATAGTTTTTTCATAATATTAAAAAGTTGAATAAAAATCAAAATTTTAAATCGATTCGAATATTTGATATCTCAATCACCAGCTCTAAATAAGTGAGTGAATGGTGTATTAAAATATTTTAATTGTTTTGTTTACAAATTTGTTTTTTTCTAATGGATACATTTAATTTAACGTACTACGAAAATATTAAAAATTAGAATAAAAATAAAAAGTATCTATCGATTCAAATGTTTGATACCTCTATAACCAGCTCTATATCAGTGAATGAATTGTGTATCAAAAGATTTTAATAGTTTGGTTTACAAATTTGTTTTCTCTAATGGATAAATTTATTTTAAACTTCTATGAAATATTAAAAATTAGAATATAAATAAAAATTATTGATCGATTTGATTGTTTTATATACCAATCACCAGCTTTAAAACAGTGAATGAATTGTGTATCAAAAGATTTTAATAGTTTAGTTTACAAATTTGTTTTTTACTAATGGATACATTTATTTTAAACTACTATGAAAATATTAAAAATTAGAATAAAAATAAAAATTTTTGATCAATTCGAATATTTGATATTCCCATCACCAGCTCTAGATCAGTGAGTTAATTGTATATCAAAAGATTTTAATAGTATAGTTTACAAATTTGTTTTTTCTAATGGATAAATTTATTTTACACTACTAGTAGTTTAACAATTAATTCAGAACTGGCACGGACCAGGGGAATCCGACTGTCTAATTAAAACAAAGCATTGTGATGGCCCTAGCGGGTGATGACACAATGTGATTTCTGCCCAGTGCTCTGAATGTCAACGTGAAGAAATTCAAGCAAGCGCGGGTAAACGGCGGGAGTAACTATGACTCTCTTAAGGTAGCCAAATGCCTCGTCATCTAATTAGTGACGCGCATGAATGGATTAACGAGATTCCCACTGTCCCTATTTACCAGTATTTACCAGTTTATCCCCTAGGATCCAGTGGAATACATTAATAGGCTTGGAAAAATTATGGATGGACTCAGAAACCTTCCAATTATAATAACTGGCGACTTCAATGCTAAGTCCAAACTATGGCACAATAAGGACACGAATGATAAAGGAATTCTCGTAGAAGAATTTATAGCAAGAAGAGACCTCTTTGTTATAAACAAAGAAGGTCAGCCAAGTACCTATTGCCACAATGGTGAATCAAACATTGATATAACACTTGTGAGTGGTGGATTGTTGAGAAAAGTAACCAACTGGGAAGTAAAAGAAGGCTGGACTTCTAGTGATCACCGAGCTATTGTACTAACTCTAGATTCTGTAAGCGCACAAAGTAGCAATGAGTCCTCAGGCAAACTTTCCCGATATGCACTAAAACGTGCAAATTGGGAAAAGTTCGACAACTTGTTGGAAACATCTTGGCAAGGATGGTCGGAAAATATAACATGCTCATCTCAAGAGGAAGTTAACTTATTAGAAGCAAAAATCACGAGCTCTATAATCGGTGTCTGTGACAAATGTATACCACGTAAGCGTGCACACAAAGGAAGATTACCTTGGTGGAATAACACCCTAACCACCAAAAGAGCAACAGTAGCAAAAGTACGCAGAATATATCAAAAAGAAACGGATCCTGAAGCTAGACTGCTAAAGAAAAACCATTATAAAGAGTGCCGTAAAGAATATATGAATGATGTTACTAAGACTAGCCAACTTAGTCTACAAAGATTCATTACAGAGCAAGGTAATGCAGAGCCATGGGGCTTCGTATATAAATTCAGTGCTGGGAAACTTAAAACTCCAGAAGTTTTAAGCACCTTAACAAACAGTGATGGCCTGATAACTACGTGTTGGAAGGACACCACAAAATGTTTGTTAAGTGTACTGCTTCCTAATGACAGTGAGGCAAGTGACACAGAAGTGAATAAAGAGATAAGACTGCAAAGATTTACAACACCAAGAAACTGCGACGTGGAAGTATTCAGTGATGATGAAACTACGGAAGCAATAATGTCTTTTAAAACAGGTAAAGCACCCGGCATTGATAATATCGAAGTCGAAGTGGTACAAAGAGCATGGCCTAGAATAGGGCCCAGTATCACGCGCTTCCTAAACGAATGTCTTAAAACAGGAATTTTCCCGATAGCTTGGAAAAATGGCAAACTAATCATAATAAGGAAGGGCGGTGAAAGAGATCCCACTGACCCAAAATCCTATAGGCCAATCATGCTACTACCAGTCTTGGGCAAATTACTCGAGAAAGTAATTACTGGCAGGTTAATGTACGCTTTTGAGAATAGTGGAAGGTACAGTGACAAACAGTTCGGATTTAGAAGGAATCGGTCCACAGAGGATGCTATGGTGAGAATGATCGACATAGTCAAACAGTCTGAGCAAAAATATGTTCTTGGTGTATTCCTTGACATATCTGGAGCTTTTGACAATCTGTGGTGGCCTAGTATTATGAGCGAATTAAAAAAGATGAGCTGTCCAGCAAATCTTTACGCAATAATTAATAACTACTTCTCTGATAGATTCGCAACTGTTGTCACAAATTATGGCACACTACAGAAAAATGTGACCAAAGGATGTCCACAAGGGTCTGTTTTGGGCCCCAACTTGTGGAACATCGTATTCAATAGTAGCATGATAACCAATGTCCAAGAAGTAGCATTTGCGGACGACAAGGTATTACTCCTTGCTGGAAATTCAAGACAAAGCGTTCAGGATGCAGCGCAGAGTGCTATTAACAAAATGTTAGACTGGTGTCACAGCAATAAAATGGAGCTTTCGTCAGCTAAAACAGTTATGATCCAACTTAAAGGATCACTCGACATCAGAAGACCACCTTTGGTGTCTATGAATGGATCGAGGATCAAGATGGTCAGAACTGTTAAATGGCTTGGGGTGGAGTTTGACGAAAGGCTCGGTGTCACGTCTCATGTCAAAAGGATTGCTGAAAGCAGTAAGAAAGTGTTTTATGCACTAAGAAGAGTAGCCAAAGAAACTTGGGGTCTTAAGCAGAAGACGCTCAAGACTATATACGAAGGCCTAGTGGTTCCATTACTAACATATGGTAGTGCTGGGTGGGTTGACAGGATGAATTGTCACCATCGAAGATCATTGATCAGCGCACAAAGGGGAATCCTAATTGGTATTACTAAGGCTTACAGAACTGTATCAACTGATGCACTTCCTGTTTTAGCTGGTGTAATACCAATTGATATACTGCTACAAGAAAAAGTTGCAAGGTATAAACTTAAAAAAAGAATAAATGTGACGTACGGCAACGTGGTGATACAAGGTGACCAAAATGGCACAAACTTTATCGGTTCACTTAAAAGGCAGATGCGAAGAGCATCCATCGCAGTATGGCAAGAAAGGTGGAACAACGCGGTAGATGGAAGGACAACCTTCAGTTTCCTTCCAAACATTGAAGAAAGGTTAGTTGAGGGGCTTGAGCTAAGTGCACCATTTTCTCAAATGTTAACGGGGCATGGCAACATAGCATCTTACCTTCAAAGGTTCCACATAAGCGAAACCAGCAGTTGTGAGTGTGGCCATGAAGACGAAACCATGGACCACGTGCTCTACAACTGCAATCTTGTCGAAGGGGAAAGAATCCAACTGATGATGGAGCTGGGAACAGAATAGCCAGCAAGTAACCTTACGTTAATGATGCCCAGAAACATCAAGGCTTTTAAAAGGTTCTGTGACAATGTTCTTAGAAATAGATAGTGTCAAGTTCCCGCGAAAAAGGACACTAGACAGTGCATTAACATGCACATGTCAACGTAGTATTAGACAACGGGGCTAGATAGTAAGAAGTATGCGCCTCCACGTGGCAGGGATGGAAACAGGTTTTAGAATCTGGCTAAGCATACCAAGAACAATAAGAAAGACCAAGCACGACGGCGCGAGAATGTATAAAGACTAAGTCTAGGTGACATTCTCAAGCATAAAAAACGTCAAATGATTAATATGATGAATATGATGTCCCTATTTACCACTGTCCCTATCTACTATGGCATTATAATTGAGACCTCAAAAGACGAAGACATTGAGTTTTTCCTTAAAAACAAGGAGTTACAAGAGGCTGGGCTAGTAGCTACGCTACCTGAAAAGAAATTACCCAGAATCATTGTATATGATGTGGACCGCACAGAAAAGTTAGAGACATTAAAGCTTCTATTTTAAAACAAAATAACGGTGAAATCACGAGTGATGACATTAAAATTGGGTTCAGAACTGGACCCAGAAACAGTGAAGTCGTCCAATGGGTCTTAGAGGTGTCGCCAAGAGCTCGGAATACTCTTCTAAATAAACGCAGAGTATACATAGGGTGGTCTTCGTGCCATGTTTCCGACTATGTCAGAATCTCAAGGTGCTTTAAGTGCCATGTATTTGGACATATTGCCAAGTTCTGCAAAGTACAAGAACAAATTTGTGGACACTGCACTGAGGTCGGACATGACCATAAATCATGTCCAAAAAAAGCGGAAGGGGCTAAGTGTGTGAGCTGTAAAAGATCCAACAAAGCTTTCGACCATTCCTCAAGAAGCAGAATATTTTCAGCATACAAAAAGGCTCTGGACTTAGTCGAACGCAAAACCGTTTATGACAATTAACGCCCACATAAACCGTCAATTAAGGATTGTCCAACTAAATATGCAAAATGCAAAAATACTTGGACATGAAATTAGACAATGTGCACATGAAAAGAAGATTGATATACTCTGTATGCAAGAACCTTATATGGTCAAAGAAAGAGTGGGTGGCTTGGCGACATCAACAAGAGTTGTCACTGGTGGTGGTGACAACATAAAGGCCGCTATATGCATTTTTAATAATGACCTTGAGGTACTTAGAGTCTCACAATTCTGTGACTCACATTGTGTATGTGTTGAAGTAAGATCTGCTCTGGGTAATTTTTACTTAATCAGTATCTACTTTCAATACTCAGAGGATCCAGTGGAATACATTAATAGGCTTGGAAAAATTATGGATGGACTCAGAAACCTTCCAATTATAATAACTGGCGACTTCAATGCTAAGTCCAAACTATGGCACAATAAGGACACGAATGATAAAGGAATTCTCGTAGAAGAATTTATAGCAAGAAGAGACCTCTTTGTTATAAACAAAGAAGGTCAGCCAAGTACCTATTGCCACAATGGTGAATCAAACATTGATATAACACTTGTGAGTGGTGGATTGTTGAGAAAAGTAACCAACTGGAAAGTAAAAGATGATGGAAATTTTATTTCCGAAATATATTTATGAACAATAAATAATAAAAATAAAAATAATTTCACTATAATAAAAACTAAACTACTTGTTTTAATTAATTCATCGAAAATATTAATAATAACAATATTTTTGATAAAAACAATTAATAAGTGAAATAAGCCACACGAAAATAATAATAAAAAAAAAAATAATAATAAGAATTTATATTGAATTCCTATAATAATTTAAAAGAAGGCTGGACTTCTAGTGATCACCGAGCTATTGTACTAACTCTAGATTCTGTAAGCGCACAAAGTAGCAATGAGTCCTCAGGCAAACTCTCCCGATATGCACTAAAACGTGCAAATTGGGAAAAGTTCGACAACTTGTTGGAAACATCTTGGCAAGGATGGTCGGAAAATATAACATGCTCATCTCAAGAGGAAGTTAACTTGTTAGAAGCAAAAATCACGAGCTCTATAATCGGTGTCTGTGACAAATGTTTACCACGTAAGCGTGCACACAAAGGAAGATTACCTTGGTGGAATAACACCCTAACCACCAAAAGAGCAACAGTAGCAAAAGTACGCAGAATATATCAAAAAGAAACGGATCCTGCAGCTAGACTGCTAAAGAAAAACCATTATAAAGAGTGCCGTAAAGAATATATGAA